>OX328098.1:52362841-52884841 GCA_946811185.2 Hippopus hippopus | reverse complement strand
GAAGAAATATTGTGTCAACTTATTTTGAATTTCATCCATGAATGTAAAAGTTCAGGCCCGGAAACATTTGGACAAACGGACACATGCATGCACGCACGGACGCACATACACAGGATCGATATTGTGGCAGCTACATGTATGTTTCGCTCACCGCAAGCCTGATCAACAACAACAAAAAAAATGGATGCAGTCAACAAGGAAATGTTTGATGTAAACAAGAGCATCACATACGGCCGCTAACGCTCACCTGTAAGAAGGGGATACCAATAAAAGAAGGGCAGATAAAATACTCAAAAAAACTTGAATCAGTAGTGCCCGTGTGAGAGTAAAATCTACTACAATTTTTAGCTTTAATAGCCAAAGCATAGAAGAGCTATATAATGTCTTTTCCTTGTTGACTGCATCCATTTTTTTTTTTCTTCTTTATGGGTAGAAGTGCCACTTGAAACATTTGTTCAGGTAGGTCCAAGGTCAAGGCCACACTAACGGGCTTGAAGTATTGCCCCTGGACAATCTTCCAGTATAGCATTACTGGCCAAAGGCTAGTAGAACTTGTGTTATGATGTGTTTTCCATCGTCTGTGCATCTGTCAGTTTGTCCGATAGCGTTTTTTCTTGTTTACACGATAAAGTCTGTATTTGTGGTTGGTTTTTCGTGAAACTTGTAGTTTTTTTTTTTTTTTTTTTTTGTCAATAGCTTGAACCCTAATGGTTTCGAAAGAAATACAACTAATAAGGGAAAGTAGCCACTTATAGTTGAAAATTTGCTTTTCTTGTTTACTCTATACAGTCTGTTTTTGTGGTCGGATTTTCGTGAAACTCGCACAATTCTTTTACATAATCAGCACATTGTAGCTTGAACCCTAGGAAAGAAGTAGCCACTCAAAGTGGAAAAAGTTGCTTTTAACACGTCACCCAGCAATTATCCTGTGTTTTTACAATCCTGAAAAGGGTTTTTGAATACAATAATAAAAGAAAAAGAAAATCGATATCTTTTTTCTGTTTTCTCAAAGGCAAATTTCATCATTTGTGTGACATTTAATTTGTTTTCTGCGTGTTGTTTCAGTATGGATGAGTGTAGGATATGTCATTTGGTAAAAAGATGACAATCCAGAACCACACATTCAAATTGTTTGTGTATCGGTAGGTTTCTTCATTTTTACTGCATATCAAAAGAACATAGGACCTGAAAGATCTGCTAGACATGTGAAAACATGAACTGCCTTGAACACACTGTGCTGTATCTCTTCCCTGTGTGCGTTCAAATGGTTTGTCTTTTAAATAAAAATATTTTCCAGAAGAATAATTCAGAATGATTCTTCTCTGTATGGTTTTAATCTACGAACTGTCAAAAGCAAGTGGGGTTTACAATGCTTAACAACAGTCTCTCTTCGTTGGTTTGCAAACACAGTCACCACTGTTTTTAATTATGCTTTGGCATTGTCTTATTTTGCCATTGTCAGTTGCAGCTAACCCTTTACTACACAGACCCTATTTTTACGACCTCTTGGAAACTTTTGACAACATTGTGGGAAATGCAGAAAATGCAGAAAATGCTGGTATAAAACACTTTCTTCTTTTTTTAAACATTATTTTCTACCTAATTTAAGACAAATTGTATCATTTCAGCAGCAATTGATGTGAAGCTTTAAATTCAGGTCAGTCTAAATTTCTGTTGTTAGCTCCTCTGTTTTCGAAGAAAGCGTATAGGTATTTTCATAGCCCTGTTGTCATCTGCGTCGTGTCATCATGTGCGTCGTCGTTAACAACCTTTGACATTTTATATCTCTTACTTGTTACGGAATGTTCGTGACTGTTCTAGTACTGTCAATGTTTTGTTTACAAACAAGATGTACGCAGAATAGTCACGAAAGAACATTATTTTTTTTTTATAATTACTTTGTAATTAGCAAATGATTTTAATCGATGGTAATGTAGGTACTTCACTATTTGTGTGATAGGTCCATATCCTGGCCTCAAAGAAAAATTAATGTTATGTGTATTATTGCTATAATCCGGCATGTATGCTATTTGGGAATTCCCTTGTGTTTGTCTCGAAAATACTTCCGGTAGCTTCCGGGTGTACTCGATTCTTCTGTTATGATATACAAGGGCCATAACACCGGAGAGTAGTAGAAGAAAAAAGGAGAAAAGTTGTGAGACTGACGTTTTCGACTGAAGTTTGGAAAAGATTGAAGATTAAATATTCTACTTAGCATCACCATAAACTCATATGATGTCATCGTTGGATTCTCGGCTTTTCGGAGTTCCATTGAGACCAGGGCCCCGTTTTATCAAAAACGTCAGTCCCATTTAAGACCGTAGCTTAAGACGGAGACTTACGACAAAACTTACGACCGACGAAATCCGTTTTATCAACACTGTCGTAAGTCTGCAGTCGCAGCTAAGACCGTCTTCGGTCGTAAGACGCTAAAAATACGTTAACCAGTCTACATTTGTCGATGATTTTCACTTCCGGTCGTCTGTTTCCAATGTAAACAACATGCTTTCCTACCTGCAAAAACGAGGTGAACGGAGGAAATTTAGCATGTGCCGATCTAATTATTGCGGTAAATTGATAGCACGGAGCACAGTAAACATGAACGCTAAAAATATATCTCGAAAGGAACCTATAGAAAGGTTTGATGTTGTCACTGAAATGATGAAGCTGCTTCAAAGTTCCTATTAAATGGAATTAATGTGTTGATTTTAGTTACGCTTAATTTTTTCTGGTCTGAAACGTCGATACATGTACGATGCTCTGTGAAAAGAGGGCTTATAATGCATTAGCAAAAAGTATCGATCCAGGTCAGCCTATGCATGCTGACTCGGTCGGAATGTTTTGCTTTTGGCCAATTTTCTGCATGTCCAATGACCAATTTACCTCCAGATCCACTCTGATCCAGCCGATTGTTAGATTAAATGGATTTTTATGGATCCATAATTCTGTGATAACTTGCTTGGTATAATACATCATGGAGATGCGTTAAGCCCCCCTATGCCAGATTATGACTCGTGTACTATATGTATATAACATTCTATGGGCATCTAGTTGACATCTACCTTTATATTTCAGACATCTAATTGATATCTACCTTGATATTTCAGTTAGACAGAGAGCAACAGAGTAGAAAACAGATGAAGATTACAGGTGGAAGTTGGCATGTTCATTTCTTTGGTGTTCAAAGTTATATTATGGCGACCAGTGCACTTATTCATGCTTTCATAGAGGACCCTGTATAAGTACTGAACACAACACTACTACCAAGCCACTGGCTGCTTTGCCACAAAAAAAAAAAAAAAAAATCAGTAAACACTGTTCTTCAGTGGGAGGGGAATGAATCCTGTCAAAATGACTCGTTTGTCTTTGGAGTGTTTAGTCAAACTTGAAATTTGACTCATGACCCCCATGATTACCAGCTCTGTTCAAAACTTAACCCTTTACCAAACAACAAAATTTTGGACTCCTCCAAATTCCAAATTCAAAGCTGCTGCAGACGACAAATCATATGTGGTGCAAGATGTCTTTTGTCGCTTGGTGGAAAAGCGTATCCTTGACCCCCTGGTTCGAGCCTCACTTGATTTTTCAATAGGTTTTTCATAGAAGTGCCCTTGGGCAAGACATTTCAGAGCCCCAGCCCAGTACTGATGGAACCCAGGACATACATGAAAAAGCGAGCCATTGCCATAATATGACTGGAATAATACTGAAAGCGGCGTAAAAGACCTTTCAATAAATGTGCCACAAATAACAAAATTTACACCAGAAAGCATAAAAAAACATTGTAGGAAAATGAGAAAATGGTGTTTACCAGCATTTTCTCCGTTTCCCGCAATGTTTTCAAGAGCTTTTTGCTTCAGGGTTGTTAAAACTCAGGATGTGGTAAAGTGTTTACTTTAACTCTATATCAGATGACAAAAATTTACACTTGTCTTAACTGTAAACATTTGCATATGAAAAATAGAATGACTGACTTTAGAAACGCATCACTTACATGTAAACCGTAAATTGTACAATTTTCTTGAAATTTGATCTTTATACTATATAAGAACAAAGTTCCAGTGTCTTTTTTAACATTTTGTTGGCATTCACACCAAAATCGAAGTTTCATTGACTTTGTTAGAGCCAGTTACCTTATGTTGTGATCTGCTTAATATTTACAATTAGAGGGAAAATATTTGAAGAATAAAGTTTCTAAAGTCAGTCAGTATAGAATGAGCCTCAATTGATTGAAATTGTCTTTAAGAGGTCAGAAGACATTGTGGGCATAGGAGAAAATGCTTTTTACCAACATTTCCTCTTATTCCCATTTTGTTTCCAGAAATCTTCAGGGTTGCGCCAACATGGGTTTTTGAGACAAACAGGCAAGGGCAAGGTCTGAACTAAAGTTGCAGATACTGTGATTTCAAAGCTGTTTTTCGATATTATTTGGTAAAGAATCTAATTGTAGATTCAAGATATAACTGCTCATTTTGAGCAGTCTGCATTAACAATTCAATCCAAGTGTTGCCCTACAAAGTTTGAAAAAGGGGACAGTCATTATGCAGTCGTGAAATTTGTCTATCTTCATGAGATAGGATATGACGTCATTGTACCTATTTTAATGCGATCCCACGTAATCGACATATAAAATTGATCATGTGACATCCCCAAAGGCCTTTGCAAATTCTGTTTCTATGGTAATTTTTTTACTACTGTTTATGACAAAATTTTAGATTTGTCAAAATTGAATTTATTTGCAGAAAATAAATTTCTTTCTATCCTTTCAATGACAAAACCAATTGTTTGAGGCACATTTAATTTGTCACCTGCAAATGCTTTCAAATTGAACCAATCTGATTCTAGGAAAGGAGTAAACATACATCTGCACTCGTTTTTCACCCATTTTTTTTAACCCATTTCATATTTATTTCATGAAACTAAAACAACACTTGTATTTTCATACTAAATGTTGTCCCTAACGGTTGAAAGATTGCACAGATTACATGTACGTCAGATAGAAAATGCATTTCATTTTCTTGCGGTCTTCAAAGAAACGACAGCTATTGTTTCTGGTTTTAAATCAAAGACAAATCCCTCATCCCTTACACCATATATATTAGTGTTTTATATATGTTTACACAGCTGACTTACTTCTGAACCATTCTAACCATTGTCAAGTTTCAACAGCATTTTTGTCTCTTTGGCTGCAAGAATGTATCTTTATGGAAATACAATTCCATAAATTCTGTCACACTTCTCTTTTATACTAATAAATGGTTAAAATTACAAACTAATACCATACTAAATTCCATGAATATGTGAGTTGTTGCCATTATATGTCTGAAATAATGTTGGAAATGGCGTAAAACACTGTTAAAAAAAGCCATATTTTATTCAGTCATGAGACAATGAAGTTTGGGATGATATTGAAAATCTAAAAAAGATCCTTTTATCAACCTGGTCTAATTATAAAATTATCTTGAATTCAAGAAAATTAAAGCTTTGCCATTTTTTCTCCGCCTCTGCCTCCCTATTGAAAACATTGTGACAAATGAGAAAATACTCTTAACAAACAGTATATTTACTTGTCACTATGTTTTCACCTCTAGGCATTCAGATTGATGTAGATGTTAACTATTAACCCTTCACCACACAATGCTGACTTTAAAGAACCCTGTGAGAGAAGGCTCATGAATACATTGTGGGTAAAGGAGAAAATGCTGGTAAACTGTGCAGTGTTTCATGATGCACGAAAACCAATTTCAATATCGTGATCAACTCCAGGCTTTCGTCAAACCTATGCAAACAGTGCAATAACTGCAATAATCGTGTTACACTGTTTCTGCTTACAGAAATTACACCAATCTAGCATGTTATTGCAGCAACATAAGAAAATACATACCGTGTAAGAAAAAGGAGGTCATTATGAGTTGCGTAGAGTTGCTTCCCTTCTGCACCCCCCTTTCCATATTTAGATTTGTAAGTTTGCAGGCGCGTATCGTCCGAGGGGTGATGGCAAAAATAAACATTTAGAAAGTTGAAAAGATATTAAACACCGGCAGTCTTATCTTACCTATGTAAGGCTACTGTAGTGCAATGCCGGTATGAGGTTTGTCCGCTTCGCCGATTTCGCTTGGTTGAAGTTCGTAATTTCAGCTCTCGGAAGATATTTAAGGAATAAAACTTCTTTCCTGTGAAATCATACCGCCATCTGTTCAGTAGTAAAACCACTTCACTACTCCTTTATACGTTTGGGGAGCTCTCAAGTCGCCAAAAAATTTAGCCACCTCGATGGCCGCCATTTTTACGACGGTCGCACCGAGTTACGACAGCTCCAGACCAGTCGCAGACTTACGACCGAAACTTACGATATCTTTGCTGCGATTTTGTTGATAAAACGGTTCACGGTCGCAAATACTGACGTACGACCGAATCTTAGCTACGATCGGTCGTACGACCGTTGATAAAACGGGACCCAGGACTTTTATGTGTTCTTCGTGACTTTCGCAGATTCTGGATTAACGGAATTGTAATAAATTTGGACAGTTTGAATTGTTTAGACTGTGAAGTGTAAATAAGAATTTATATTATAATTTATATTATTATTTGTATTATAAATAACTGTGTTTTGAAGGATTAGATTTTAAAACATAGTGGAAATCTTGTGTTCTTTTTTAATATATTAGACCGTCATATAGCCGTAGCCAATAACACCGTAATTTACACCGTAATAGATATGGGCTGCTCCGGGAAGCGAACGGTTGTAGAGTCTTATTGTATAACTGTGTCCTAATAAGTTTATAATGGCTATTTTATTGTCGAAGTAGTGAATATTTAACATTTATTTTTGTCATAGGATTTTTGTTAGTATTTCCAGTATTTTGTCGCTTCCTTTTGAATTTAAAAACAAAAATGGGTTCAAGTGTAAAAGAATTCCTGGAAGATCCACCTTTAGAAAGGCTTTTAGAATTTAAAAGAATAGAACTCTTAGAATCAGCTGATCAGCTAAGCGGCCTCTATATCTGGGCTTCTGGCTCCCCTAAGAGTTAGCAAACTTTAGCTGATGCTCGTAAGAAAGCCTCCGAGGTTGGGGCCTCTAGCTCCTCTAAGAGCATACAGTCCTCAGGTGTTTTTGCGACGCGCACAATGGCAACAGTTTGCTCAGAACTCCAAGTCAAGCAATATGTTTCTAGCGAGAGTTTAATCTTACTTAAAGAGTCGCAAGTTCTGGTGTTGCAGTGCAGTGGAGTTAATGGAGACTGCGGAACGCGGGCTTTTCTTCAGCTTCTGTGTTTTACATGGAGGTCTTTTAAACCTCAATAAAAGATCCATCTGCTCTGCTTCACCTGGAACTATTATGTGGTAGATAGACGGCTAAAGAAGTTTCCCAAAACTAGTACATTCTTTGGATTCACCAACAAGATCAGGACTTTTAGTCAAGATCAGACTGCTGCAAGAGTCTGATTCCCCGTATTTTACGGTTTGGAAGCAACATGGATTTACCACGGGTCACTTCCTTATCTGTGCAAAGGCGATGGCAAAGTAACCGGAGCTCCCAGTGGACAGGGTTTGCAAATTGACAGAGTCAAACGCCCTCCGTGTGTACTAGGGGAATTAAGTCCGTCCTGCAGTGACTGGGCCGAAGGCCTTCCTCTCAATTTGGCTTTTGGCAAAGAGTATTCTGGTAGAGGAATTTTCGCCAAAACTGAGCAACGTACCAGTTGGTCGGTTACCCAGGATAAGGTTAGTGTTCTGTTAGATAATTCACCGTAGGAACTACAAAGATTGCCATTTTTTTTCTGTAGCTTCTAGCTAAATAAAATGGAGCTTCTAGCTCCTTTCTCCCGTATTACTAATTTCACCATAACTTATTGTTTTCCAATTTTCGTGTGGCTTCTTGCTTTATTATTCAAATGCTTCTAGTTTAAAAGTTCTTGTGCGGCTTCTAGCGCACTTAAGGGGTAATTTCAGCGGCTTCTAGCCCAAGCTTTTGAGTTGAGGTCCCAGCATTGCATCTCACCCCGTTTTGAAAGTAACCTTTACCCCCAAGTTAGAATCCGTGAGCTACAACCGAAGCCTTCTTGGAGAAAGTCAGGGGTACAGTGACGCAGGGTACCATTAATGTCTCGAAATTGAAGTGGCGGGAAAAAAGATAAAGGGAATCAGTGGGTCTAGTGGATTACTCTCTCACCTGAAAATCTACGGTGCGGACGTCTACCGAGTGATAGGCTACCGAAGAAACACAGAAGAATATTTTACAGTTTGTATACAACCATATAAATGAGAGATATCGCCCTACATACTTTCGGAACAATTCACTTGCCTGAGGATACTCCGGACCTATCTGTAACTCGACAGGGTTCAAAATTTTGCTTTGCAAAAAAGAAAACATCTTTTACTCTTTTTTTCACTAGCAGACGAAAAAAAGTTTAAACTTGTCAATCTTGAAAGCATTTGCAAAGGACAAATTCAGTGTGATGGATATGGTATTTTTTGTCTTCAAGGACGGGGTCCTGTGTTGCTCAGTGGTAACGTGTGGGACTCGTGACCTGGAGGCCCCGGGCTCGAGCTTCACTAGATCCACTGGGATTTTTTGTGGGAGTGTCCTTGGGCAAGACACTTCAAAACCATAGCCTTGTACTGGTGAAATACATGAATATGTGAGCTGTCGCCACGATATGACTGAAATAATGTTGACAGCGGCGTAAAACACAATTTAATCAATTCATCATTTGTCTTCACGTGTAGAAAACAAAAGACTGGAAACGATTAAATGCTGGTAAAATGCATTTTCTCCCTTTCCCGTATTATTTTCAGAAGCCATCTTTCTTGGTGTCATTTTTTGGTAGAGGGTTAATCTTCAGTAATGACTGGTTATAGCACAATGGTTTGAAACAGAGATAATATCTTAACGCACCATAAGTCTCTAATCAAAAGATTTCGCTAATTCCAAAACTAAACACACGCAAGCGTGTTCAATGCACGTGACGAACCATACCCTTTTTTAAATCATTGCTTGTGTAAATACAACTTTTTTTTATTACAGACCTGCCTCTGGCAGTTTTGAAACACCATCAGGGAGAAAAGGAGCCATTGAATGTATCAAGCAATTTGCTTCTTTTCCTTCAATGTCAAAGTATTTTCCATACATTTTGGGAAATATAATTTCATTTTAGACAAATGTTTACGCGTTATGTAATGTGTAATTGTTTCTGCTCGGCGAAAAGTTACTCTACGCAGTCACCTGGCTGGTTATAAGTTACGGGTTGAATTCGCACTGACCTTGTGAGTCGACTTTTTTCAGCGATAGTCTGGGAAAAGGGGGTTTAAGGCATCTCCGTGATATACCGAATAATTTATCACAAAATTGTGATTCCATAAAATCCATTTTGAACAACAACAGCCCAAACCATAAGATAGAATGGTCATTAGACGTGAAGAAAATTTACAAATAGCTAAAACCTTCGACCCATGTAAGGCCGCGCCGAGCGGGGCTGGCATGACTCGATTTGTTTTAAAAATGCATTAACCCTCACCCCCCTTTTCACAGTGCATGTCTCTTTTATTTCAACTCCGAAAGCGCAGGCTTCGACTTGTGCAATTTCACAGCACTTGCAGACAAAAAAATCGAACTTGGCCCCCAACAATTTGTTTTATTTTTGAAATGGGTAGAAAGATTGTGGAGACAGAATAAAATAGTATTTCCCCTTTGTCTACAATGATTTCAAAAGCTTTTTTCCTTGGGATCGCAAAAACTAGGACTGTTTGCTAACAGGATTATTGCAGCCCTCACACGCCATTTTCTTTCATGACATGCAAAATCTCCAGTGTTTACATGCATAACAATTGGTGCAAGATTTGTAGATTAGTATTTAATGAATATGAAAAATGCGCTGGGGTAACTTCAATGTTTTGTAGTTCAAAGATTGTAATCGTCAAATTGTCAAGCTGATCTAAACCTTCAAGGACACGGAAATAAAGGATAAGACAAGTGCATGTGCATGTGATAAAATCTCTCACATTAAAATGCCGTTTCCTCACAGTCTTTTTTCTTCTTACCTCATCCGTGACTCTGCTACAAAAATGTGAACACCTTGCTCCCCTATCTCCGTAAAGTAGTGTCGCAAATTTGTTCCAAAACTATTAATCAAAATAGGAAAGGTGACTACCTCCGAATTAAAGACTACACTAAAAAAGCTTTTTTTAACAATTTTACACATATTATTTAGGTAAAACACTTCCTTTTTTCATCAAAATTGCATGTAAAACCTACTTTTCCATATTGTCTTTGATTTTCACTGAGGCCATTTTGAACCTACGACTAGGAAATGTGCAAACAAAAAAAAGCATGTCTGGTTAATCTATTGTACTAGCATAAAAGTCGCTCCGTTTAAGAGTATTTAGATAAGATTTCAATACTTATGCAGATAGACAAAGATGCTTTTCGATGCACACAAATGAAGAGACCCCTGTCTAAAAGACGCCTGATTAAGCACTGTAATGATTTGAGAGACCTCCGTTTTGATTTTACATCCTTTCGTAATTAATTTGCATTAACAAACTACCTGCAGTAAGAAACTGTTTTTTCCCTTTACATATGTAACAAACTGCCGAAAGATCGATTACGATGTTTATTATTCAACATCATCATAATCAGCAACAAAAACAGATTCCTTGGGCATTGCCAGATCAATATTGATTCCTGGTTCAAACTTGTTTTCCTTTGAAAACCGCCTCGTTGGCCATGTGGTACAAAAGCAAGCGCCTACAGTGCCGAAGTTTAAAGGGAGTTTATCCTGGCCGATTCGGCAAGATTTTGAGTTTGCTACCAGGGGTATGCGGTCTGAATTATAGACAAGGAGATATGATGGTGCACCATAGCTTGGTGGTTGAGGATATGAATTTATATTTTATTGATCCTGGGTTCGATCCGATTTATGTATATTAGATTTAACACAGAATAACTAACCTGTTACTCACGGGTGATATTTACTCCGTATAGCAAAATAATTGCATGTGCAAAGTTTGTGTATGTGAATGGGGTCTAAAAGGGAGATTTAAAAATTACTTCTAATAGATGTATATGACAACAAAATTGACAAGCGCCATGGACAACTGAGGGTTTTTCTGCATCTTCGTAATGCAATAGACCAAACAAGTCGTCAAATAATATGGATCCATCTGTTTTGTCAAAAATGTCCGAATTATGAGTTAAAATGATCCTTCACGTACAGAAAATTTATCAATGGCAAAAAGTTTCGACCGAAGTGGGCCTGGGCGAACTACAAAAGTTCTTACATGAGTCGATACTTTCTGCAGATGTATCAAATCACCTTTCAACTTTTTTAGCATGATCCATTTTTTTTCCCTTACGACTGTCCCCAAAAAAGAGCAAATCCAGAATTACCCGAAAAAAAAAAAACATTTCCCTATTGTTTACATGTAGTCATGCAAAAACTCTTTTGGATCTGAATATATAACCTTCACCTCTTTTGATTCTTGAAAATACGATCCACTGAAACTGAGAAGGAATTTTCATCGCATAAATTTCTACCTTTGTTTTCAATTACATACAGCCGGTTTTTTTTTTTTTTTTTTCTTACCTTACACATGTTTTAGGTAACCAGATAATGCAGCATTTACTCATTGCTCTGTAATCACACACCCAAATTTTAAAACATTGCTGACCTAGATTTCTATGCAAAATTTACTGTCAAAATAGGTGATCCTGAAGAAGCTGCGAATTTTACCATCTGTATATTTAAAACAAATTTAGATTTGCAACCTTATTTTGAAATTTTTATTTTCCTTGGTGAACACACCTGTCACAGAAGATAAAAGTTTCCATGTAATTTTGAATACATATGTACATGTAGGCCTATGGTTTAAGACATAATGAACAACATGTACTAGTCTTTAGAAACAGATATGCGATAAAAAGAATCACACGTTGGCTTTAAAGGTAAAATTTCTTGTTGAAATCGTCAACGAATAGCGTTAGTAAACTCGCCAAATGCTCATTTAATAACATTTTTTTCTAGACTCGTTCTATAAAAATCGTCTTAAAGGCCAAATCATGTCAGTTCCTTATTTATCTTCCTAGCTTGGTTTAATAAGCAGTACAGATGTAAGATCAGATAGCACGATCTGATCAGTCTGATCTTTATCTATGCCGTCAAAATCCCCTGATTCCGCCTATTTGCCAGTCAGGGCTAAATATTTCATTCACGTCGATTATCCATATTTTACCAGAATATTTACAAAGTCGTCTGCGGCAAATTGTTACGATTTTTTTACGTTTTGACGCAGACTTAGCGCGAATTTGATTTTGATGTGTTTGATGTGTTTGTCTTCAAAAAAAGTGTAAGATTGCTTGCAAAACTTAGCCAGTGATTCATTTGGAAAGGCGAATTTTTAGACTCGGGACCATTCCCATCAGCTGTTTTTAAGACTATATTTAAATTTTCCTACGCGTTTATTTCAACCGGATTTGAGTTCTCTTAGAAAAGTAAACACTCTTATTTATCATAAATAACAGTGTATTAAATGCTCAAGTATCTGTTTACTTAGGGCATGAGATATCATTTAAATTTTCTTTTTCTGAGCAAAATTACTTAAACTTTCTCTTGATAACATACTTTTGAAATATGTGTATGTGTCCACTAAGTATTGAGAAAAACACATAATTCTACTGAAGTTATGCAAAAGTTCTTAAACATCAATAACACAACTGTTAACCACGATATCAGATTCAGTCGTCACATCGCTAATATGATAACTGGATAAGAAGCGGTTTTTGCGTGTGTATAAGTTCTTTTACAAACCGCCTAACTTCGTGCATATTTGGTCTCCTAACTAGATTAATGTTTAGTCTAAGCAGATCCAGAATCTGCTGAGCCCAATTGCATTTCTGATTTTGGTCTATACAGGTTTATGGATCGGCCTTGTTGAAATTACGGTAATTGTAAAAAAGCCAAGACATAGGTGTGTAACGTACATGACACGTTAAAATACGTAAAACAATTTCCTAGTTGTTAATGATCTATTCTATCGAATTAGAACTTTTACATTTTGTTCGATGAACGTGTTTTCTGGTGGTTTTTATAAAACCTAACGTTTCGATCAAATGCATTCCAACAAAATATCTTCTTCAAGATTCTTCGTTGCAATGTAATTTATTTAAAAAAAACAAAAAAGAAAAAAAAAAAAAGAAAAAAAACAAACAAACAAACAAAAAAACAGAGATTATTTTTTTCATATCTTATTGTTTTCAATTTGTCATCGCAGGGGTGACGGACAACTGGAGAACAGCGACAGCAATAAGAAATTATAGTAAAACCATCTGTTTTTGTAGTAATTTCATCTATAATAAGATTCAGTAGTAATCTCAAGCACACAACTGGTTTCACAATACCAACAAACATTCTATTTGCTTGTTTTACAATGTTCATCTTTAGGCCATAGAAAAAGACTTATTTCAGTGTGTGTGTACCTCTATAAATTCATTTACCCTTTAACAGATAGCGCTTTCATCAGTCCTCGTAACCTAAAAAAGCGCATACAAATTGTTGACTACTTACATAAAAATGATAATATTATTTCCGATAGAAAACACCGTAGGAAAAGAATGTATGCGTAATAAGGCCAATATCTGTTTTACCAGGGATATTTCTTGAAAGTTACCGTTTCAAAGAATTGAAAATATGTCTGTGTAAGGACAAGTTTTTTTCCCCCTAGTTTTTTAGCTCACCTGAGCACGAAGTGCTAGGTGAGGTATTGTGATCGGTCGTTGTCCGGCGTCCACCTGTCCTTCTGTCCGCCTGGACTTCTGTCCGTCTGTCCATCTGTCCACAATTCCTTTAAACATCTTCTCCTCCTAAAGCGGTAAGCCAATCATGTTGAAACTTGGCAGGTATGTTTCTTGGGTGAAGCTCTACCCAAGATGTTAAAAGAATTGAATTAACCCATTAACTCTGGTTGCCACGGCATCGAAAAATGGGAAATTTACAACATCTTTAAAAATCTTCTTGTCTGAAACTAGAAAGCCCACAGCTTTGATATTTGGTATGTAGTATCTTCTAGTAGTCCTCTACCAAGGTTGTTCAAATGATGGCCCTGGGGTCAAAATTGGCCCCGCCCCGGGGGTCACAAATTTGGGCAAAATCGTATATAGAGCAAACTGGAAATCTTCTTGTCTGAAACTAAAAGGCCTAGAGTTTTGATTATTTGTATGGTGCATCTCCTGGTGAACTTCTACCAAGTTTGTTCAACTGCTGGCCCTGGGGCTAAAACTAGCCCCGCCCCAAGTGTCACAATTTTGGGGCAAATCGTATATAGAGCAAACTTTAAAAAAATTCTTGTCTGAAACTATTAGGCCTAGAGCTTTGATATTTGGTACGTGGCATATCCTAGTGGACTTTTACCAAGTTTGTTCAAATGATGCCCCTGGGGTCAAAATTGGCTCTGCCTCGGGGGTCTTTTTTTTCTTTTTAGCTCACCTGTAGTGCGTTGTGCATCTGTGCATCGTCCGTCGTCAACTTTTACCTTGTGTACGCTTTAGAGGCCACATTTTCAGTTCGATACTCATGGAACTTAATGAGAATGTTTGTGTTGATGATATTACGGACGAGTTCGAAAATTTGTCATGTTAGGTGAAAAACTAGGTCACTAGGTCAAATCTTAGAAAAACCTTGTGTATGCTCTAGAGGCAACATTTTCAGTCCAAAACTCTTGAAAGTTAGTCTATATGTTTGCCTTGATGTTATCTTAAATGAGTTTGAAAATGGGTCGTGTTGGGGGAAAAAACTAGGTCACTAGGTCATACATGTATCTTAGAAAAACATTGTGTATGCTCTAGAGGCCATTTATTTCCAGTCCAAAACTCCTGAAAGTTGGTCAGATACTTGTCTTGATGGTGTCTTATATAAGTTTGAAAAAGGGACATATCGGGTCAAAAACTAGGTCACTAGGTGAAATCTTAGAAACACCTGGTGTAGGCTCTAGAGGCCACATTTTCAGTCCAAAACTCTTGAAAGTTGGTCAGAATGTTTGTCTTGATGATATCTTAGATGAGTTTGAAAATGGGTCATATTGGGTGAAAAACTAGGTCATTAGGTCAAATCTTAGAAAAGCCTTGTGTACCTCGTAGAGGCCACTTTTTTTAGTGCAATACCCATGAAACTTGGTCAGAGTATTAATATTGATGTTTTCTTGAACCACTTTGCAAGTAGGTCATGTCGGGTCAAAAACTAGGTCACTGAGTCAAAACTTGCAAAAACCTGGTGTACGCTCTAGAGACCACATTTTCAGTCAAATACTCATGAAAGTTGGTCAGAAAGTTGGTCATAATGATATCTTGAGTAACTTTGCAAACGGGTCACATCGGGTCAAACACTAGGTCACCAGGTCAAAACTGTAAGATAGATTGTGTAGCTTGTCATCATTTTCTGTCCAATCTTTATGAAAATTAGTCACAATGTTTGTCTTGATGATCAATATGATGAAATTGAAAATGGGTCACATTGGGTGAAAAACGGGGTCGCAATTTCAAATTTTGTGTACACTCTAGAGGCCACATTTCTGTCCAATACTTACGAAAGGTAGTCAGAATCTTTGTTTTGATAATATCTACAATGGGAAAATGGGCTACGTTTGGCTAAGAGATAGGTCACTGAGAGAAATTCTAGAAAAAGCTTGTGTGCAAGCTAGAGGCCAAATTTTCAGTGCAATAATTATGAAATCTTGGTAGAATGTTTGTCATAATATCTTGAAAGAGATTGAAAATGGGTCATATTTGGTCAAAAGACTCAGGTGAGCGACTTCAGGGCCATCATGGTTCTCTTGTTTTAATAAACTTCGCCTCAGATGAAAATGTTTTCGAATTGACCGTAGTTTGCTGTTCTTTTGTTGTACTCTCTCACTTGTTTTTAGACCTCTAAATTAACATTGAGATTAATGGACAAAATCATTAGAGTAGAATTTTGAATTCTGGAAATATTTTTTCTCTCGTGGTTTTTATACAATAATAAAGTAGGTTTAAACAAATTTCCAAAAACAAATTTAAGACAGATCAGTTAGTTTTCATAACGATCAAATGATCTATAATGTTGTAAAAAAATTGTGTGTTTACAAAAATCTTTTTTAACAAAGACTAGCAATTTGAAATATTCTTGTGTATGAGTCTGGGGTCGCCATTCCCCAAAACGAAATTTACTTTTGTAAATATATAGCAAAAGAGAGTTAATACACACACATAAGTGAAATTAGATTTACAGTCCGTTCACATACAATATAAGTATTTATGCCCGGTGTCTTTTTTTCTGACAGCAGACAATTACAGATGTTAAGTACCTATCCCACAATGAAGCAAACATTCCGAATTTTTTCCAAAAGTACACAAAGCCGGCATTAAAAAGCTTTTCAGTTTAAATCTTATCGTTTGAAAGTATGGAGAATACGATCAAATGCTATTGTACTGTCGATACTATTGATACTATCCCAAAGCATCCATAAAGTAAAGAAACATCAATTTGCTCCATATGTGTGTAAAGTTGGGTTGGGAACAATTCAGGTAGGAGCAATTTCCTTTTTTTCAAGGAATCGTTTTTTTTATTCCCAATAAAGATTTCAGATCTGTCTACTGCAGTGTAAAAATTGTATTAGTGCAGCAATAGAATTGATCTTGAGAAATTTGCACTAGAGAGACTTGTTCAACGACAAAAAATTGATATGCTTGTAATCAGATAAATTCACCGCGTCGTGTCGATTCACCAGGTCAAAATATGATCGCAAATTGTCATTGTATTTACTAAGGGATCATGTTTCACAGTCAAGGACGTTTTTGTTTACTTTGTTGCCGTGGACTCTAGACGGTAAATACGTGCCTAAAATCTCGTATTTAAGTAGAGTAGATCAGGATTGTTCAGATATTTACAACAGAATACGCCTGCCTATGCCTGTACTCCCGGTAGAACATTAAAAAAGAGGCGTTTTGTTTTTCCTAAATAGAGAGAAAGCGAGAGAGAGAGAGAGAGAGAGAGACAAAGAAGGAGAAAGAGAGAGCGAGAGATAGAGAAAGTATAACAAAAACATCAATGGATCACTAGTTCAAAATCATGATTGTGAATAAATCATTAAACTTGGAACTAATGTGCATACATAAATCGCCCATTAATTGCCAAAAGGGCTTATCAGCTATATTTAAAGCTTTGAGAAAAAACCATTTTAAGTTTTAAATTGGCGTTAAAAGTCCAATTTGTATTCAGCAACAGCAATGTTTGGCACAGTTGTAGGGATAGTAAAGAGGTATCTTTAGCATGAATATTGCCATATTCTACCTGATCTGTAACCTTTGATGTGCAAAAATTTCCTGAATTTTCTCTTTTTGCCAGCAATTAACACTGAGACTGATCGTACAACAACATTTTCACCTTCATAATAACTTCCATATTTTTAAAAGATACTCGTATTATTTAAACTAAAATGTCTTTTAACATCCACATTGTTTTCTTTTGTCTATATTGGGCCTTCGATGATTTGTAGAATGCCATGTAAATCAAAAGCTGCTGTGTATACTTCATTATCATGCACTACCCATTCATATTGTCACAGTGTCATTGATTACAGGATATGCTTACAAGTAATTCGTGTTCTACATGGATAAGCTGCATATTTTACACAAACCCAATGGCAATATACTTGAATGACCACATATTTATAGTAAACCATTTTTGCATTTCATTTTGTACAATTTAAGTTATTCTTAAATGCTTGATCATGGGACACAACCTCTGAAACGATACGTCTTCTCCAAAACCTAATCATTCTAACCAATTAATTTGAATAAAGATGCATTTCTTCGTAGGCACAAAATTGTTTTATTTCAGTTGCGTCTCGGTTGATGATTACAGTACATAGTGATGTATTCCAAATGCTGGGAGTTTTGTACTAACACTGATACATGTTTTACAAACATGGCTATAAAATGTATGTAAATTGATGTGTTCTTTTTCTTCCACATTTCCGGATACCCCATTTGTTCCTAATAGAAATATTTTAGTTTACTTTTTGGACTTTACAGTTTGCAACAGAATGTACAAAGACAATATGTTTGTACTAATCTTATCTTGGGTCTAAATTTTGGGATTGTTTTGAGCATTTGGATAAGGCACATGGCTCGTACCTTAAATTTCCTTAAGTAATTAAGCGCTATTAAAAACTTATTCACTTATGCCAAATTTCCTTTACCGATGATATGGACTAATGCTTAGTACTTGCATTCCTCACAGTTCAAAACTGACAGGAGAGCTACTGTTGCGATGTCTTTATGGGTCCACTCTGTATCTAAAGGGTCCACCCATTTATGGGTCCACTCTGTATCTAAAGCTAAAACCAAGCGACTGCCAAAAGGACTTATCAAAAACAAATTTAGAAAGTAGGAATACTGTTTACAGTGATATTTTTCTATCTCTAGATAACAGTTCTTATTCCTAATGCAAAATCACTCCTCATTGTTTCTTAGTAATCAAAAATATGTCCAAAAACTGCAAAATTATAATTTCCTGCCAAAACGGCTTATAAAAAATTGCTGGCAAAGGTCTCCGTGCTTGCATTTTTAGCAACCAAGTTCTCTGTCTAATCACATACTTTTTCTATTTATTTTCATTGAAATGGGATGTATAATGTATTTCTTAACTTTTTATTCATATTTCAAACCAGAACAGTATTGTCAGCGATGATTCCTTCATATCCGTGTTTTATTTACTTATTATTATTATTATTATCATCATTATTTACACGTCCAACAATCAGAGAGGAAAACAATAAATAAACTCTGACCATGCAATAACAGTGGTATGTGGGAAAGATTGAGATAAGGTTAAATGGGCTTATAAACAGGATATTTATGCTAATGAGCCCTTTTTTTGTCGGAAATGGTCTGTTAATTCCTTTCGAAGTTGAAAAATTCCTAACATTCTGATAGGCATTAAAGCTGGTATGCTAAAAAAGGTTATAATTATTGGAATTTACTTAAAATAATTATTTGCAGGAAGATCCCATGTAAAGATGTAAATAAATGCCAAAAATTCGTTTTTGGCCAAAATGATTGATCAGCCCTTTTGGCTATCACTGGGCGAAATGTAGTTTTAGATTTCAATTCAAACGCATGTACGTATGTAAAATGTCCACGGGAAGAAGAGAGAAATTGGGTGTGACTTTTTTTTCACTTCCCGTTTACATGCAATGAATAAAGATTGAAAGAACAAATGAATTCATCCCATAATGCTGTCCTCAAAGTGTTAATCATCTCAAAAATGTCAGATTTGCTTCAAACTATTGCAGTTTTGCTAGTGATATAATTTGACTATGGCAGATAACTTATTAATGATTTTCATATTTGCCATGTTTTTAAATTGTGTGGCAGGAAGGTTTCAAAGGAATGCTTACGTTTTGATACTAGAAGCCGAGGTATTTACTTCTAAAATATTGTAATGCTGAAAAGCCCTCGCTTATCTATTACTTCGTATCATTAACTGTTAAAAGACGGTACAATGTAATGTAATTCAAGTGAAAATTAGAAATGAATCTTGGGTGTTAATTTTATGAATTTTCCTACCGAGAACATTGTAGTGACTTTCCGGTAGATCTTTTTCCATGCTCATGACTAGCAATTACATGGTGCAATAAAACATCATGTGAATGCTAGGCAGGAGCATGGAGGGGCAGCTTTACAGTTTACCAACGTTCGAGAAACTTCACGACACTCCCACTCCTAAAAAAAAAAAAAAAACAGATCTAATCCAGAAGAAACTTACACTTTAAAAAATCACTTCATAAACTCAAAATAGTCTCTTTCCATAGACATACTTTGTCCCACAATTTCTCCGTTCAGGTAGCTGGTCTTTTTGGATGAATCGGAATTCATGCACTTCATATTTCGTAGTTAGTTCTGACGGAACAGGAAGAAGATCGTCTCCTGAGTTATCACATGCAGTTTGACGGCCGTCCGGGCTTATGATCTGGACATCGTTGTCATAATCCAACCAGTTGTTGTTTTCGTCGTCGTCTAGCGAATCAATCTGCTGATCGGCAAAGTTTGAGTCCCCTAAGTCCGTTTTTGCGTCATCCAGCTGATCTAAGTCTGCTACTAAGTCCAGAACAATATCGTTGTCACTTATATCACTGTACTCAGGACGAGATAGGTAAAGTTAGCTACTAGTAGCCAGCTACTAGTAGCCAGCTACTAGTTCAGGTAAAGTTAGCTACTAGTAGCCAGCTACTAGTAGCCAGCTCCTTGTTCAGTAAAGTTAGCTTCTAGTGGCCAGCTACTAGTAGCCAGCTACTTGAGCTGGTAAAAGTGGTTAATTGTAGCCAGCTACTGGTAGCCACCTTCTAGTAAGCAGTCACTTGTAAAGGAAAATCTGGCAATTCGTACCCAGCGACCAATGTATAGGTAATTAAAATGGAGGTTTTTATTAGTTTCCTAAAAGTACAAGTAGCTGGCGAACCAAATGTCGACACCTTAAACGAAATATTTTTCTTCTATCCAGAATACTATATAAATGCATCAGAAAAATCAAAATCAAATAATTTCCTGTGTTAAAGGGTCAAGCTACGAGATCTGTCAG
The DNA here is from genome assembly GCA_946811185.2 of Hippopus hippopus. Taxonomy (NCBI): domain Eukaryota; kingdom Metazoa; phylum Mollusca; class Bivalvia; order Cardiida; family Cardiidae; genus Hippopus; species Hippopus hippopus. The sequence goes on along the minus strand of OX328098.1, from coordinate 52,864,232 downwards.
ATAGGGTTTTTTTTCACATTTGTTTTTAATGAGGGATTCAAAATGTACAAGTAGCTGACGAGATTAAGACAGACATTTCAAAATATTTCAAAGAATCACATTCACTGTACTACGGAGAAATTGAAAAAATCATCAATTTAAATTCATTTTAATTATTAAAGGGGCCAGCTACTCGTCATGAAAATTGGGACAGTTTTCAATTTCACTTAGAAAAGAATTCAAAGGTTCAAAAAGCTGGCGAGTCTAAGAGCTGTTTTTGTAATTAAGTGTTTGTTTTGAATAATGTAGACTATAAATGCGTCAGAAAACTCAAAATTGAAGCATTTCCAGTTAGTAAAGGGGCCAGCTACTTCATATGAAAACGGGACAGTTTTGCACTTTTGCGAAATGATGATTTAAAATGTACACGTAGCTGGCTAGATTTAGAGAGATTTTTCAAAATATTTCATCGAATCATATTGAGGATACTTAGGAGAAACAAGCATTCTGATAGTATTGCATAGCAATACCGAGTCCCCTACCGGCCGTATATATCGCTGGCAGGTATAGTTTGTGAAACTCTGTGGAGGAGAAAGAGGTATCGACCCCCTTTCAGAATTATAAGCACCGTGTCTATCTTTGAATGCAATGCTTTAATGAAAGCCAGATATATAAGCATTTTCCTTCTTAAATTAAGTTCACTGAAAAAGTTTTACTAAGACAAGATGTGTTTGTGAAACACAAATGCCCCCGTAAAAGCAAATTTTCAGAAATATGACCTTTATCTTGTGAGATGACTGTGACCTTATTATCAGCAGGTGTGTACCAATGAGAGGTACCAGCTTACCATGTATAAGTGTTATAACTTAAGTACTTTGAATATACAAAGAAATGACTAAGAAACGTTTTAAGGATAAGTTTTCATGATAAGGGTTAAAAAATTTTACCTTGACCTTGGACATATAACCCACAGAAGATCGGTATCAATGACAGGTACCTACATACCAAACATGAGCATTGTAAGTGATAAAGTCGGGAAAACTATTTTTCAGTGAATTTTTCTAAGTCCAAGGCCCGTAATTTCGTCAAAAATCAGTGGACCAGAACGAAACTCAAACTTGATCTGTAACTCATGGTGGTTGACTTGTACACCAAAAATCAGCTGAATATCTGCCAGCGTGTAGAAAAAAAGTCCAGAAAACTGTTTTTTCGGTGAAATTTTCTAAGTCAGAGGCCCGTAATTTCGTCAAAAATCAGTGGACCGGAACGAAACTCGAACTTTATCTGTAACTCATGGTGGTTGACTTGCAACCAGAAATCAGCTCAATATCTGCCATCGTTTAGAAAAAAAATCCGGAAAACTGTTTTTTCGGTGAAATTTTCTAAATCCAAGACCCTTAATTTCGTCAAAAATCAGTGGACCGGAACGAAACTCGAACTTGATTTGTAACACATGGTGGCTGACTCGCACACCAAAACTCAGCTCAATATCTATCAGCGTTTAGAAAAAAAGTCCGGAAAACTGTTTTTTCGGTGAAAATTTCTAAGTCCAAGGCCCGTCTTTTCGTCAAAAATCAGTGGACCGGAACGAAACTCGAACTTGATCTGTAACTCATGGTGGTTGACTTGCACACCAAAAAGTCAGCTCAATATCTGCCAGCGTTTAGACAAAAAGTCCGGAAAACTGTTTTTTTCAGTGAAAATTTCTAAGTCCAAGGTCCGTAATTTCGTCAAAAATCAGTGGACCGGAACGAAACTCGAACTTGATCAGTAACTCATGGTGGTTGACTTGCACACCAAAAATCAGCTCAATATCTGCCAGTGTTTAAAAAAAAAGTCTGGAAAACTGATTGCATGCGGACTGGCGGACAGACAGACAAATGGACAGACGGATGGACGGAGTGCAAAGCTAAAGTCCCCTTCGGCTTCGCCGGTAGGGGACTAATTAAAGACATCAAAATCAATCCATTTTTATTCATTAAAGGGGGCAGCTACTTGTCAGGAAAATGCGGATATTTTTCAATTATACTTAGTGTGAAATCAAAAGGTACAAGTAGCTGGCAAGCCTAAGAGTGAATTCTGAAATTAAATGCTTGTTTTGAATAACAGAGAATATGAATGTATGAGAAAACTCAAAATTGTTTCATTTCTGATTATTAAAGGGGCTAGCTACTTGATTTAAAAATTTGACTACCTTGCTGTTTTTCAAAATCATGATTTCAAATGTACAAGTAGCTGGCTAGATTTGGAGAGATTTTTCAAAATATTTCAGCGAATAATATTGATGATATTTAGGGGAAATTAAAGGTATCAAAATCAATCCATTCTTATCATTTAAAGGGCCCAGCAACTCGCCAGGAAAATGCGGATATTTTTTCAATTTTACTTAGAGTGAAATCAAAAAGTACAAGTAGCTGACGAGCCTTCGAGGAATTTCGAAATTAAATGCTTGTTTTGAATAACAGATACTATGAGTGTATAAGAAAACTCAAAATTGAATCATTTCCCTGGCCCCTTTAATAACCGGAAATGATTCAATTTTGAGTTTTCTCATGGATTCATAGTCCCTGATATTTAAAACAAGCATTTAATTTTAAAATTCGCTCTTACGTTGCCAGCTACTTTTACCTTTTGATATCACGCTAAGTAAAATTGAAAAATATCCGCATTTTCATGACAGGTAGCTGTCTTAAATGGATAAGAATGGATTGATTTTGATATTCTTATTTTCTCCTAAGTGTCCTCAAACTGATTTGTTGAAATATTTTGAAAAACCTCTTTTAATCTCGCTAGCTACTTGTAAATTTGAAATCATTGTTTCGGAAAACAGCAAATTTGTCCAATTTTCAAATCAGTACCTGCCCCTTTAATAGCCTGAAATGCTTAAATTTTGAGTTTTCTCGTGCATTTACACTCTCTTTTATTAAATACGAGCATTCAGTTTCAGAATTTACTCTTAGGCTTGCCAGCTACTTGTACCTTTTGATTTCACACTAAGTATAATTGAAAAATATCCGCATTTTCCTGACAAGTAGCTGGACCCTTTAATGAATAAAAATGGATTGATTTTGATATCTTTAATTTTTCCTGAGTATCCTCAATATGATTCGCTGAAATATTTTGAAAAATCTCTCTAAATCTAGCCAGCTACGTGTACATTTTAAATCATCATTTTACAAAAGTACAAAATTGTCCCGTTTTCATATCAAGTAACTGGCCCCAGTAAAAACTGGAAATGCTTCAATTTGAGTTTTCTGACGCATTTATAGTCTACTTTATTCAAAACAAGCACTTAATTACAAAAACAGCTCTTAGACTCGCCAGCTTTTTGAACCTTTAAATTCTTTTCTAAGTGAAATTGAAAACTGTCCCAATTTTCATGACGAGTAGCTGGCCCCTTAAATGGATAAGAATGGATTGATTTTGATATTTTTAATTTCTCCTAAGTGTCCTCAAAGTCATTTGTTGAAATATTTTGAAAAATCACTTTTAATCTCGCTAGCTACTTGTACATTTAAAATCATTCGAAAAACACCATAGTTGTCCCATTTTCATATCAGTACCTGGCCCCTTTAATAGCTGGAAATGCTTAAATTTTGACTATTTTAGTGCATTTATCGTCTCCTTTTTGTAAAACAAGCATATAATTTTAAAAACAACTCTTAGACTCACCAGCTACTTGTACCTTTGAATTCCTCTCTGAGTGAAATTGAAAAATGTCCCAATTTTCACGAGGAGTAGCTGGCCCCTTTAATTACCGGAAATGATTCAACTTTGAGTTTTCTGATACATTCATAGCAATTTCTTTGGACACGCCTTATCCACATTTTTTCAACTTGCTCTATTTCATCACATGTAATCCACTTTGGAACTGATACACGCTTCAGTTTATTTACGAAACGTAGTGCCATAGCTGTAACTCTGAAAAGTTTTCCGCAGGAAGAAAAGCGTTCGATTTCAATATCCATTGGTGATTTGGATGGTAAACTAACTGGAACCTCATCGTTACTGGAAAGTAACAGTTCTCATTTACAGAACTCTTGTCATTAACACTTTCTGCAGCTGTATCTCGGTTTTCCTCAGACTTATCAGTGTTATACTCTAGAGGCCAGTCTTCCTCCTTTTCACTTAACCACTCAGGTCCATGCCACCACATGTGATCACCGGATAAGTCATTCAGATCACATCCTCGACTTGCAATGTCAGCAAGATTTTCCCTTGCCTGAAGGAATGAAATATCTTTGTGGCCTTTAATTTCATTGACCCGATTGTGTATGAAAACTGGTAGTTTCTTGTCAGATTGTACTTCTTTAATACACACTGCGAGTCAGACAAAATGATACTTTTTGTTATTGGACAATTTATTGGTGATTTCACAAATAACACACATCGAACACCTATGAGAATAGCCAATAACTCTAATCTGGGAATGTTGATAGCTGAAGTAGGAGCAAGTCTTGATTTGCTAAAGATCAGCTCTGATCTACTTTTACCTCTGCTCCTTTACGACCGCCGCGTAAGCTTTCGCAGAAGCATCACAAAAGCAAATAAGTTGATTGTCTACTTCTGTGTCTTTTAGGACCACACATCTAGGTACATGAATTTTGGAGATACCTAAAATGTTATTCCTGATTTTTTTCCCACATTTTCAGATCCTCTTCACCAAGGCTGTCATCCCAATTTAAATGTTTGCTCCATAAAATCTGAAACAACAACTTGCCCTTCAGGGTAACTTGTAAAAGTAAACCAAGTGGATCAAAAACCATAGCTATCTGTTTCAAAACCAAACGTATTGTTGTTTCACTCCCTGTTAAAACCTTTATTGGTTTTAGGTAAAGAGCGTCATCCTTTCTATTCCATTCAAGACCTAACACTTTGACACACTGAGTCTCAGCTCTGTCTGAATTTGGAATATAGCTGAACAAGGTTTGACTATTTGACACCCATTCACGCAAATTCATACCGGCTTAAGAAAAGATCTTCTTTGAAATGTCATATAAAGAAACGGCTTCTTCAATAGCAGTAGTCCCGGTAATAACATTGTCCATGTATATATTGTTCTTTATTTGTTTAGCAATATCTGATGAATACGTGTCAAGATGGTAGTTGATTGTAGCCTCAAGTAAAAACGGACCCGATACAACTCCAAACGGAACTCTACAAAAGCGATACTTCTGTATATTCTTATCAATCGATGGCACAGACGGGTCTTTTAACCATAAAAACCGAGTATCATCTCTTTCACTTGGATGCAGTCCGATCTGCAAAATTGCCTTTTCTATATCAGCAACAATTCCGATAGGGTGCAATCTGATTAAAATATCAATAGTACTGGTTTCACTTTCCATGGGAAGCGAATCAGCTAGAACTAAATTTCTAGTTAGACTTTTAAATAAGCTTTGTCTTGAATATTCAGTTGTTTCCTGTGAATTGCTCCTGTGATATGTGGTACAATGTTTGCGGAGACAGTAGTCGTTTTTCCACTTTTTAACTCCAAACCAAATTTTGTTGGTGTTGTTTTAATCGACTGAAACCTTTTATTTCCAAAGGTAACCAGTTGAATTTCTTGTTCATTTTCTCTTTTAAAATTCAGCCTTTTAGCTAAAGTTTCTGTTATGTAAGTTCTTTGAGAACCCGAGGCCAGGAGTAACCGCACCTTTTGCTCCTTATAACAATCTAAACTCTTTACAGTTGTTTTTGCTGTCTGCATCAGAACCATTTCACCAGAAGGCAAAAGCGCGGTCTCGTTTTCATTTAAAGAATTACAGCTTTGTTCAACACTTTCCTCAGCAATTTGAACACTTTCTTTCACATCTTTTAATTCAAATCTTTGAGGACATAGACTCTTGTGATGAACATTCATCTCTTTCCAATAGACATATATTCGTTTACTTTTGCAATGTCTTGCAGAATGACCTGACTTTGAACACTGGTAGCAACAACCCCTCAAACACGATTTTCTTTCATCAATAGTTTTGTATTTTGAACACTCATCGCTCCCATGTTTTCCTGAGCAATATCTACATTGTTGCTCTTTAGTTTGTTTTGAAACTCCTTCAACGTTAGCTGTAAAAAATTCCACCTGTCCCTTTATTTTGTCACACTCTTTTGTCTTGGCAGAACTTTGACCACCACTGTTATTCTTAAAGCTTTCTCCTTTCACTTTGCTTGCCCTTTCACAAGCAATAACATATTCACTTAACAACTCATGAAGATATGGCACGGTCCATTTAGAAGATGTCTTCTTTTGGAGTTCCAGTTGCCGAATTACGTTGCTTGGCAGTTTAGATTTTTTTACCGACACAAACACTGCTTGATTCACATTTTGTTCTAAAACGTCTAAACTCCGGAGATGCTTATCAACGGTGTATAGAAAGTACCTTAAGTTCTCAACTGAATCATTCGCGGCTTTCATATTCACAATTACATTATAATAAATGTCTATTATCTCCTGGGCATCTCCAAAACGGTTGGTCAAAATCTCAACTGCAACATGGTAATTTTCATTGGTCAGAGCTAGCCCAGTTATTGCACCCTTCGCTTCTCCTGTCAGTTTGCTCCGTAAATAATTAAACCTGTCAATAATAGTATGACCTTTATTGTTATGTATGGATTTTTCAAACGGCTGCCAGAATTCTAACCACTCTATTACCATTAAAACTTCTAACTTCTAACTCTTGTAATGCGACAGAAACCTTTTTTTTTGGGGGGGGGGGGGGTTTCACTGCTCTGCTTTAGAAACTCCTTTTGCAACTCCGTTTGCGTCTCTAGAAGCTTTTGAATTTCTGTATCCTCTTTCACATTTGTCTGTGTTTCTTTTAAACACAACTCCTTCTTTTTTGAATTAGAACACAAATCTGAAGCAGTGATACAAATCTTGGAATCAGCCTCAAGAATTTCTTCTAAAACTCCTCATCTTTGTCACTAACTGCTTCAGCAACCTTTTCCGATTGTGTTTCTAATTTATTTAAGTAATTTTGTAATCGGTCAACACAAACAGTTACATCTAAATCATTAACATCTGTTGCATCTAACAATTCATATGCATTTTTTATCTCCTTTTCTAGGGTGTTGTAAAACCGAGTACGAACTCCTTTTAAATATTTCAAATTTGACATAGTGGATTTTTAATGAAAATAGCTTACTATGTTGCTCCAGCGCTCCTTTGATCCGTTCACTCCCAGAATAGACTATTTCCAGTTATCCCACTCTATGAATTTCACATTCCACTTTAGAATAACGCAACTTTTTACACAATTCCCGGGTTCCGGCGCCAATTTCAATGTAGTGACGTTTTACTACATAAAGAAAATGAATTTGAATTGAAACAATGACGGAACAAACTCAAAAACCACTTTATACATCCAATTTTTATTTACACTTTTTACATTATAGCTGCCTGCTACAAACTTTACATCCAAAACTAACTTAACCCTACTACCCGTTTAAATTTCAGCTTTTACAGATTTGCTTGTTTCAAGGTCACTCGTACATGTTACATATACCAGAGATGACATTGACAGGAGAAAACAGGAGCACATAAGCAATGACCCAGTAGATCTTTTTCCATGCTCATGACTAGCAATCACATGATGCATCATGTGAATGCTTGGCTGGAGCATGGAGGAGCAACTTTACAGTTTATCAACTTTCGTGAACTTCACGACAAACATAAACATGACTGAAATTATGCTTGCAATTTACTTTGAAAAATGGTATATATGCTCATAATTGAATATTTTGGCACCACCTCCTAGATAATTTGTAATGTGCTTTGAGTCTTTGTACGGTGCTTTGACCTTTTAAATAGCTATACTCTCTAAAATCTTTCATCTCCTTTCTCAAAACTTCAACAGATGTTTCCTCAGTTCTTCTATTAGAATAATCTGCAAAACCCTTTAAAAAGGATCGACCGTTTGTTTTTTTTTTTTTTTTTTTTTTTGTTTTTTGTTTTGTTTTTTTTTTTTTTTTTTTTTATTAATCCTTCTCTACTCTGAAAACTTTTGTGTCTCTCTGACATTCCTCAAACTTTACAATCGCTCACATGGGTTTCTTGGTTTCCAGCCGTGTATTAAACCCATGACTTATTTTGGACATACCAGTGTATTATCGGTTTTTTTTTCGGGGGGGGGGGGACGTGATTTCGGCGAAACCAACTGGAGCAAGTGCAGGAGTTTGTACTACTGCGCCAGTTCGGAGAAAAATGACTTCATTGTTGCTAAGACGTATACGTACGGAAAAATACTGTGATTTTCATGTTCAATCAAACAAAAAATGCAGCGCTAGTCATTTAAAATCAAGGAAATTGTGGAAATAGTTCGATTTTTCCCCAGGATATACATGTCATAGAGCTATCTTCTTGTGCATGCACGCATTAAAAACCGAACTACATCTGTAAACATGGACGCGTGCAAGGTATATAGGTTGAAGGTGATGGTGGAGGATACATATTTGTCTTTCATTTGATTTATGTGATAAATAGAATCTCTGAATCGTGTTTAAGTATTATCATTTTTATCAAACTCGTTAACTAAAATGTATATGACGCTCGCCAAAGGCTCGCGTCATATAAATTTAGTCAACTCGTTTAATAAAAATGATAATACTCATGTGTCAGATGGGTCCCTATAAAGTGAGAAACGAAACCGAAACGAAACGCAACGAAATGAACGAAACCCAACGAAACGGAACGGAACGAAACGCAACGACACGGAACGAAATGCAACGAAACAGAACGAAACGGGATAAAACGAGAACGAAACAAAACGAAATAGAATGAAACGAAATGAGACGAAATCTAGCAGAGTTTATTTTTAAAAACTTATCTTTTTGTCTCAATTTATCGTTTTTCAGTTGTACCTTTTCCTATTGTTTTATCCCACGCTTTATGTAGAGCACAATAAGAATATGTTGCTGAAATTTTGCGATTATCTCATGGCTTGAAAATCTGGTCAGAGTCAAGATTAAGTACTTAAAACGATAACCCTATACCAGGACCTGTGGCTTTGGAAGTTGCACAAAAAATTAACATATTTGGTTCAATTTTAAAGATTTGGCATATAGGGAAATTTAATTTTCTTTCTTTTCTGTTCTTCTGTCATTGTGGTATCATAGTACTAATACTATTTCAACTGCTTTTCACACCAGTACTGGCACAGCTTTCTTTCCAAAGCCACTGACTACTTTTCTCACATGCATCAAAGGTGAGAGACAAAAATCGCCGGAAAGAATGTTCTCCGCAACCGGGTATCGAACCCGCAACCGCCAGGTCACGAGTCAGATACGCTAACCACCGGGCTCAATGTAGCGATACAACTGAAATAATATTGAAAAGGGAGTTAAACCTTAAGACATTGTGGGAAAGGGAGAAAATGCTTATGACCAGCATTTTCTCCTTTTTTTGAAACGTTTTCAAAAGTCTTCTCCTTTAGGGGCGGTGAAACTGGGGATTATGTAGCAAAGGGTTTATTTCTTTCATGTTTAAAAAAGTTTCGAAGACAGATTATATCAGTTCAGCAGTGAGAGCCGTGATCGTATAGTGGTTAGTACTTCGCGTTGTGGCTGCGACATCTCAGGTTTGAATCCTGGTCACGGCAGGTCTGTAATCGTCGCTGTCTCGGCACAGCTGATTAATTCTTTGCAGCCCTTTGGATTTTAAGGTGTTTTACACCACTTTCAATACGATTTCAAATTTATGACAGCATCGGTTGACTTTGTTGATGTTTTTTATTGGTTTTATCACACAAGCAATTTCCTCTCTTTTCTCGTTGTTGTACATATTGTTGAAAAATGAATATTTCAATTAGATATGCGCCATGCTCTGGCAAAAGGGAGTTTAATGCTTTTCCGTAATGCATGATACCAAGCAAGTCATCATATAATGATGGATGCATAATTTCCCTCTTTGTATAACAACCGACTGAATCACGATGTACACTGGTCCTTTGACAAGTAGAATACTGACTAAATAGCAATCATTTTCAACCCAGATCAGCCTGCGCGGATTGCGCAGACTGACCTTTTTTTTTTTCTGCAATGCAGCGATACAACTGAAATGATGTTGAAAAGGGCATTAAACACTATACAATCAATCAATAGAATCAAGCGCCGGAATATTTCGAATGAAACTCGCCTTCAGTACCCTTAAGTATGCCTTTAAGATGCTTACAGCTGAATCTTACGAGTATGGTTTTCTCCCAGATTTTTATTTCTTAATCTGAACCATGTTCTGTAAAAGGGGGCTATTGGTCAATTTTCTGCTGTGGGTTGTTATACAAAACAGACTTTATAATCTATAATTGAGTGAGGACTTGCTAGGTATCATACATCAAGGAGATTTAATAAGCCCCTTTTTCCAGAGCATGGCTCATTGTATATTTTGTGTTTTATTTTTAGCTTTAATAAGTCACTTTAATGAACGTCCAGGCATAACCTGTTCGATAAAGAGATGACTTCGGGTCTGAAAAGAGAAAACGGTAGGACTATACTTTAGAACCGCCTGTATCAAGCTCCAATATCTAAATTTGGATGAGGAATTATCATTAAACACGAAAGAAAGCATTTTATTGCATAGATGTATTGACTTGATGAGGCTTCACTGTACAAGTTGCAAAAGTCCTCACAATGCTCTCATATTTACGGAACCTTTGTGTCTGGTATACACACCGGCACAACATACATAGAGTACAGTTCGCGCGTTTTTTGCTATTTTCGCTCTTCGCGGTGGACCTAGCGCGGACCCAACGCGGCGATTTTAAAACACAGGTGAACGCGGACCGATCTTAAATGCGGCGATCCCTGGCGGACCACGGCGGTCTGATTATGCAATAAAAACGACGCGATGACTCCGCCGCGATCAGACAGGTAAGTTTCTTTTCAGTGTAGCAAATGATTCAAGAATGAACCGAAATTACGCACCATTTTACTCTTTTACAAAATCGTATTACACGTATGTATCTACATGAGAATTTTTTTATATCAGAAAGAAAAAAGATGATAAGTAGTCATCATTGCCAAGCGAATTATTCAACGGACATTGATTTAAATGGTTATAAAATCAACACACTTAAACCTTTAACCACACATCCCGAGTTTTAAGTGCCGTGAAGAACAAGGGTTTCGAAAACATTGTAGGAAAAAAAAAGAACCGGCCGGCAAGCAGCATTTTCTCCTCTTATGCAATGTTTATCTACCCTGTCACACACTCTTCGACAATTACGAGTGATGTTCATATTTCCTTAACTCTTTACCAAACGACAAAACGACTTGTCCAAATTGAAAAAAAAAAAACATTTGCAGACGAAATTCTGAATCTAACTCAAAATATAAAACTTGTTTTTATCAGGTGGGAACATTGTGGGAAAAAGAAGAAAATGCTGGTTTGAGACATAATAACTGCGCCGACATGTATCGTCACAGAGAAATATTTCATGAGCTGCTCTTAGGCCTATTAGGTCTTGACTCTTGAGCTTATTTTTTTCCTGCGAATGATAACGATCACTAGCATACAAAATGTTTATTTTTACACATTGATATAATTATCTGCACATGTTCATTACAAAATAAATTAATGAATCTCGCAGGACCGAATGGATAAAATCAAACATCCTGGTTCTTCCGTGAGGGTTTTGGTTAAAAATTAACTCTTTACAATGGCACAAAAATGTATTCTTTTCCAAATTGAAAGCATATGCAGACGACAACTAAATGTAGCAAACGTGGCATTTGTCTTTATTATGATAGAAAACATTCTGGGACAAGGAGGAAATGCTGGCTACTATCAGTTTCTCCTTTCCTCACAATGAAGACTTCTTCCCAATGGGTAGATAAAAATCAGGATTGTGTGGTTAGGACTTGAATCAAGACTGAAAATCACAATATGCTAGGAAATCGAGGAAGAAAGGGCGTTAAGTTTACACGACTTGCCAGCATGAATTTCACAGTACGTCACAGAGACGTTGTGTGCACAATGTTCCTAAGACGTTGACATCAAAGAAATGCCGGTCAAACTTTACCCTTCCATTAAACCTGACCGTCCTAGATGCTTGTTTTTTTACTGTTATTATGGCAATGTTTTTGTCGATGTTCAGAGCAATTTGAAATTCGATTTGGTTTTATTTCCAGGAGGTTTATAAGTAATCAGTGTCGCTATCTAGAATGTCCGCACCACTCCAAGTTAAACACAACTTTTATCATTTTTAGGATCGTAATAACTCAGCTGTACATAAGTGTAGGCAAATCTCTGTAAGTCGACTATTACTTTTGCGGACGCTTTACATTAATAAAAAAGTTTTTTGCAGGCAATACAAAAACGACAAAATATTGCAAAGTAAGGCCTGATATGGGTCAGAACATTTCACACACTGTCAGCGTGTTCCTATATCTAATATCATTACATGTATAGTGTTGAGCACTATTCTCAACATGATTCCAGTCATCTCCAGGCTGCCAGCTAGTGCATCTGCATCTCTTTTCCAGTACTTTGTAAAATTATTTTTCAAGACAATGAAGACACTGATTGCTGTCCTATACACAAATCGTAGAAACAATGCTCAGTTGTCAGAGAAGAATGAATCTTGTCGTAATGACCAGTATCAATCCTCGAAACGAGTTTTTCTGAGTTGGGATTCCGCGTCACAAGCCTGCATTACTAGCCAGCTAACGTGCTCGGCAGATTCAAGATCGGATATCACGTTCTGAAATATCATGGGAGGATTTGAAGATCAGTGGAGAAAGGGTTCGGTTTGTAAACTAAATCTTAGCGTGTTAAACTTTCCAAAGTGTAAAGGGATATAAGGGCTGGATTAACAAAAGACGCGTGCAATTTGCAAAATAAAGATTATCAACCTCCAGATTTGGCTGATCTTGTTCTAAAGTTGGAAGATAGGTAAACTTGACCTTTAACCGTTCAACAGACGACAAAATTTTAAACTCACCCATATTGAAATCATATTGGCTCAAATGAGAAAAGTCGTCTTAAAAAGGTTGGGATACGTTGTGGGAAAATGTTAGCAAAATTTTTCCCCTAACCCACAATGTTTTCCAAAGCTTTCTGTCTTGGGGTCGTTTAAACTCGGGATTGTGTTGTAATGGGTTAACCAGTTGGGAAAAATGATATCTGTTTGTGCAGTGTAACTGGTTGTGTTTGTCTCCATGTACATGTGATAAAATGAAGAAGAGCATGCGATGATTGTTTTCGTTCCTAAAGACTGGTATATCTATGATTACTACCTATTATGATTTTTTTTTTTTTTGTCTACGAGACAACATTCCGTCATTTTCTGAAAGATAAAGGGTTAGGGTTTCATACACAAATGACACGTGTTAACTCTTTACCAGGCCTCCAAATTTTAGCCATATCCAATTTTATAACATTTACAGATGACTAAATGTAATTCAAACAACGAAATTTGTCTTTCCAGTGGTTGAAAACGCTGTCGGAAGAGAAGCAGCTGCTGATAATCGGCACATTTTCTTCTCCTACACTGGTTTCTCGAGGCTCTTAAACCTTGGGATTATTTGGTAAAGGGTTAATAATATACGGACAACCCCCGCCTGTTTTTATTGCCAAATTTGGTTGTCGGGGTGTAGATAAGCTTTAACCCTAATCCGTACAGCATTAAATAAATGGAGCTGAAACGTCTGTGAAGAAGATGAAGATTATGAACTTTTCACAATTATTTTGAGTTAGAACATGTCTTAGAATATCAGAGTAAAAAGATAAATTGCTTGTTACCTTCATTGTCCTTTTTCTTCAATGTTTTCAAAAGCCGAATAGTATTATTTGGTAAACGCTTAACACACCGAGTGCAACTTAAATTCCTTTCAGTCTCGTTTACAGACGATGTAGATCAAGATCATGCTGCATGTTAAACGCAATCTCTTACAACAGTATGTACTGTTAGATATTCTAGCCGAGACAAAATTAGGATCTTTAAATTCTTGGTTCTTTTTATGGAGGAGTTATTTTTGTAGTGTTTTTAGGATAAACTAGGGTAAAGCCTGCACCAGCGATCTTGGGTTGAAAAGAGCGTTAAAAAGAGCCCGAGTAAAAAGGTTTTGAAAACACTGTTGGGAAAGGAGAAAATGCTGTTAAGCAATATACCATCCTAGTTCCACGATATTGTCTAGTTTCCAAAGAGAAACCCGATCATTTGAGACACACTAAATTTGTCGTCTACAAATGCATACAAATTGAACAAGTCTAGAAATTTGTCGCCTTTTTCAGATGTAGGATGCGGATAGCATAGGCTCCGCGGCAAGATTTGTTTGTAGGATGTATAATGCCGGTTTCAACATATTTCAGTTACATGGCAGCGACCAGTGAACCTATTCAAGTTTTCCAGGAATTTCTTTTAACAATAACGTTACTCCACACAGTATTCTTCCAAGTTACTTGTGGCATAGATAGTACCAATGCCGAGAGAGGGAGAGAGAGAGAGAGAGAGACAGTGGGGGATTTGGGATAATGAGATTTTCCAATGCTATTTTTTATATGAAGAAATACATGTCATCAGACGGCTGTTGCATGACCTTATGCTGTCTTTTACAAAGTCAGTATTAAAAGCCCAACAGCAAAAAAAAAAAAAGCACTGCAGGTGTTAACATTCATTTAAATTTAAACTATTTCACTTAAAAGTATGGAAAATATTCCGAGGATGACAATCTGTGTATTCTGTCCAAATGTAAGTTGCAGTCAGAAAAAATCATGTCAAAATCAGGCAAAAAGTAAACTTAAGATACAGTGACTTGCCAACTTTTAACCTATTTTTTATATTAATTTCTCTGCCAGCGACAAACAGTTGGCCCAACCATGCGATAACAGATTGTCATCTTCACAATAATTTCCACTCTTTTAAATGCATTTTAACACCCGCTTTGTTTACTTCGGCAACCATTATTACTTACGACACTCGAATGCAGTCAAACGCAACTGGTACTAAATTTAGAGTGCCTGTTAGGATTTTTACAGACATCGTGGATTGAGATCAGACTACGCATCAGGCAATGTCTGATCTTTAATATTTACTGTCCGCATACTAGTGTCAGAGTTACCCGATCAGCCTGATTCTACATTTTATTTTTGTAACTCTTTCCTACGGTTGATGTCGATTCCATTTGAGCCATGCTCTGTGAAAAAGTGGTTTGGTGAATCTACAAACAGTATCGACTCCGATAAGCCTGCGCAGACTGTACAGGCTGTCCTGTGTCGAAACATTTTGCATTTTGGTCAATTTGCAGCATGTCATTCTACCTCATGACACGGTCGGTTGTTAGATAAAATGGATTTTACGGATCCATGTTTTGTGATGGCTTGCTTGGTATAATGCGTCGCAGACATGCATTAGAACCCTTTTTCACAGAGTATGGTTCATTTATTTGCACTCAACGAGGAAATAATTGTTTGGTTGTTTTAGTAGGTCAGCCGATTACCAGTTCGAAGTGAAACGGCTTTATTTAGTGTAATGGTGATTTTCTTTCTTTTGTTATAACAATTTCTATTGACATTGAAATTTCATATCGATATCGATTTCTCCAAAAATTATGATGAAATAGAAATAATACTGTGTATCCAATTCAGTTCACTCCTTTTAGAAAACATTTTAACCTATTTCCTTCTTCTTTAAATGCCTATTCAATCACTTTCCCTTGCATGAATGACATATGTGTTGTGTTGTGCGATTAAATAGCGAAAAAGACTTCAAGATAATTTTTTGGGCTGTTTGAGTATAACAAAAAAGTCTTTCATAACCTCGGACAGTTTAGATCCAAGATGTGAACGCATGACGTTTTCTGATCTTGGTCTGCTCTGCAAAAGCAACTTTATGCTGTAAGGTTTGAGATGCTGAAGACAACTCCAGTCACGTTTTCGAAAACTATGAAGATCAAGATTCTGGCGAAAGTTAAATCCATTCCGGTATGGTACGATACACCCTGATATTTGGTGAGATATTCTAGCCGAGATAACCTTCAAGTCCGAAAGATTACATTACGTTCAGCAGTGTTGATGGGATAGAATCCGCCAATATCTAGGCCTAATGCCAGCAAGATGACGGGAGAGAGAGAGAGGGGGAGATGTAACCAGTTTTCCGGTTTAAAAATAACTTTGGTGAAAAAAGGAGAAAATATTCCAAACATTTTAAGCGACATATTTCTAGACATTCGCTGTTATTCGAATATTTTATTTTCTTACAGAAAATAAACAGATCTATAGTTATTTTGACTTACCAAATGAACGTGTAATCCATCATCGGAATCTACGTCGTAAATATTCAAGAAGTGTTAGATAAGGTCGTATAAAAAAAAAGTGTCAGTCAGTATAGTATGACACGTGCGTGTTGAACTAACAACTGGGACAGTAGTTCACACTGCCGGAGTGCTATACCAACATCAAAGGAATACCGAGTTAACCCTTTTCTCTCCTTGTGTTAAGTTTGGATATATGTTATTTAACCCTTTACCAAACAACAAAATTTTAGACTGGTCCAGATTGAAAGCACTTGCAGACGACAAAATAAATGTAACTAAAAAATTGAAATTTGTTTCCAGCAGGGTAGAAAACATTGTGGGAAAAGGAGAAAATGCTGGTTACCAGCATATTCTCCTTTCCCCACAATGTTTTCAAAAGGCTTTTATCTCAGCGTCGTAAAAAACCAGGGATTGTTTGGTAAAGGGTTAAAAAGAAATGAAAAGAACGGATTTTTGTTGAAGAGAACAAGAGGAACATTTTAGTTTAGAATGTGGACCGATGTTTTGTTTTTCTGACGATCCGACCTGTATTTTGAAAAGGCTAAATATATATAAAAGTTTTATTCGTTACCCTTTGATTTCCTTACATCAAGAGACTAAGAAAATGAGGATAAACAGTGTAATAATATACAGGGTAGTATATATTTTTTTAATTGTCTTTCAGTTTTTATTTATCAACAGAATAAAAATATAAATGGCTAATAACTGCTATATCTGTTTCATCTAATGAAGGATTAGAAAGAATGTTTGATGAAAAAATACCAGAAGCCTGTTGTACATGGACTTGTAAATTGTACGGTTTTTTTCCCATTGTGCAGTTTCAGACCGCGGGTGTAGTGGTAAATTTTCGATAATGCTACATTACACGTTTTTGTACTTTAACCCATTAAACGGCATTCACAACAATAATTGCCTTTGCGGCTTATATAAATCAAGGCTGTACGAAATGTGCAGTCTGATTTTGGATTTATACTTTGCGCTCTTGTAGGACATTGACGAAAACAACATTGAAAAAATGCTGGTTTTTGGGTCTTTTATTTTTTAAATTAAATTGTAGAGTATGTTAGGAGTTTTCGGCGCTCTATGGGTTAAGTTATTAATTGGGATTCCATAGTTTTTCCTTTTCTCAAGTATACGGTGCTGAGTCACAAACAATCAGGAAGTAATAACTTTGGTTTTCGGTTTTTCGAATCAAGCATGAAATTGCTTTTTTAATCCGAAATTTCATATCGCTAAATGTGCGATAGGCCTACAAGTTTGTAACTTAGCGAATAGCTGAATTAAATGATATATATAACGTTTTGTGGCATCATATCTAAAGTAATCCCTGTAGGCAATGCTTATATCAGCATTTAAAGGTACGAAAATGTTGCGGTCGTAATGGAAGAATTAATTCTTGGTTCCCGAAAACAGTGGTTCTCTAAAACAGTGGGGAAAATTACAGATATTTATGTATAAAAATTTACCGTCATCCGGCGATGTATTCCCCCGCGATCTCTCGCAAGTCGCCGCGATCCACCGCGATTACCTCCTGCTGTGAAGCTGCCTGATATTTTTTCAGGCCGCGGTTAGAAGTCCGCCGCGTTTCCCCTACTTTTACCTTTGCAGCAGATTTGCCGCGGACAAATTGGTCCGCCGCGTCTCGCGGACTTGAGCAAAAAACGCGAGAACTGTACTGTACATGTAGCTCAAATTGTTCAATGATGACCAGACCTAATTTCGCAAATACATGTATACCCATGGAGAGTAAGCCTACTTTTTACTAGATAAAGTGCGCTTTTAAGGGCATGTTTTTCATGAGTATTTTATCAACGTTGGTGTATCAGTATTTTTCGGCGAAGCTGAAGGCACTGGGTTTTGAACATTATTTAAAGAGGCGTGAAACACCATTCAGTCAAAAATCAATCATTAAATCAATTATTAAAGGTATGGTTTAAATCTAAATGCATTTCAACATCCTTATTGTTTGCATTTGGTCGCAATTGGGCCCTAAACGTAACAGGAATATTTCAGCAGAGAAATTGATTTACTGATCGAGCATCCAAGCTGCATTGCCGTGGACTCGAGTACATACCGGGTTATATCAATATTAGACATGACCCCCCTGGACCCTTTTCAATAAAGGATCCAGGAAAAATATCTTCAATGCCGATTAGATAAGCACATTTTCTATTTCTGCTGTCCCGGTCCCCAAGACGTTGAATATAGTTAGCCATGGTCAGTGACATCAGGTCTTCGAGGCCTCTATTTGGGGAAAGAAATCAAAGTGATTTAAAGTGACTTAAAGACGGACAATGCATGAAGAAAGAGGATATCTGCATAAATGTACAAAATATAAATAAAGACATTTAGGACTTTAATGCAAGAACCTCTGAAATCTGACTTAAAAGACCACTGACGGGGAAATAAGCATACTAATTCGAATGACATGAAATGGATTATTCTAACCCATCTTATTAGAATCCAAACTGGTTTGATTACCGGGAGTAGGTATTATCAAAAGATCGAGCCTCGGTAGCCCAGTCAGTAGCGTACAGGACTTGAGAACAGATGTCGCTGGTTCGATTCACTGCTCTGTCAATTTCTTTTCGGGGATTGATGATAGTCATTGAAGCAGGATTAATTCCTCTTTCACCGCAGCCCGTTGTCTCGGCGAGAGTTATATGGGAAAGCAGCCAGTGGCTTGGAAACAATATGGTGTTGACTACTTGTATAAGAAATTCCAGAAAAGCATGGATAGACCTGCATTTTACGCCGCGATATAACTGAAATAATGTTGAAAACGGCGTTAAACACCATACAATCAATCAATCAAGCATTATCAATGCACTCGACTTTGCTGTATTTGGACATGATTTTTTTTAGTCACAGTATTTGTGAAAACAATAGGAAAAATATCAACCGGGCTGCGACGTATTAGCGGTATTGATGGCTGCCGGAAACATGAAGAACATTTTATTTGTGTTTTATGTCATAAGAAAGTAAACAATAGAAGTTCATTTAAAAGAACAATAAAATAAAATGTCTTCATTACAATTATCAAGATTCACAATAGTAGCACGATCATCGTGCGCACATCCGCCATCAAATTTTAGTTCTGACTTTGTCACACTTTCTGCGATCAAAACTAAAAGTAATTTAAAGGAAAAAACAAATGTAGGGTTTCCTTCTGCTTGATTTTGTACCAAAAATCCATTCTGTTTCGTTTCGTTCTATTTGTTTCGTTTCGTTCCGTTTTGTTCTGGTTTTATTCCGTTTCGTTTCGTTGCGTTGCGCTCTGTTTCGTTTCATTGTGGTGCGTTCTGTTACGTTGCGTATCGTTTCGTCTTGTTGCGTTTCGTTTCGGTTCCGTTTTTTTACTTTATAGGGACCCCATGTAAGATCATCTATTTAGAACTGATGTTTCTGTTTGTTCATTTTGTAAGGTTTTATTACCTACAGGCAAATCACAGGATTCTAAATCATCAAATGGTTTTGCAGGCGTGAATACCTTGACAGAGACTTTCACTTTTGACTTTCCGTGGCAATACAGTCTCATTTTTCTAGTTCAAATAATTAAAGGTAACTTTACTAAACGGTATATCTTCAATATTTTCTTTTTCTTGTATATTCTATTTTCACGTATGTACCAATTTCTTTAGCCTTCTTCCTTGTTTTGGCTCTCTACACCAGACATTTGGGACATATTCTGCAAGGAAAGAAACAAGAGGGCCATGATGTCCCGGAAGTCGCTCTCCTGAGCCTTTTGACCTAACATGACCCATTTCAAATCTCTTTTACGATATTATCTATACAAATATTCTAACAAACTTTCATGAGTATTGCAAGGAAAATGTGGACTCTACAGCGTACACAAGCTTTTTCTTTATTTTTCTTCAATGACCTACCTTTTAGCCGTACATAGAGCCATGTCCAAACGTGTTTAGATGTTATGAAGACAAACGTTTAGACCATCTTCCGTAAGTATTGGACAGAAAATGTGGCCTGAAGTGTTTACAAAAAGGTTTTTCTAAGATTTGACCTGGTGACCTAATTTTTGACCCGAAATATCCAATTTCACACTTGTCCCAGATATCATCAAGACAGACAATTTGAGCAACAGCTACTTTCATGAGTATTGGACTAAAAATTTGGCTTCTAAAGTATACACAAGGTTTATCTGATATGTAACTAATGAACTAGGTTTTTTATCCCAAAACAATCCATTTTCAGACCGAACAGATACCAACAAGACAAATATTCTGACTAATATTATAAGTGTTTGACAGAAAATATCACATCTAGAAAGTATACAAATTATTTCAAAGATTTGACCTGGTCACTTAGTTTTTGACACCATACAGTCCAGTTTCACTCTCATTCTAGTTCTCGTCAAGGCAAACATTCTGACCAACTTTAATGAAAGTTGGACTGAAAATGTGGCCTCTAGAGCATGCACAAGCTTTTTCTAAGATTTGACCTATTGACTTAATTTCTACCGAACATGATCCAATGTCAATCTATTTTAAGATATCATCAAGACAAAAATTCCTGTCATATTTCATGAGTGACGGACTCAAAAGCTGGCCTCTAGAGGCTCATTAATTTTTTTCAAATATCTGACCTAGTTTTTTACTCCAAATTACCCATTTTCAGACCTGTCCATGACATTATAAACACAGACATTTTGATTTATTTTCATAAGTATTGGACTTATAATGTAGTGGAAATATGGCCTTTAGAGTTTACACAATCTTTTATGAATATTTGATATGGTGATCTAATTGTTGACCCTACGTGAACTATTTGCAAAAACGTCTGAGATAAAATCAAGACAACACTCTGACAAGTTTCCAGAGTATTGGTTTGAAAATATGGCTACTTTAGTGTACACAAGCTTTATCTAAGATTAAACCTTTTGACCTTGTTTCAAATAAAACATGATCCACTTTCAAGCATGTCCAAGATAATATTATGATGAACATTCTGACCAACTTTCATGAGTATCAGATTGAAAATGTGGCCTCTAGAGTAAACAAAAGCTTTTTTTTACTGGACATGACCCGTTTTGAAACTCTTCCGTGAAATCAGCAAGACAAACATTCTGACCAAGTTTCATGAGTATCGGACTGAAAATGTGGCCTCTACAGCGTACATAAAGTTATTGTAAGTTTGACCTAGTGACCTAATTTTTGATCCGCCGTGATCCATTTTCATAATCGTCCAAGATATCATCAAGACAAACATTCTGACCAAGTTTCATGAGTATTGTACCGAAAATGTGGCCTCTATAGCATACACAAGCTTTTTCTAGGATTTGCCCTTGTCACCCACTTTTTTGAGCAAACGGGACCCATTTTCGTCTGAGATATCATTAAGAAAAACATTCCAGCCAAGTTTAATGAGTATCGGGCTAAAGATGTGGCCTCTACACCGAACACAAGTTTATTCTAAGATTTGACCTAGGGACCTAGTTTTGACCCGATGTGATCCTTATTCACACGCGTCCGAGAAATCATCAAGACAAACAATCTGATATAATTTCATGAGTATTGGATTGAAAATGTGGCCTCTACTGCATACACATTTTATTTATTTATTTATTTATTTATTATTTTTAGCTCACGTGAGCACAACGTGCTCAAAGTAAGCTATTGAGATTGCCCTATGTCAGGCGTCCGTCGTCTGTCGCCCGTCGTCCGTCAACAATTTCTTTAAACATCTTCTTCTCCTAAACCACTGGGCCAATCTTGATGAAACTTGGCAGGGATCTTCCTTGGGTAAAGCTCTACCAAAGTTGTTCAAAGAATTGAATTCCACCCTTAACTCTGGTTGCATTGGCAACAAAAAGGAAAAAAATGCAAAATCTTTGAAAATATTCTTCTCTGAAACTAGAAGGCGTAGAGCTTTGATATTTGGTATGTAGACTTCTACCAAGTTTGTTCATATCATGCCCCAGGGATCCAAACTGGCCCCGCCCCGGGGGTCACAAGTTCGAACATAGGAACAAAGAAGGAAAACTTTAAAATTCTTCTTCTCTGAAACGGGAAGGCGTAGAACTTTGACATTTGGTATGTAGCATCTCCTAGTGGACCTCTACCAAGTTTATACAAATGATTCCCCTGGGGTCAAAACTGGTCCCGTCCCGGGGATCACAATTTCGAAACCCAGGAACAAAGAAAGAAAACTTTAAAATTTTTCTTCTCTGAAACTGGAAGTAGTAGAGCTTTGGTATTTTGTATGTTGCATCTCCTAGTGGACCTCTACCAAGTTTCTTCATACAATGCCCCTGGGGTCCAAACTGGCCCTGTCCCGGGGATCACAAGTTTGAAACATGGGAACAAAGAATAAAACTTTAAAATTCTTCTTCTCTGAAACTGAAAGGCGTAGAGCTTTGATATTTGGTATGTAGCATCTCCTTGTGGACTTCTACCAAGTTTGTTCATATAATGCCCCTGGGGTCCAAACTGGCCCCGCCCCGGGGGTTACAAGTTTGAACATGGGAACAAAAAAGGGAAACTTTAAAATTCTTCTTCTCTGAAGCTAGAAGGTATAGAGCTTTGCCATTTGGTATGTAGCATCTCCTAGTGGACCTCTACCAAGTTTGTTCAAATGATGCCCCTGGGGTCAAATCTGGACCAGCCCCGGGGGTCACAACATCGAACAAAGGAACAAAGTAGGAAAACTTTAAAATTCTCCTTCTCTGAAACTGGAAGACGTAGAACTTCGATTTTTGGTATGTAGCATCTCCTAGTGGACCTCTACCAAGTTTGTTCATATGATGCGCTGGGAGTCAATACTGGCCCCGCCCCGGGGGTCACAAGTTCGAACATAGGAACAAAGAAGGAAAACTTTAAAAGTCTTCTTCTCTGAAACTGGAAGGCGTAGAACTTTGATATTTGGTATGAAGCATCTCCTGGTGGACCTCTACCAAGTTTATACAAATGATGCCCCCGGGATCAAAACTGGCCCCGCCACAGGGGACACAAGGTTGAACATAGGAACAAAGACGGAAAACTTTAAAATTCTTCTTCTCTAAACGGGAAGGTGTAGAGCTTTGATTTGGTATGTAGCATCTTCTAGTAGACCTCTACCAAGTTTGTTCAAATGGTGCTGCTGGGGTCAAAACTGGCCCCGCCCCAGGGGTCACAAATTCAAACATAGGAACAAAGAAGGAAAACTTTAAAATTCTTCTTTGCTGAAACTGGAAGGCATAGAGCTTTGGTATTTGGTATGTATTGAACCTGGTCTAAGTTTGTTTGCCCACCTGAGCACAACATGTTCAGTGAGTTCAAAATTGGGTCATCTGGGGTCATAAACTAGGTCACTAGGTGAAATTATAGAAATACCTTGTGGGCACTCTAGAGGCCACATTTTTTGCTCAATTGACTTGAAAATTGGTGAGAATGTTTGTCTTGTTAGAATCTCAAACGAATCTGAATTTGGATGAACTGGGGTCAAAAACTAGGTCACTAGGTCAAATTAAAAAATTTAACTCTAGGGCTTTCTAGAGACCTGAAAATTGGTCAGAATGTTTGTCTTGATAAAACATCGGATGAGTTTGAAATTGGTCACCTGGGGTCATAATCTAGGTCACCAGGTCAAAATGAAAGAAATACCTTGTGGGCATTCTAGAGGCAACATTTATTGCTCAATTAACTCGAAAACTGTTCAGAATGTTTGTCTTGATCAATTTTTGATGAGTTCTAAATTGGGTCACCTATGGTGATAAAGTCGGTCACTATGCCAATTTACGGATATTTCTTGTGGACCCTCTAGAGGCCCCATTTTAAGCTCAATTGACCTGACAATTGGTCAGAAATTGAATTATGCACGTGGACTGAAATTTCATCAGTCGACTCAGGTGAGCGATCCAGAGCCATCATGGCCCTCTTGTTTTTAATTAATTTATTTATTTATTATTTTAGATTTATCCTGGTGATCTATGTTTTGGCCCGACGCAACACATTTTCATTCTCGATCCAGTTTCATGAACTGAATTGAAAATGTGGCCTCTAGAGTGTACACAAGCTTTCTCTAAGATTTAACCTAGTGACCTAGTTTTGACTGGACAAGACACATTTTTCAACTCATCATCGATATCACCAAGACTGAAATTTTGAGCAAGTTTTATTAGCATTAGACTGGAAATGTGGCCTCTAGAGCGTACTCAAGCTCTTTCTCAGATTTGACTAAGTGACTTTGTTTTTGACCCAAAGGGACCATTTTTACACTCGTCTGAGCATGAAAACAAACAACTGGATCAGTTTAATGAGTATCGGACTGAAAATGTGGCATCTATGGTGTACAAAAGTTTTTTTCTAAGATTCGACCTCGTGATCAGGTTTTGATTTTTCAAGACCAATTTTCACACTCGTCCGAGATATCCGCAGGACAAACTTTGCCATCTAGTCTCATGAGTATTGGACTGAAAATATGGCCTTTGGAGCGTACAAAAGCTTTTTCTTTTTAAATTTGACCTAGTGACCTACTATCTGACCGAACATGACCCACTATGGAATTTGACCGTGATACTATCAAGACAAAAATTCTGACTTAGTTTCATGAGTATCGAATTGAAAATATGGCCTCTAGAGTGTACATGAACTTTTTCTAAGATTTGAACTAGTGACGTTGTGACCTATTTTTTGACCTGACATGACCTATTTTCAAACTCGTGCGAGATATCAACAAGAAAGACATTCTGACCAAATTTTATGGGTATCGTACTGAAAATGTTTTGTATACAGTGAACACAAGCTTATTCTAAGATGTGACCGAGTAAAGTAACCTACTTTTTGGCCGGACGTAACCCATTTTTGGACTCGTTCGAGATACTATCAAGAAATGTAATCGTGAGTATCGTGAGTATTGGACTTAAAATGTGGATTCTACTGCATACACATTTTTTGTATTCTAAGATTAATCCTAGTGAGCTATGTTTTGACCCAACGTGACCCAGTTTCAAACTCGGTCCAGTTTCATGAGTTTTGGATTAAAAATGTGGCCTCTAGAGCGTGCTCAAGATTTGATCTTGTTACATAGTGTTTGACCCAACGGGACTCATTTTCAAACTCGTCTGAGGTATTATCAAGACAAACATTTTGACCTAACCAAGTTTATGATATCGGACTGAAAATATGGCCTCTACAGCGAACACAAGCTTATTCTGAGACTTGACCTAGTGACCTAGGTTTTGACCTGACGTAATCCATGTTCAGACTCGTCCGAGATATTATCAAGGCAAACATTCTGACCAAGTATTGAACTGAAAATGTGGCATCTACTGCGTACACAATTTTTTCCAAGATTTATCCCAGTGACTGAGGTTTTGACCCGGCGTAACCCATTTTCAAACTCGATCCAGTTTCATGAGTATTGAACTGAAAATTTGGCCTCAAGAGCGTACACAAGCTTTCTCTTAGGTTTGACCTTGTCACCAAGTCGTCAAACACGATCCAGTTAATGAACTGGACTGAAAATGTGGCGTCTAGATTGTTAACACGCCTTCTCTAAGGTTTAACCCTGTGACCTAGTTTTTGACCGGACAAAACACATTTTCAAACTCGTCCGTGACATCATCAAGACAGACATTCTGACCAAGTTTTAATAGCATTAGAGCGCTCTCAAGCCTTTTCTAAGATTTGACCTAGTAACTTAGTTTTTGACCCAAAGGGACTAATTTTCAAATATGTCTGAGAAAGCATCAAGACAAACATTCTGATCCAGTTTCATGAGTATCAGACTGAAAATGTTTCTTTTAGAGTGTACACGAGCTTTTTCTAAAATTTGACCTAATGACATACTTTCTGACCACTATGGAACTTGTCCGAAATACTATCAACACAAATGTTCTGACCAATTTTCATCAATTTTCATTACTTTGATCGAAAATGTGGCCTCTACAGTGTACACATTTTTTTTTTTTTTTTTTTTTTTATTCTTTCTTTTTTCTAAGATTTAACCTTGTGACCTAGTTTTTGACCGGACAAGACGCATTTTCAAATTTGTCCGCGATATCATCAAGAAAGAAATTTTGACCAACTTTTATTAGCATTAGACTGAAAATGTGGCCTCTAGAGCGTTCTCAAGCTTTTTCTCAGATTTGACCTCGTGACTTGGTTTTTGACCCAAAGGGACTTATTTTCAAACAAGTCTGTAGTATCACCAAGACAAACATTATGATGCAGTTTCATAAGTACCGGACTCAAAATGTGGCCTCCAGAGTGTACACAAGCTTTTTTCTAAGATTTAACCTAGTGACCTAGTTTTTGACGGGACATGACCAATTTTAGAACTTGTCCGAGATACTATCTACACAAACATTCTTACCAAGTTTCATTAGTATTAGATCGAAAATGGGGCCTCTAATATATATATATATATATATATATATATATATATATATATATATATATATGTGTGTGTGTGTGTGTGTGTGTGTGTGTGTGTGTGTGTGTATATATATATATATATATATATATATATATATATATAAAAGAGAAATGACACTGCAATTGGTATTTTCAACGTGCCAACCGGTTTCGCTTTCGCTCATCAGGGCAACACTTTAATGAAACATCGTAACTAACGTCATTTTGACGTCATAGGACAACGGTTAAATACAATTCAATTTTGGACGAAAATTGTTTATGAAATATTATTCCCTTTATTAATCTAGCTGAAACGTCGGGTGATTTGCATTTAAAAAATGGAAAAATTGAAAATTTTGGATCTGTCTTACAACAACTATCTAAATGAGAACTCACTGGTATTTGTCTTGTTGAAGGGTCCCTAATCTGTTGATTATGTATTGTAATTCTATTCCTAAGTTTATCTCCTGTTTGACCAATATAAAACTCTTGGCAGCCTTGATTTTGAATTCATCTCCTTCGATAATATGTTTACAGAGTCCACATATATATGATTTAACCTAGTGACCCAGCTTTTAAGCGAACATGACACATTTTCAAACTCGTCATCGATATCATCAAGACAGAAATTTTGACCAAGGATTATAAGAATAAGACCTAAATTGTGGCCTCTAGAGCGTACTCAAGCTCTTTATCAGATTTGACCTGGTGACTAAGTTTTTTACCAAAAGGCACTAATTTACAAAGATGTCTGAGATATCATCAAGACAAACGTTCTGACACAATTTCATAAGTATCGGACTTAAAATGTGGCCTCCAAAGTGCACACATTTTTTTTTTTTTTTTTAAAGAGGCCCTTATACTCATTTTCAGCCAGTTTTAACTCATTTTGTCTTTATTTTATCAAACTATAGTCATTCTTATATCTTCATGCCAAATATTGAGCCTGACGGTTGCAAGGTTGCTTAGATTACGGTCGATAGAAAATGCATTTCGCTGAGTTGCGGCCTTCCATGTAAACAGACTCCTCGTTTCCGGTTTTTGAATCGAAGATTTCAATATATCCGTTATACACTCGGGTAGATTCGTATGAGGATCATGTATTCTGTCACGTGACTATATTTGACCTTCGCCCTGCGTCTAATGAGGTAAACAAATGAAAATGGAGGCTTCTCTGTTGCAGTCTCGATTTTCAGACGGAGGTCGCAGCCTATATGCAAATTACACCGCATCCGACTCTATGCGGAAACCAGCGGTGAATTTCCGTGACGCACCGCCATTGTTTACAGCTTCGATCGTCAGCCAGTTTTCTTCTGACCAATGTTCGGTTTCTAATACAAATCTCCGTGTTTCTTTTTTTTCAATTACACCATATATGTCAGTAATTTATCCATGTTTACACAAAGGACTGATTTCTGTACCATTCTAAATTGTTTGAAATTTAACAGCGTTTTTGCTCACCGGCTGTAGACAGGCATCTTTAAGATTTAACCTAGATTTGACCTAGTGACTTAGTTTTTGACCCAAAGGGGTCAATTTTTACACTCGTCTTAGATATCATCAAGACAAACATTTTGATCCGGTTTCTTGAATATCGGACTAAAAATGTGCCCTATAAAGTGTACACAAGCTTTTTCTAAGATTTGACCTCCTGACCTAGTTTTTGGCTTGACATGACCAATTTTCAAACTCTTTCGAGATATCTGCAAGACAAACATTGTCATCTAGTCTCGTGAGTATTGGACTGAAAATGTGTTCTTTAGAGCGTAACTTGTTCGAGATATTATCAAGACAAAAGTTCTGACCAAGTTTCATGAGTATCGAATTGAAAATGTGGCCTCTTAAGATTTCAACAAGTGACCTAGTTTTTGACCAGCCATGTTTTCGTATTTTCGAACTCGTGCGAGATAGCATCAAAACAGACATTCTGACCAAGTTTTATGAGGATTAGACTGAAAATGTGGCCTCTAAAGCGTGCACAAGCTAAAAGTTGAAGATGCACGACGGTCGCCGGACACAGCAGGATCACAAAAGCTCACCTTGAGCACCTTGTCTACTGATGTGCTAAAAAGGTTACCTGGTCAGTGACGTTACACTATATGTAAATATGTAACGCTTTAGATTTGCTGCAACAGTTTCTAAAAGAATACCCCACAGGTCATGATCAACAACGATTAGTTCTTATTGCTTTCAACAGTTTTAATTGCAACTGTTTATGACATAAAACAACCGAAATGGGATAATTAGAATAAAGATACTCACTATTTCGAACACTGCAACCAAACACATACAAACTGATGTAAATAAACTAGCTTATATTTTTTTTTTTTTTTTTTTTTTATGATGTACGTTTAACAGAATATACAACGAACTCTGCTCGCATAATTACGTACAGTTCAATGGAAAATGCTTGAAGTATCTTATGTCTAGCATATTTCATCGTTATATTATTCACACGAAAACAGAAAATTCAAAAAGAAAAATCAAGAATTCATTGAACTAGCAAAGGATAAATGATTAACACTCTAAATCAGCTTACATCATACCTCTAAAGTTAACATATGCAATTATCGTACAGGTCTTTGGGGGTGTTTGTAAATTTGCGTAACGTAAGTCACAAAAAAAAAGTGAAAAGAAATACAGATTTCAGTGCGTTGAAATTTAAACGTTTACAGATAGTGAACATAATCCAAATATAGAATATTCCTCGTTTGGTTTTTTATAAACGAAACAACAGACAAGTCAACGGTGGTAAATTTGGTTTGGGTCTGTTCTTCAATAGTAGAAGACATTGACTGAAGAGGAGGAAATGCTCTTGGCGTTTATTTCCTCCATTTCTCGCAATGCTCCAGGTGCTTACGACTCGTTACATTTCTTTTCTAATATAAAGGCCATCGGCCCATGATTTTAACAGTTTGTAAGATACTACCTTACAGAGAAAAAAACATAATTTCACAATTATTTAACATTGAACATTTTACCAGATGGGAAAATTGTGTTCTTGTCCCAATTGAAAGCGTCTGCAGACAGCAACTGCAATGAATGAAGATATTGTTTGGAAAGGAGAAAATACCCGAATTGCCATTGTATCCCTCTACCACATTGTTTTCAATACTCTTATTTCGTTCCAGTGCAGATGTCCATTCGAAAATATAGACCACTGGTCCGAATTACAAACATGTGTAAGAATACATAAGTTCACAATTACATGTATTTAAAAACGTAACTTCACAACTATTTTAACACATAAGTTCACGATTATTTAAATACCAAGTTCACAATTATTGAAACCAAGACATCTAATATCTTATCAGATAAAAAAGTCGTCTTGTCCAAATTGAAAGCGTTTGCAGACAAGTCAACTGTGGCTCATTTGGTTGGGTTTGTTTCTTCAGTAGTAGAAGACACTGATTGAAAAGGAGAAAATGCTCTTGCCGTGTATTTCCTCCATTTCCTGCAATGCTCCAAGCGCTTACAACATGTTATATCGAAAATGACTACTCTAAAATATAGGCCACAGACTCATAATTCAAACATTTTGTAAGATACTACCTACAAACAAAAATAATAATAAATAAATACATAAATACAAGTAGTTAAACATTTAACACCTTACCAGATGTGAAAATTTTGGTTGTGTCGAAAATGAAAGCGTCTGCAGACGGCAAAGCACATGCCACTCGCATGTTTCATAAAGGGTTAAAAACATTGTTTTAAAAAGAGAAAATGCTGTATTGACATATTATCTCTTTCCCACATTGTTCTCAATACTTATAATTTGTTTCAATATAAATGTCTTTTCAAGAATATTGGCCACCGGCCCGAATTGCAATCACTTTGCAAGACATCACATTACAAGAATAAGCCATAATTTAATAGGGGCTCATACGTTTCTCCAATAGTTGAGGATACTGTTTGAAAACCATGCATGTTGATGCTCAAGATCAACCCGTTCACTAGGACCGTCCGATCCCAAGACCCAACTTATCCATGGCTGTTATGAATTAGCGTCAGAGACAGGATACAGTCAGACATTCCCAATGTTTTCTATTATTCTCTCTTCCCAGTGTCGGTCCAAGGATGGTGCTTTCATTCCTAATTTGTAAAACTTTGTGTATGATTTAAGAAATATTTAGAAGATTGAATTGATTAGGATTTGACATGAATCAAAAGGATTTGACATGAATCAAAAGAATGAATCATATGTTTTATTCCTTGGCTTGCCGATGTATGTTTTCTTACAATAACCGTACCGCTGGCAAAAGAAATATACGTGGCACTCGTCTTCAATAATTTCGGCTGCGATTGTCTCAATACAGTAGGTTCAAAGCCGTTCCTCTCTCTGGGCATTATAGTGTCTTCCTACTTCAATATTTAAACTGTGATCCGAACACCGGAATTTTGTGAGTGCTTTCCTTAAATAAAATTTAATTTGTTGTCTGCAGACGCTTTCAGTTTGGACAAGACCAAAATTTCAAATTTGATACGGTATTAAATGTCTAGGTTTAAATAATCGTGAACGGTAATGTTCTAGTAAGGAAATGCCTTACAAAAATGTTTTTATCATTGGCCACTGGCCTATGCTTTCCAAAAAAAAAAAAATAATAATAATAATTATAATAATAAATAAATAAATAAATTGTAAGAATTGTAAGCATTCAGAGAATGGAGAACAGGAGAAAATACTCAGAACGAGCATTTACTCATTTTTCAAAGAATGTCTTCTACTATTGGAGAAAGAAATCCAACCCAACTGAGCCGTTAATTTGTCGGCAGCAGAACGCTTTCAATTTCGATAAGACAAAAATTTCCCGTCCGTTGAAATGATAATGTCTCGGTTCAAATAATTATTAACTTGTGTAATCTTGCTAAATTGTTTGTATTATGGGCCGGTGACCGATATTTCTGAATAAATATGTGAAGTTGAATTGAATAAAGTTTTCGCGTGGCATGGTCAGATTGACTAAAAAAGGTACCTTTAAATTTTGTGATGTATTTTACTAATATTTTTGGACAAACTTCAACATCGACATTCTTTTAGATGTATCTTTGCAATTAACTAACTGAAATATCAGAATATTTATCAATTACATGATAACTGCAGCAGTATTGCATACATAACAAGACAATGTTGTTGTTTTGTATTACAATTGCAGGCCCAAGCCTAAAATATAGCATCAGAAATATGCATTTCACATGTTATATGTCCCTTTACGTAGCGTTAATGAATCCAATTATCTGTTATTAAAACAAATCGCTATTTTGATAAACAGCATATAGAAGTCATATGAAAACATAATTGGAAAAGGACAAACAGTTTACATTTAGGATTTTCTCCACCTTTCATCCTTTCAAATATGAAATTTCGTCGGTTATGCTATTCTTCAACACGGACAATTCTAATTGTTTTTAATGTCTGGCGAAAGGCTGCAAATGCGTAAACCATGCAAAAATATTTCTAGTCAAAGAATACATGTGATTCATGTATAACTATCAGGTAAATATACAAACAGGAAAATAAAATGGCATACATCAAGATCAAACCGTAAAAAGTATTTTTGCCGTTACCAATGCTTTCAACGTGGATCTGTCTAGAACTTTTATTCTATGTCAAGGTGTCGAAATATCCATTGCCTTAAAAAAAAAAATTACTTGGCAGATTGGTGAAATCCATACAAAGATATTTCTCTTCAAAGAATAACTTGGATGTAGCTATGGGGGATGGTAGACAAATTTTTATGATATATAAATTTGTATGTGTAATGTTTTGTAAAAAATTCCACCAAAAAAAAAACAACAACAACAACAACAACAACAAAAACTCTTTTTGTATGGCAATCACCAGCAAACAAATTCTCAAAAAAAGAGAGTTGAATTAGGGCCATTTAAACCTGAAAAATAAAATTCACATTAATTATAATTCATGATCGTCTTGTATGAATTCCATTCAAAATTGCCAAGTTTTGGGGAAAAAGAAATAGTTTGTATTCGAAAACCTACAATATAAAATAAATGCGCTTGCTTTTAGACTTTAACCATCAGCTTTTTATCTATTAAAATCTTAAATAACTTCCACCTGAATACAGAATTTTAGACCTGACAATCTTAGTTAAAATCATACATAGACAACACATTATATGTGTATCAAATGATGAGATATTTTTTTGGAAGGGTAAAGGACACTGAAAAAAAAACAAAAAAAAAAAAAACAGAAATAAATGCTGGTCGTCACTATTCCCCTTTCCCACAATACTTTCAAAAGCTTTTTACGTCAAGGCCATTCAAAAGGGAATCACTTGGTAAAGTGTTAAACAAATTATTCAAATTAACCGATTACTATAGAGGTTATTTTGACATATCAATTGATACTTTAAATGACGGAAAAGTTTAGGATAAAAAATGTCCTTGTTGATGTGGAAATAAATTTGATAAAAGGAAGCAATTTTACCTCAACGGCTGCTAATGTTGGGGTATACAAAGTTGTATCAATGGGCTGTCAGTTATAATGATCAGTATCTACTACACCATAACTTATAATAGTGTTTTTATTCTAACTGTTGTCTAATCAGTGTCTGGAGGGGATTTTAGGTTTCGTCTGTTAAATCAAATGCAGGTCCAGTACGTATGAATAGAATTTAAAAAAAAAAGAAAAAAAGAAAAAAAACAACCACACTCTTTTGAGATTGTTTACAAAATGACGCAGTCTAATAATCTGTAATCCAAAATTGTAACAATGTAGATCAAATATTAATCTACTTTTCTTTGCTGTTTGACCTTGAATTGATGCACATGTAAATGCTACTTTTATCACTAATGACAAAGTAGAATAATAAAAAAAAAAAAAAAAAACCAATAATCAAAGTCAAGAAAAATACTTTGACTGACAGTGACAAACTCTGTATGAAAAGAGGGCTTCATTCTTTACTGGATGATAAAGTTTTGACTTCCTACAGAAGAAGCTTATGCAGACGACGATTTTGTTTCAAAATAATTGACTTGTCTTTCCTACGGTATAGAATATTATCAGAGGAGAGATTCTTATCGAACTTTCTCCACTACCAACAATGTTTTCAAAAGCCATCTTCCTCAGGTCTTACAAATAAAGGATCATTCGTGTAAAAATTTTAAAAAAGTAAATTTAGTACATTTACTTTCTGAATAAGGTTTGCAGCTGATAATCTAGAAAACATGCTTGTACAATTTGGAGTTTGAACTTGAGATTTACTACATAGTGAAATATTGTTGGAAAAATGTTCAATATTAGCAAAGACCGTTTTCTATGCCATTTCTCCTTACTCTTGTGTAACACTTAACTTAGTTTAAAAACCAGAATGAGTGGTAAAATATGAAAGAACTTCCTTTATAATTCATTGTTATCATTAATTGTCTGAATAAATCACTGCTTCCCTGCATTATAGCGAAACAACCTTTCTTTTTTACCTATTGGTTCCGTCGTTTCACTATGGCAGCATACGGTATTCATAGGCTTTCCTTAACATTTTTTAATGTTGTTTTTTGAATAACTTTTCAGACTTTGCTATTTCCCTGATCAACAGTTTCGAGAGGGTTATCAGTTTTGAAACCACTGTTCACATTATGAGAAGCACGGACTAATCCGCAATGTACAAAAGTAGCGACTAATTTGTCAAATAAACATTTTACTTATCTTTCATGGGTATGCCATTGTCTACAAAGGTTAAAATAGATAAAGACTGGTCTATTTTTTTTTTTTTTTTTTTTTTGTAAAGGTTTAAATGAAACTCTAAAACTGATATGGACAACAAATTTAAATAAAAGTAATTCACGAAAAAAGAAAAAACTATGCTATGATACTGAAAGCCATTACAGTTGTGGGGGAATTCACTTGTATGTTACAACTAAGTGCTTCATTTCCTATACTACTACTATAGGAAATCTTATGTAGGGACGTTGAAATTTATGGTTCAAATGTAATTAATTAATGAATGGAGTGATGCTGAGATTCTTTACTGTTTAGATTCTACCCTAAAATTTGAAATTAATGGAGACATTAACAAATTACCTCCTGTATGCCTTTCTGTGTCTTGCCGCATATTGCTTTTGAAAATTATGCAGCAAGTAGAGAAAATGCCCCTACAAATTCTCCTGTTGCTACAATGTTAACTGTAATGTGACATCAAATGAGGAGGAAAACTACATAGAGCTTTAACTGAGGACATTATAACAGCTGACCTTATACTGATCCTTCAATACTATAACATTAATATGATTTATCTGACCGGTATATCTCCGCAGTGTAATCGTCCCGTTAAAGGTTGTGCCTATCATAGTAGCACAAAAACATTGGTCTGTAACTCTTTCAGAATGATTTTCCCGAGTTAATCCAGAGCCTTGCATAACTCAACCAATTTTTGACTCGTATTTTCACTCGCTCAATCGGAGCTGTTTATGTATGAAACATGCAGGTTCCCTAATGGCTTTTTTGCACTTATTCAGCAATTTCAGCTTTCATGACTTCTCTCTTTGGGGATAAAATTTGGTCAATCCATACAATATTGAAGAAAATTCTGAAAACAGGCATATTTAAAAATGTTCACTTATTTCAAATTAATTAGGCCGAGTTTGTTTCCAAGGAAGCCTTTTTTTTTATGTAACTCAGGATATGTTGCTTTAAAAGACTTATATTGAACTTGTTTATTTTATCAATATCGAGAAAATATAATTGATTTGACGAAGATTTTTTTTTTTTCTAATAAAAAACTTCTTTCGTATCAAACAATGTACTTTTCGTGGGCGGAATATTCCTTTGTGAAAGAACACTCCTTTCGATATCAAGTTATACCACTCTTTGATGGATAGGTAAATTTAGAGGATCAGGCTCGAATGGACCTTATGATAGGATGGAACATGATTTCATACTACATGCATTTTTTTTTACTGCCTACACATATTTTTTTTTGAAATTGAAACGGCTGATAACAACTAAACCACATGTACTTTAAAAATTGGATCCAAAAATGCAGAAAATGTACGGAGAAGATTCGTTTTACAACCGATAAAATAAAATACCCTCACCCCACCCCGAAAAAAAAAAAATAAAATACTTAAAAACATAAATGTTTTTTTTTTTTAAATCCATTTCGATTATTCAGTGCAACAGAGTTAGATCCGGTGATTTTTTCAACTAGAAAAGCAAATTAGAACGTATCAATTAAACAATTTGGCGTTTTTAAATTTTGTCTACGATTCACTTTTAGATGAACTATATTTTTTTTTTTTTTTTTTTTTTTTTTTTTTTTTTTTTTTAACCGTTGGATAAAGACGTAGGTAAACGAAATCTATGACACTGAGAAATGACGAAAATGAGAAGATGTTGCTTATGAATATGATAGGACAAGCCACCTAATTTGTATATCACCGGGTTAATTTACATATAAACAAACGTCTTGTACCTTATCGATGAAATCTTGTTTAATCTATGATGTTTTAGGTAGACATCGTAAAAATTAGAGCAGTACATATTTTGTAGTTTATGTCAGCTTTGCCATTTTACATAGTTATTGTTTCTAACAGAAACTTTAGACTTTAGAGATAATTGTTTACATTTGGATTTAAGCCACGAAGTATTTGTTTCCGTTGCAGGCTTTTTTCAATCTGTCCGGTTCTTTTTTTAATGGTGCGGGCGTTCCCATTGATCGAATGGAATGTTCGGACTTGAAAAAGTTATTCTTATATTTGAAGTCATCTTTGAATGTTCACAATATTCTGATTGGTCTTTCTTTGATCTTCGTGTGGAGATGATTTCGTTATTGTGTGTTTTAGAGTACCTAACCTGTTACATTTCTCTTATTTCCGTACTGTTTATAGAAAAAAAGTTAAAATGGTTTATTCAGTGTATGATGAAATTTTTCTTATATGTCACCAGACATACATAGAAGACAATTTTGGTTATAACACAGCATGTAGCAGTATGTCTGCAATAAGTATACAGGATAATTGTGCTTAACTTAACATAGTACAATGGTTCATGTTTAAAAAGAAATTTACATTGCATTCCATATTACTCTAGTTTCGCTCTAAAAAGCTCATAAAGACAACGCTTTCATAAAACGTCATAACAAACGTTACTCTATGTCATAGCGTTAGGGTAAAATACAATTTAATTTCGGACGAAACAAAAGTTTGCCTTTATTAATCCAGCTAGAATATCATTTATCTTGCACTTAAAATAAAAAATGAAAAAAAGAGAGGGGTTAATTTTAAAACAACTGTTTAAATGAGAACTTATTGTACTTGTCTTGTTAAAGGATCCTTAATTTGTTGATTGTATATCGTTATGATAGAATTATGGAAAAAATCGTTTTCAGTGAAAATTGTTTAGTCGTATATCAGATGTTGTCAATTTTAAAACACGTACTCCTGTCAAACCACCGGCGTATTTCAGTGATATTTTATAGGGTTAATTCACGTTTTTGAGGTCGTTAACATTCGCAGAGGCCTGAAAAATGGTTTAACGCCCGAGTGCGAAGCACTAGGGTGTTAAAGTATTTTGAGGGCCTCTGCGAATATTAACGACCAAACAAAGAGTGAATTAATGCTATAATTGCATAAAGTGAAAGTCTTTTAGCAATTAATTTGCAACAATAATAAAAATATTTCCATAGAAGTACAAATAAGCAAACTTCAAATGTCATGGACATAGATTGGTCAAAACCGGAAGTCGGTGAAGAAGTTTTTGTTATTAGCAGTGAAGGGCCGTTAGTCCTATATGCCAGTTTTGATTCTCTTGCTGTAAATTCACTTCGAATGATTTTTAATACAAAGTAGACTTTTGTGGGATAAACTTGCACAGGTCTGGATCGATTACAAATAGGATAAATGAGTGAATATGAATTTCAGTAACCGAAAGATGTCAATGGGATAGATCTATATCAAGCCAAGAAATTGCCGATCAAGCTAAATAGTGGGTGGGATGAAGCTGGTGTAGAGTGCATTTCACGAGTGATTTTTTGTTCAGATCGCGATTAGACTGAGATTCTGTGCAAAATTTTGTTTGTGGTATACTAATATCATAAAAAAAACAAGCCATTAAGAGGATCTAATATGGTATAAGTTCCCACAGTTTGTTGATTGGAGTCTATGGAAATTTTGACAAGGACAAACGTTGTTTACAAGGTAGGCCCGAATCGAGGATATTGATAGTACAAAGCTAGGCGTTAACGGCGCGTGAATGTACTAATTAATAGACGTTTCCACCGTTAACGCCCGGTTTTTACCCGTTTATAACGGCCCGGAAAGGCACATTTTATGGAGTAATATGTATACAAAAACGAAAAAAAAAAAAAATAAAGAAAGAAACCAGCAACAATTCAACCATAAGAATTGTTGCATCGTTAACATTTCAGACTCGCCTTTTACTCTTTTGTATATCAATTGTTACGATTCAAAATTCACGAGGCTACGACATACACTAATAGCTTAAACAATAAAAATTACCAAGATTTTTCCAAATCAAGTAACGACCTATTGAAAAGTTAATTCTCTTCACATTATTATAGAACTTTTTCCAAAAACTCTGTAAAAACATCAAAGACAGTCGTAGTAGAACTGACAGCGATAAAGACGGCATTGCAAGTTAAAAAATAACTATTTTCGAGACCATGTATCGACAAATTCAAATATCATCTACATGTATTTAATTAAGCGGCGCTCTGGTAAAAGGGGGTTTATGTAGCCTTTTCACAGAGCATAACACATTTTATTATTTGCTTTGTTTTAAAATTAAGAACTGTTGCGTACTTAACAACGATGTAAACAACAGAAGTGTGAACAACAAAACGGATTTTCAAAATAAAGTTTGCACTTTTTCGAAGTTTTTTTCTGATCATTTTAGTTTAAACATTGTAAAAACAAACGCAGCTGCAATAGTAAATAAAGCAAAAACCGCAATAATGAAGACAAAAACAACAGCAGAGGTAACGACGATGACTGCGACGACTTAAGACCTAAAAAAATAAACACAACAAGAATAGTATTAGGGCCCTAACCTCGCTCATCTGAGCCTTTCAGACCCAACATGATCTATTTCCATTTCTTTCAAGGTAACAAGACAAACATTTTAACACATTTTCATAGGTATTGGTCTAAAATGTGGTCTCTAGAGTGTACACAAGCTTTTTCTAGGATTTGTCTCAGTAACCTATTTTTTGACCCAACATGACCCATTTCCAAGCACATCCTAAATATCATAATGATTATCTTTCTGACAAACTTTCATGAGTTAAGGCCATTATAGTATACACAAAGTTTTAAAAGATGGACTTGGTGACCTTGTTTTTGACCCGATGTAGCCCATTTTCAAACTCGTCCAACATATCATCAAGGCAAACATGCTTTACATCTGTCATAAGTATCGGGCTCAAAATGTGGCCTCTAGAGTCTACTCAAAGTTTATCAAATATTTTTGTGGTGACCTAATTTTTTACCCAATGTGACCCTTTTTAACTTGTACAAAATATCATCAAGACAAAGATTTTGACCAACTTCCATAATTACTGGACTTCAAATGTGGCCTTTGGAGTTTATCAGAAGTTTTTAAGAAGTTTTTAAATCCCATCGACCTAGTGTTTTTACACAGTATGACCTTTTTTTTCCAAAATAATACGAGGTATCATAAGAACAATCAATCTGACCAACTTCCATTAGTATTGGATCAAAATGTGGCCTCCAGAATGAACAAAAGGTTTTTATAAGATTTACCTGGTGACCCAGTTTTAGACCCAACGTGACCTATATGCAAAGCCGTTTAAGACTGACATGAGTATTGGACAAAAATGTGGCCTCTAGAGTGTACACACATTTTTGTTAAAGATTTAGCCTGGTTACCTATTTTTTGACCTGAAGTGATCCATTTTGAAACCCTTCAGAGAAATCATCATGACAAACATTCCGACTAGCTTTCGTTAATATCAGACTCAAAATGTAGCCTCTAGAGTCCACACAAGATTGTTCTTAGATTTGACCAGGCGACCTAGTTTTATACCCAACTTTGGATAAAGCACGTCCGAGATATCATCAAGACGAACATTTTGACCAACTTTCATATTTATTTGACTAATAATACGACCTCTAGAGCGGACACAATGTTTTTCGAAGATTTGACCGAGTGACTTATTTTTGACTCCACTTGACCTGTTTTCACAATCGTTTTCGATATTATCAAGACAAACATTCTGACCGAGTTTCAAAAGAATAGGACTGAAAATGTAGTCTTTAGAACGTGCACAAGGTTTTTTCGAAGATTGTCCCTGTTGACCTACTTTTCAAACTTTCATAAGTATTGGATTGAAAATATGGCTTCAATCCAACATTCTGACTAAGTCAATCCAACATTCTGACTAAGTTCCATTAGAATCGGACTGAAAATGTAGCGTACACAAGTTTCTTTAAAGATTTGACCCAGTGACCTATTTTTGACCTGAGGTGACCCATCTTCAAAGTCGAAAGAAATATCATCAATGCAAACATTTTGACCATCTTTCATAAGTACTTGACAGAAAGTTTGGCCTCTAGAGCATAAAGAAGGTTTTTTGTTTTTTCGAGATTTGACCCAGTAAAGAAGTTTTTGACCGGACATTACCCATTTTCAAAGTCGTTCGAGATATTATGAAGACAAACATTCTGATTATGTTTCATGATTACCGGACTGCAGATGTAGCCTTTAGACCGTACAAAATGTTTTCAAAGACTTGCTCTGGTAACCTGGTTTATGATCTGACATAACCAATATCCAAAATCGTACAAGATATTATCAAGACAAACATTATGTCATGACTATCGGACTGCAAATGTAGCCACTAGAGCGTACACAAGTTTGTTAAAACATATAATCTCGTAACCTAGTTGTTGATCCGATGTGATCCATTTTCGATATATGGTGATAGAGACATTAAATGACAAAATGTCACTAGCCAGCATTTTCTCCTTCCCTCCCCCCTGTTTTATATACATAAAAAATCAATGATACTGAAATCAGTCTACTCTCAAAAGGCCTCAAAATCGCCCCAACTCCAACTAAATCAAACTTTCATGAATGAGATTCTGTCATTGCTGAATTCGATAGAAAACTCAAAATTAAAGATTTTTTTTCCTACGACAAAAACTCTGTAGAAGATAACTCTCTACTTAAAAATAAAAGTGGTTTTCAACCACAACAGGGAATAAACTTAGCTCTGGATACCTACATAAACGTCACCAGAAACACAGAAGTAAACAAAGCATGTCTTTAAGCCCAATATTTCAACGAAGGAATGCAAGGCCATTAACACCTTACATGATGACCAAAATATTATAAAGAGGCTGACAAAGGACGGGGCATTGTCATAATGAACAAGGAATATTATAAAATACGGATCTATGATATACTGCAAGATAAACACGATTTCTCTAAAATAACAATGAAGAAAATACAAAATGTATTACGACTAGCTCCTGAGATAACTCTAAACGAAATCGATTATTTGTTGAATTTTGAAGTTCATGTTATGACCTCCGAAAAATTCACAAAAGTAATCTAATGAAAAAAATGTATGTTCCGAAAAACCCGACAAATACGTTAAAGTAATTCATTCCGAAGGTCTAAATTCTAGACCTATTGTGGCAGAACCAGTATGTGAAACACATAGATTAAGTAACCTCATGGACATACTGCTGAAACCATTCGACAAACACGTCAAAAGTTATGTGCGATGTGACGTAGAACTCCTACAATATATTCCCAAAAGGATCAGTGAAGACGCCACTTTAAGTATCATTTGATGTGACAAGTTTATATATAAACAT
Source organism: Hippopus hippopus (assembly GCA_946811185.2). Lineage (NCBI taxonomy): Eukaryota > Metazoa > Mollusca > Bivalvia > Cardiida > Cardiidae > Hippopus > Hippopus hippopus. Next base: position 52,822,833 of record OX328098.1, on the reverse strand, counting down.
ACCACATCAGCTTGGAGTAGAAGCAGTAACTTTTTGGCTAGACAGTTATCCGAAGTTAATCAACAAATTATCACAAAAGAATTCTTGATAGGAAGTAGGAAAATTATCTCAGAGAATAATATATTTTTCCTATAATGACAAATTCTATCATCAAAAAAGAGGCTCACCAATGGGAACCAACTTTGCTCCAACATACCCACCTCTAGTCCCAGGGTTTCTTGAGTAAAAATATATTATCGAGCAGAAGAAATGTTTGAAAACGACTAGAAAAACTTATACATACACTTATATATAAAATACTCGATATCGTTAACTGAATCGGGTGTAACGAAAGCTCTGAGTATTCCAAGGGATACCTTAATGCAAGTTAAGTCTAACCTAATAGAAAACACTATCTATTATGTCTCAATTTTCAACCCAAATAATGCAGAAATGTTATGCATATTCACAAATAACCTACACATACTTTATTCTGTTGATAAATGAAATACGATTTGAATGGAACCAAATTTATAAAGGGTGAAAGACAACCGCCTAAGTTAAAGAACATTTTAACGCGTGCAATATTCACAGAAAATGATAAAGATCAAAGAAAAGTCACAAACTGTGGGCGTCTAAATTGCAGTCTATGTTTATGCCAAATGGTTCTTCGTACAACTTTAATGGAAAAGTCTTCCAAGTAAATGCAGACATGAACTGTGATGTCAAAAATGTGATATTTTTTATCACATGCAATGGGTGTGGAGAATACTACGTTGGCAAAATAGGTGACAAACTAAGAACTTCGCAGAACAATACAAGCACAAAAAGTAAGAGACCCAACAACTAAAAACATTCTTCTCAGCAAATATTTAGAATTACGTAGCAAAGACAAATATTTCCATTTTATAAAGTAAAGTCTGAAAATATTTCAGTCGGATTAGCCAAAGAGATATATTTCATTAACTGCTTTAATCCGAAGTTTAAGCGTCTTCATCGAGACGTTAATTATATCCCCTGAATACTCGTCAATAACGTTGCTAACGTTATGTAATTACCTCCATTCCCATTACATGACGTCACTCCATAGTGACCACAGATGTGGCGTTGGCCCAAACATGTTTGGTTTTAATCAGAGCTTATTTAATATAATACATTCAAAGGCGTGTAATCAGTTTACCCACTTAACCTGGTGTCGGACCGGCATTTGCCGACTTTTTCGTTTAAGTGTACATTTTACCAACACAAGAGACGGAACATGCCACCGTAGGAAGCCAGGAAAGGAGGTGACCCAGAACAGAGCTCTTCATCGAGTAATCTTGATAGCAGGGAAGGGAATAAATTAACCGAGGTAAGTAGAAAGCTTTCTCTGATACTTACAGCAAGTAAAACACTTACAGTTACAATCAGGCGAAAGAACAATCTGGCAATATCCAAAGGAATGCCATTTCTCTTACATCTCAGACATGACACAAGTTATTACACATATTTCTACAACAATCCCTGAGCAAAATTCGAAACCTCAACAACTCCAGTCTGGAAAAAACTCAACAATCGTTGAGAGAGCTGTAGAAGACATAGCATGTCAACCGGGGTCAGTAAATTTAGAAATTGGAACATCTTATAGACTAGGGAAGGGAAGTAGGAACAAAACAAGGCCGCTGAAAATTGTACTAAAATAGACAACAAAGGAAAAATCTTCTTGAACACTCTAAAGATATAAGTAGCAAAGTTGAAGAAACACACTCTGAAGAAATAATAGTAAAAGACTTAACACAGGAACAGAGAAAGCAAAAAAGAAAAAGAGAGAGATCAAAAATAGACAGAACCAAGACAGGATCCCGTTCCATCCACCACAGGTATTAGCAGGTATTAGAAAATAGACATATGTCCTTCTTAAACTCATTTCAAATCCAACATGATGACAACGTTAACCCCTGGATGGTCGAAACAATCTAAGATGAGAAACATGAAAATACGCTTATGAATGTTAGTCATATGACAGAAGATGAAACGGTAACATGTTGAATACATGTGAGAAACAGAGGACCAATTAGTTATCCATCTTCAGGAAACTAACTCTCGGAGAGGGAAAAAAAACAAAAAAAACAAAAAAAAAAAAAAAACGTGAATAACATGTGTTTTAAGCCAGGAAAGGGAAACTTTTTACCATGTACGGATGGTTTTACAGGAAAAAAAAAAACAAACATGTAACTTCAGTGATAATAAAAAATCAGGAAAATGGCTCTAAAGTTAAAAGTAATGTTTTATATACAAATACAGACTGTCTTACTAGTTACAAGTTTAAAGAACTCAAGAAACTGACAGATATTGATCAACATTTATGATGGCGTTAACTGAAAGAAACCAGAAATTCCACCAACCAAACATCAAGCCAGTAGACATTAACAAACTAGAAGGATTCAACGCTTACTCAACTGATATGGCAGGAAGAGGTATTATCGTCTACTTGAAATCCAAATTCAAAGTTACACAAATTGAATGTATAAATGAGTTTAGAGAAACAATATTGATAGATATTGATATACTAGGTTACAAATCTATAGTGTGTGGATGAATATACAGAAGTCCAAATAGCAACAGCTAAAATTTTGAAAGAAAAAAATGTTAGAGATGATTAAAAATACAACAAAGAAAACAAATAGACACACAGTAATTGTAGGAGATTTCGATCTTAAAATTATGAATTAGGAAATCCTTACAACCACTTCAAATAAAAATCATACTGAGTACAAGTTTGTAGAATGTGTAAAGGATTCCTATATGTACCAGAAAGTCTGGGAACCAACAAGATAGAGAGAGAATAAAATACCGTCTATCTTGGACCTCGTACTAACTACAGATGAAGACAAAATAAGCGAAATCAATTACTGGACGAGTCTAGGAAAGAGGGATCACCTAATTATCAAATTTTACACCCACAGTATACCCAGGTGGAAGAGATTAAATCAAACGATACTACACTATAAGACAGCAGACTGGGGTATATAAAAAAAGAAATTTCTTATATTGCATAGGAAGAAATTAGCGACATAGACATCCAAACAGCTTGGAATGAGTTTGAATTATAAGTATCAAATATTAGAGGTACACACATACCTAAGAAATCTCCCGGAGGAAACTAGGTCCAGGTTGATAAAGAAACCCTACTAGCAATAAAAAACAAAAGAAGGAAATGGAAGAAATATTTATACTCAAAGAATATCATCAACTATGAGAACTACAAAACAGCAAGAAATAACGTTATGAAATTAATGAATAAAGCAAAATATCGAAAGGAAAAGATAATAGCCAACAAAATGCAGGAAATATGTAAGATAAAAGACGAAAACATTCTCAGATATAAACATTTTAGAAGTGGAAGGCAAAATTACTACAAATGAACCAAAATTAGCCGAATATTTAAACAGACACCTCACGTCCGTCTTTACCAACGAATCTCAACCTATTCCCAATCCAGAAAAAAACTAGTGAATACAAAGTCGAACAGATAGAAATCAATGAAGAGGTAGTTAAAAAGGTAATTAAGAAAATTAACCCAAACAAATCGCTGGGGCCGGATGAGATTCACCCAATTCTGATATATGAAACAAGAAATTCTATATCTAAAACAGTTGCTGAAATTTTCAAAAATCACTAAACGAAGGCGTACTCCCACATCAATGGAAATCAGCAAACGTCAAACTCATTTACAAAACCGGTCCCGACTTTAAAGCGGAAAATAGCAGACCAATCAGCGTCACCTCCACATGTTGCCGTTTAATGGAAAGAAAATAGTCAGAGACAAAATAGAAGAACATCTTGAAAACAACAACTTATTACAACCTGACCAACATGGATTTAGGAAAGGGAGATCGTGCACAACCCAACTCCTGGAATGTATTGAAGATTAGACTGATGCTGCAGATAACAACAAAGAAATAGATAATATCTATCTAGATTTCAGAGCAGCGTTTAATAAGGTGCCAAATTTAAGATTATTGAAGAAATTATGGCACATGGGGATAAGAGGAAATGTACACAACTGGCTACAAAATTTTCTACAGAACAGAACACGAGTCACGATCAAAGGTAAATTCTCATAATGGCAAAATGTTACAAGTGGTGTGCCACAAAGTAATGTATTAGGACCTATCCTGTTTTTAATTTTCATAAATGATCTACCACAAGAATTAAGCTAACAAACATGTTCACAGATGACACAGAGTACTTCAAGTGCAGCCCTCAGACCCAAAACCATTATTGCACAGACGTGGAATAGGAAACTTGAATACCGAAAACACCACTACTGGCAACAAATAAGAAACAAACTTTTGGCAGAAACCTACCAGACATGGAAAGACTCAACACCAATAATAATTTCAAAGAAACTACAAGTGGTGCGAATCGCAACGGAAACTCAGGCCCAGACAAGACTAAGAGAAATGCAGGTTTTGAACAATTACAAATTTGAAATCGAAAAACTAAAACTACTAGCCGTCAGCCACCTTCAAAAATACAATTTTTGTGATGAAAACATGACATCTTTTATTGACCGTAAGTGCACCGGAGAAACGAGAGAAGAATTGAAACATATGTGGGAAATACAATGAAATCATCTCTAACAAAATACTTGCTAGAAAGAACAAACTCTTCCTGGAAAGCTACGAAAGCGAATTCACAAAAAAACACCAATCTTCGAGCGCAAACCCATATCTAAGAGATTACGACACCAGATGGGAACAAAGTCCACCACGTACAAACGATAGTGACCGAAACTTTACACAAAAACCACCCTATTACACAGAATGGCAGAACCAGCGAACAAGAGACAGAAGACAACTACAAGATCTACAGAGACAACCATCACCATCAACATATCAACAGCCAGGATCTTATGCGGACGCAGCAGTATTATGACATACAACCTCGCCAAAATACACTACCGAACTCATATAGAAACAGCTATTACATGATCAAACAACGTACATACAGAAGTACTCGTCGGTATCAAAATCAATATAACAGAAGTAGTAGTAATTTTTTAGACAGAGGACAAGTAGAGAGACCAGATACGTAAGTGAAATTCCAAATACTACAAGTAATACCACAAAAGCTATAGATATCAAAGTAATAAATCTTTCGGAAAGACAGCTTTCAAAAGAAGAAGAAATCATTTTGGGCAAAGGATTAAAATTTACCCCAACACCCACCAAACCAAATATACATCAAATTAGAGAAGATATCTCAGAGTTTACAAGGAAAATAAGGCTTGCTGAATATTTCCATGGCAGGAACGATCCCGATGACTCACTAGTAAAAAACAAAACTATGTTCGTCCCACCGTTAGATAGGAATGTAGCTTTGAATAATTTTGTAAAGAATGTTGAAAATATCCCTTTAGCTAGCACATCAACAGAGGAAATTTTAATAAAATCAAATGTAAATAGGAATGAAAAAGAAGCGATCAAATCTCTCAGTTCAGACAAGAATATTACCTTAAAAGAAGCAGATAAAGGTGGTACAGTTGTCATAATGAACACACAACACTACAAGAAAATAGCAGAGGATGTATTAAAAGATAGCCAATATTATGAACAACTACAAAACGATCCAACGAAAAAAGACCGCATACAATATCAGCGACTTTTAAAGAGGCACCAGGGCTGCTTACGTGATAAAGAATACAAATATCTGAGCATCTTCGAAATCAAACACAGTCAATTCTATGGATTACCAAAAGTACATAAAAATGATGAAATAAAGCAATACTGTGAGCTTGCACGCCACCCAACAGTTAATATAGGCGAAATTAAGATTAAAATTGAAACCAATTACCGCAGGTCCCGCATGCCTGACCAACAGACTGAGTAATCTCATTGATTTATTCTAAAACCACTAGTCAAACATGTGCCCAGTTTTTTGAAGGACACGACCGACTTTCTAAAACAGATACCAACAACAGTGCCGGATAACACCCTACTTGTTTCATTCGATGTTGAATCATTATACGCCAATATTTGTCACACACTTGGAATCGAAGCAGTCACCTACTGGATTGACAAATTTCACAACGAAATACCCCACGATTTTCAAAGGAATTCATTGTCGAGTCACTGGCTTTCAAACTTGAAAATAATACTTTGCAATTTAATAACGAATTTTATCGACAAACAAAAGGAACAGCTATGGGGACAAAGGTAGCCCCAACTGACGCAACTTTAACAATAGGCTATTTGGCAAGACACTTTACGAACGCGTCAGAGAAACTTTTGGACCAGATTTTCCAATTGAATTTATATCACTCTGGAAGAGATTCCTTGACGACTACTTCATACCATGGACTAAATCTAAAGAAGATCTAAACACGCTACACAACATACTCAATAACTTACATGACTTCATAAAATTCACAATGGACTTCAGTGAAAAACAATTGCCATTTTTGGACTGTATGGTTATGAAACAAGGAAGAAAAATTGAAACGGACATATTTTACAAACCAACAGATAGTAAAACTTACCTTTTATTCACACAGTGTCATCCAAAACACATAAAACTCAGTATTCCATTTCAACTTGCAAGGCGTCTTAGAACCATAATTTCAAATGAGGATATCTTTTTACGACGAGCAAAGGAACTTGAAGATAGCTTAATCAAACAAAATTACCCTAAATCACCTTTTCAGGCTAAAATTGAAAAGGCAAAATAGATCGATAGAAACAAACTGATCAATGAGGTGGTGGATAGAAACATGAAGGACACAATTGCTTACGTCAGTACGTTCAATCTGAGAAACCCAGAGATATTTGGAGACCTTCAACGTGACGTTGGCATTCTAAAGAGAGACAGTCATATGAAAAATGTCCTACAGAATTATAAGATTATAAAAAGTAAACGACAACCACCTAATTTAAAATTTAAAAATACTTTTAACCAAAGCCAAATTTGAAGATAAAAGCAAGCCTAGAGTTACCCGCTGCAACAGACCAAATTGTGGGCTATGTAACTATCTAATAGAAGGAGAGAGTTTATTATTAAAATGCGGAAAGAGGGTCACCATCAAAGAAAATACCAGCTGTGACGTGAAAAATGTAATTTATATTATTATTTGCAGTGGATGTAAAGAGGATTATATTGGAGAAACGTATGATTTAAGAAAACGTATGACAGTGCATAGACAACAAATCCGAGACCCAAAAGTGAGGATGTTAAGAGTGAGCAGGCATATTGACACCTGTGCAGGAATGGAACTGAAATTCCACGTTTTTCCTTTTTATAAAACGCAAACAGACAGTATCGTTACTAGAAAGCAGAAGGAGAAGATTTTCATTCAAATGTTTCATCCCAAGCTAAATTGACTTTTTTGACGTCACCTAGAGTAGCGTCCCTTTGATTAATTTTTGACGTCACCGACGTCGTTTCTATGATTATTACGTTCGTAAGTCTGTCACCCTTCTGACGATTTTTTTTAAACTGGTTGAGGACAAATAAAGTTATAACAATCATTGACTTGTCATTATAAATCTTATAAATCCTTAACGAGATATATATATATATATATATATATATATATATATATATACAAAATAATATCTAACTTATTTTTCCTGTCATCCTAAACATCCAAAGAAGAATTACGAATATTAGTAAATCCTGACGCCAGTTTTGTACAACGCAAGTAAGAATTTTGTAACTTTTTCGTAAGTCAAATGAAAATAAAATTCGTACGCAAATCGTACTAAAATGGGTCCCTGGAAGTAAACTGTTCTGGGATTGAGAACAAAAATCTTGAACCAGCAAAGCAAGACATATGTGACAAGTGAAGAAAACTGGAACAGATAACAGAATAATGGACGGAAATGCTTCTATATACCATACTAGATACCATACTAATAGCAGAAAAGTGACCGTAAATCCTGAAAATGAGATCTCCAAAATTGTTCCACATGTTAAACAATATGACGGCCTGTTTAAAGATAATTTTCGTAATATAACCCTGAAAGTGATAGAATCTAACCGTTTACCAAAATGATCTGGTGTTTTATGACCCAGAGGTAAGGGGCTGTTTAAAACGATTTGGGAAATGAGAAAATATCATAGCCACCATTATGTCCTCTTCCCATATTGTTTTATATATAAAAAATAAATAAAAATATACATCAATAAAGCTTACTGACAATGGAATCAGTCTACCCTCAAAAGGCTTCAAATTCGCCGAACTCCAAGTAAGTGAAACTCACATGACTCAGATTCTGACATTGCTAAATTCCACAGGAAACTCAAACTTAACGATTTTTTTTTTTTTTTTTTCACAACGAAAACTCTGCAGAAGAGCACTCTCTAATTAAAAATAAAAGTGATTTTTCAACCACAAAAGGTAGAAACTTAGCCCTGGATACCTATACAAACTTCACCAAAACACATACCAGTCAATACGCATATCGTTAAGCCCAATGTTTCATTAAAGGAACGCAAGTCCATTTACACCTTACATGATGACCAAAATATTGTGATTAAAGAGGCTGACAAAAGTGGGGAGCACAGTCATAATAAACAAGAAATTATATTAAATACGGATCTTGGATATACTGTAAGAAAAATATTTCTATGAAGAAGCCCCACACGATTGCTCTAAAATAACAATGAAGAAATACAAATTGTGTTACGACTAGCTCGTGAGAAAACTCCAAACGAAATCGATTACTTGCTGAATTTTGAATTCAAAGAATGTTCATTTTTTGGCCTCCCAAAAATTTACAAAGTAATCTAACCAACAATGAATGTTCCGAAATACCTGGCAAATATGTTGAAATAATTGATCCCGGGGATTTAAAATTTGGATCTTTGTAAATGGATTAGTATGTGCAACACATAAATTAATAAACATCATGGACAAACTACTGAAACCATTCCTCAAACACGTCAAAAGTTATGTGCGAGATGACATAGATTTCCTGCAATATATTCCCAAGGGGATCAGTGAGTACACAATTGTAGTAGAATTTATTGTGACAAGTTTATATACACACATATCACATGGGCATAGGATAGAAGCAATATTTTTTTCGCTATTCAATTATCCGAAGTTAATCAGCAGAAGATTTACCAGGAAATTCTTGATTGAAAGTATGAACATTATATTAGAGAATAATAATTTTTCCTTTAATGACAAATTCTATAATCAAAAAAGAGACACAGCAGTGGGAACCAAATTTCCACCAACATATGCAACTCTAGTCTTAGGGTTTCTTGAGGAAAAATTTTAACATCGAGCAGAAGAAATATTTGAAAACAGCTTCGGCGAGATGCTTAAAACCGGCTGGAAAAGATGTCTTGCTGACGGCTTTGTCTGTTGGAAAAAATCCACAAAAGATCTTAACATCTCTTTTGACCTTCTGAATAACCGTTTCCAAGACATTTAATTCACCATGGAAATAAGTGAAAAATCTCCCTTCTTCCTTGATATTCTGATAATAAAAAGATACTGAAATAATAACAAATATACATTTTTGAAAGAAATAGAAACTAAACATATCTAAATTATTTTTCCTGTCATCCTTAACATACAAAGAAGAATCACGAATATTATTTACGAAAATCCTAACGCAAGTTTTAAAAAACGCGCGTAAGAATTTCGTAACTTTTTCGTAAGTTAAATGGAATAAAAAATAAATGTTCTGAAATATCCGACAAACATGTTGAAATAACTGATCCCGAAGATTTGAAATTTCGAACTTTAGCATCAGGATCAAGAAACCTTATGGACATACTACTGAAACCATTCCACAAACACGCCAAAAGTTATGTGCAAGATGACATGGATTTCCTGCAAAGTATTCCTTAAAGGATTAATAAAGACACACTGTAAGTAGTAATTGATGTGACAAGTTTATATACAAGCACATCACAAAGGCTTATGGTAGAAGCAGGAACTTTTTTGCTGGAAAAATATCCAAAGTTAATCAACAGAAGACTCACAAGATAATTCTTAATAGAAAGAATGAAAATTGTTTTAGAGAATAACTTTTCCTTTAAAGATAAATTTTATAATAAAGATGCACAGCAATGGGAACCACATTTCCACCAACATATGCAACTCTAGTCTCAGAGTTTCTTGAAAATAGATTATATCATCGAGCAGAAGCAATGTTTGAAAACGGCTTTGGCGAGATGCTTAAACCGACTGGAAAAGATTTCTTGATGACTGCTTTGTCTTTTGGATAAAATCCAGAACAGATCTAAACCTCTTTTTTGACCTTCTGAATAACCTTCACCAAGACATTGAATTCACCATTGAAGTAAGTGAAAAATCTCTCTCGTTCCTTGATATTCTGATAATAAAAGAACATACTGAAAAAGTAACAGATATACATTATTTTTTTAAGAAACAGAAACTTAACAATATCTAATTATTTTTTCTGTCATCCTAAACATACGAAAAAGAATAACGAATATTATTTACGAAAATCCTAACGCCAGTTTTGTAAAACGCAAGTAAGAATTTTGTAACTTTTTCGTAAGTTAAAAGAAACTAAAATCCGTACGCAAACCGTAGTAAAATGGGTCCATGCAATTGAAATATTCTGGGATTGAGAACAAAAATCTTGAACCTGCAAAGCAAGACATATGTGACAAGTGAAGAAAACTGGAACAGATAACAGAGAAAAGTGGACGAAAATGCTTCTACATACCACATTTCATACCATACTAACAGCAGAAAAGTGACCGTAAATCCTGAAAATAAGACCTCCAAAATTATCCCACATGTTAAACAATATAACGGCCTGTTTAAAGATAATTTTGGTAATATTACCCTGAAAGTGATAGAATCTAACCGTTTACCAAAATGATCTGGTGTTTTATGATCCAGAGGTAAGGGGCTGTTTAAAACGATTTGGGAAATGAGAACACAAGCCACTATTTTCTCCTCTTCCCATATTGTTTTATATAAAAATTATGAATAAAAATATATATCAATATAACTTACTGACAATGAAATCGGTCTAGTCTCAAAAAGGCTTCAAATTCGCCCGGACTCCAAGTAAGTGAAACTCACATGACTTAGATTCTGACATTGCTAAATTCCAGAGTGAATCTAAACTTAACGTTTTTTTTTTTTTTTTTTTTTTTTTTTTTTCTAAGACAAAAACTCTGTAAAATATAACTCTCTAATAAGAAATATAAGTGATTTTCAACCACGAAAGGGGAAAACTTAGCTCTGGATACCTATATGAACCTTACTAAAAACATACCAGTCAATACACATATCGTTAAGCCAAATGTTTCATTAAAGGAAAGCAAGGCCATTAACACCTTACATGATACCAAAAATTGTAATTAAAGAGGCTGACAAAGGTGGGGAGCATTGTCATAATGAACAAGAAATTATATTAAATACGGATCTTGGATATACTGCAAGATAAACATTTCTACGAAGAAGCCCCACACGATTGCTCTAAAATAAAAATGAAGAAGATACAAAAAGTGTTACGACTAGCTCGTGATAATTCCAAACGAAATCGATTACTTGCTCAATTTCGAATTCTAAGAAAGTTCATTTTATGGCCTCCCAAGAGTTCACAAAAGTAATCTGACCAAAATTGAATGTTCCGAAATACCTGACAAATATATTGAAATAATTGATCCCGAGGATTTAAAATTCGGATCTTTTGTAGCCGGATCATTATGTGCAACACATAAATTAAGAAACCTCGTAGACAAACTACTGAAACCATTCCTCAAACACGTCAAACGTTATGTAGGAGATGACCTAGATTTCCTGCAATATATTCCCAAAAGGACCATTGAGGACAAAATTTTAGGAGAAGTTAATGTGACAAGTTTATATACAAACATATCACATGACCTTAGGGTATAAGGAGTAACATTTTCCCTAGACAATTATCCGAAGTTAATTAGCAGAAGATTCACTAGGGAATTCTTGATAGAAAGTATGAAAATTATATTAGAGAATAATAATAATTTAATGACAAATTCTATAATCAAGAAAGAGGCACAGCAATGGGAACCGAATTTCCACCAACATATGCAACTCTAGTCTTAGGGTTTCTTGAGGAAAAGTTAGATCATCGTGCAGAAGAAATGTTTAAAAACAGCTTTGGCCATATGCTTAAAACCGACTGGAAAAAATTCTTGATGACTGCTTTGTCTTTTGGAAAAAATCCAGAAAAGATCTTAACCTCTTTTTAGACCTTCTGAATAACCTTTCCCAGGACATTTAATTCACCGTGGAAATAAGTAAAAAATCTCCCTCGTTTCTTTAGAGAGAGAGAGAGAGAGAGAGAGAGAGAGAGAGAGAGAGAGAGAGAGAGATATATATATATATATATATATATATATATATATATATATATATATATATATAAACAAAATAATGTCTAACTTATTTTTCCTGTCATTCTAAACATACAAAGAAGAATTACGAATATTATTTACGAAAATCCTAACGCCAGTTTTGTAGAACGCATGTAAGAATTTTGTAACTTTTTCATAAGGTAAATAAATCTAAAAATCGTTCACAAATCGTAGTAAAATGGGTCCCTGGAATCAAAATTTTCTGGGATTGAGAGCAAAAATCTTGAACCAGCAAAGCAAGACATATGTGACAAATGAAGAAAACTGGAACATATAACAGAAAAGTGGACGAAAATGTTTTTACATACCATACTTTATACCATACTAATAGCAGAAAAGTGACCGTAAATCCTGAAAATGAGATCTCCAAAATTGTTCCACATGTTAAGCAATATAACGGCCTGTTTAAAGATAATTTTGGTAATATAACCATGAAAGTGATAGAATCTAACCCTTTACCAAAATGATCTGGTGTTTTATGACCCAGAGGTAAGGGGCTGTTTAAAACGATTTGGGAAATGAGAACACGAGCCACCATTTTCTCCTCTTCCCATATTGGTTTACACAAAAAATATAAATATTTATAAACATCAAGAAAACTTACTGACAATGAAATCAGTCTACTCTCAAAAGGCTACAAATTCGCCCAGACACCAAGTAAGTGAAACTCACATGACATTGCTAAATTTCATAGAAAACTCAAACTTAACGACTTCCGCGACAAAAACTCTGTAGAAGATAACTCTCTAATTAAAAATAAAAGTGATTTTCAACCACAAAAGGTAGAAACTTAGCCTGGATACCTATAAAAACTTCACCAAAACATATACCAGTCAATAAGAATATCATAAATCCCTCTATTTCATTAAAGGAAAGCAAGTCCGTTTACACCTTACATGATGACCAAAATATTGTAATTAAAGAGGCTGACAAAAGTGAGGAGCATTGTCATAATAAACAAGAACTTATATTAAATACGGATCTTGGATATACTGCAAGAAAAATATTTCAACGAAGAAGCCCCACACGATTGCTCTTAAATAACAATGAAGAAAATACAAAATGTATTACGACTAGCTCGTGAAAAAACTCCAAACGAAATTGATTATTTGCTGAATTTTGAATTCAAACAAAATTCATTTTTTGGCCTCCCAAAATTTCACAAAAGTAATCGAACCAAGACAGAATGTTCCGAAATACACTACAAATATGTTGAAATAATTGATCCCGAAGATTTTAAATTTGGACCTATTGTGGCAGGACCAGTATGTGCAACACATAGATTTAGAAACCTCACGGACAAACTGCTGAAGCCATTCCTCAAACACGTCAAAAGTTACGTGGGAGATGACACAGATTTCCTGCAATATATTTCCAAAGGGACCAGTGAGGACACAATTTTAGTAGAATTTAATGTGACAAGTTAAATACAACAGTATCACATGAGATTAGGGTAGAAGCAGTAACTTTTTCGTTTGACAATTATTCGAAATATGTTTAAATAATTGATCCCGTGTATTTAAAATTTGGACTTTTTGTAGCAGGATCAGCAGTGAAAAATATAGATTAAGAATTCTCATGTACATTAACCATTCCTCAAACACGTCTTAAGTTATGTGAGAGATGACATAGAATTCCTGCAATATATCCCATAAAAGATCAGTGAAGAAACACTTTTAGTATCATTTGATGTGACAAGTTGAAGCACTAATTTTTTTGCTAGACAAATATCCGAAGTTAATCAACAGAAGATTCACAAAGGAAATCCTGATAGAATGTATGAAAATTATTTTAGAGAATAATAATTTTCCTTTAATGACAAATTCTATAATCAAAAAAGGGGCACAGCAATGGGAACCAAATTTACACCAACATACGCAACTCTAGTCTTTGGGTTTCTTGAGGAAAAATTACATCATCGAGCAGAAGAAATGTTTGAAAACGGCTTTGGCGAGATGCTAAAAACCACCTGGAAAGATTATTTATAGAGAGATAAATGGTTTTATCTACAAATTATTTCCTCCCCTCCTTTCATCGTGTGTCAGTCTATTGTGCTGTTCCAACAGCACCCGTCGTTATCAGTCACAAGCTGTTCCATCATTCGGATCAGTTCTTACGATAAACACCCTTTCGAGCCAATGAAATTCATTCTATATTTGCCCTTTGTTGTGTTAACAGCTGTACATGCTGAATTCTGGAATTCCATAAATTAAGTTGTTGTTTTGCCTTTAATTTGCTATTATTAAACATTGCTTGTTAACCTGTCTTGTCGGGATTCGAAATATCTGCAATTCAAGGTTTGATTTTACACCGTTTGTGTATTTATGCGTTAATCTTTGGCACGGTTCTGGAGGATTTCCACAACCGACGCTTTGTGCGTGATCACGTGACTGTGTTTACTCTGAACAAAGGACAATGGCGGAATCAGTGCAAACAAAGAACGTTTATCTAATTGGACACTCCTTCATTCGAAGGCTTGGATTCTTTTTTGTCGGAAAATTCAACTTGTAGGAATCTTCGGCTTCGATCAGATAGATTTAATGTCATATTCCGTGGGAAAGGAGGTTTGTGCGTTCGTCAATTAGCCGTTTCGAGAGAACTTTTGGACTTTCCTTTAATTCCGCATATTTGTTATATTGAGATCGGAGGAAACGACATGTCTAGAGAAAGTCTATCTGTCGACATTATAGCCAGAGGAATACTTTCAATCGCGAGTTTTCTGTTAAATGCTAAGAACTCGGGTTTTGTGATAACTGGAAAAATTCTCAGAAGACGACCAGGGGCATCATCAGTAACTTACAATGATCGGGTTGTGCAGCTGAACAGACTTTTACAACGACTTTGTGAATCATCAGATGAAAATATCATATTTTGGCATCATCGGGGATTCTGGGATCCATCCATGTCTTTTCTGGCTGCAGACGGTGTCCATATCGAATGCAATAAGTTTAACCAACGCTATATGCGGAAATACCTCCAGAGCATCAAAAGTGCCATTCTACATGTGACAAAGAGCACACATCAGCAAAACTTTAATGTCTAAATTAGATAAGTATATGCTTTTATATTGTTCTTATTAATGTGTCTATCAATTATTGCTAAGTATCATTTCAGATGTAGATTTGGGAGCTTTGCATGCTCAGATTAATCCACAGATCTAGCTTTCCAAAACATCAGTTGACGTGTGTAGTAAGGTATAGCTAACGTTACGCAGGCTGATGGGTCCTGCTTCAATGATATGACATAATGTGTCGTATTTTTTACCTGTCGTTAATGCATTATGTATTTATTGAGAATTAGTGACTTGAATTTACCTTACAATGTATATATATCATATTGTCGGCTGTAATGAAAGGCTCAATTTTGTTCTTACATTTTACACTTCGAGCAGAGTATTTATACAGTAAAAGGCTGTATTAATTTCCCCATGAACTGTTAATGATTGAATACAAACAATAGATCCTGCATGCACTCAATGAACAAATCACTCTTTGAGAACAAATGGGCTCTGTGTAGTAAAATGAACAGTAGATGGCTGTAGCTCAGTAAGTAGTGCACAATATCTATGTTTGGCATAAGGTAGCTGTAATGTATAGTGCACAAATTCTTTGAACAGTATTAAATGCATTGTGTATGAGACAATTTCTATGTGCAGCAGATGGCTGTAATATGTAGTGCACAAATTCTATGAACAGTATTTAACTGCATTGTATATGAACGACACAATTTCTATGTGCAGTAGATGACTGTAATGTGTATTATATAATTCTATAATCAGTAGGTGGCGTATAATGGTAGGTATAATGAATGACATATTATGAAATGGAACGTATTTTGTGAACTGGATATACGGTTAGTGGTGTATAATGTGGCTTTTCAAACGCAGCAAATGGCTCAGCATAACAGTCATATTACGTACCCCAAAATGTTAATGGGCAAGAACTGTATCCATTGAAGAATCAGTGCTGGATCTTACCTGCCCAAGGATCAGCAAATAATCTTGTACATGTATATTTATCAGTAATCTAGGGCAAAGAATGCCTGTAAAGCTGCTGCATTTATTTTCTACCATTCATTCCTGCATCTTGTTTTCTCTAAATTGTTTATTCCATATTCTTATTATTGCCTTGGAATGCAGTGGGATTGACATTTCAGTCCGTTATTCTCAAAGTAAGTTCAGTGGCACTTCAATGTTTACCTCAAATTTGCCCGTGAAATCTGCTATGCTAATTCCGCATAACGCATCGGGGTATAAGTACTTGTAGTTCAAGTATCTTGGTAATGAATTTAATGACTTTCATTGTGCCTCTTATACATTGCTTTGAAATATTTGCTTCAGATGCCAGCCAAAAGAAAAAGAATTTCAAAACCAGACGCCCCGACCAAAACCCGAAAGGCAGGGACGCCTGACATGGAGATCAATTATGACAAGTTAGTAGCGGCCATACTTCGGCAACAAAGCGAAAACGTCTCTGGAGCACAAACAGTCCAATCACCATCTTCTTCTGAAACTCATCATGATGCCCATGGACAATCCACTACACTTGACCAGCCCAGTCTACCAGGTCTGTAAGAAAACACGGGAGACATGTCAAACTCTAATTTTTCAACCTTAATACACGAAATATTTTCAGGTGAGTCTGTGGCTGCAGTCAACCGTGAGTCTGTCATGCCCCTTTCTATTGACCAAGGCATTCCCCTGGGTGCAAGTGTTTCCTTGAAAATTATAAACAAAATTTGGTTAGACCAATTTGTGAATCTTAGAAGTTTTTTTTAATACAGTCTGGTCATGATAGCAACATTTCTATTTCCATACAGCAGGATGTTATCCACTTAAACAACCAAGTGTCTCAACAGTCCCAACTAACCCTTAACCAGTGGACTTCAGCTTTTTTTATCTTTATGGCCATTTACATCGAAAAACAGCCATCAGAAGCAGAGAATCTGCTTAAATATGCATATACCGTTCGGGAATAAGCAATGACCAATGGGGAGAACGCCTGGCAATATTACGATTTCAGAAGGCTGAAAGAACAGAATAATGCGCCTTGGCAGTTGTCCATAGCTGAGCTTATGGTCAAAGCCTGTACTTTAACCCGCCCTACTAAACAACAGCCCTTTTTTGCCCAAAACAGGGTCAATTTCTGTTACAACTACAACAGTGGGGCAAAATACAGCAGATCCCCATGTCCATTTCAGCACATTTTTCAAACATGCAGAAATACCCACCCACGAGTTAAATGCCCAAAGAAATCCCCTAAGTCAAGGCCAGCTGTCTACCTTCACCAAGACATTAAATTCACCATGGAAATAAATGAAAAATCTCTCTTGTTCCTTGATTTTCTGGTAATAAGAAGATACTGAAATAAAAACAGATATATATTTGTTGAAAGAAACAGAAACTAAACATATCTAACCGGCACTTAGCAATATCTAAACTTTTTTTTCCTGTCATTCTAAACAGACAACGAATAGTATTCCGTATAATTTAGCCCGTTAAATATGCACAATTGTTTCTTATTCAGATAATAGAAATACACGACTAGAAGAACTTAAACATAGACTTATATCAAGAAAATACTAGATATCGTTAATTGAAACGGCTGTAACGAAAGCTCTCAGTATCCCAAGGGATATCTTAGACTCATTCTCACGAAACATGACCATTGGGCATATGAAAATCCGGAATTGTTTATGTTGTATTTTATTGTTTTGCTTCATTTCGCCAGGTAGGTCCATGTTTAAAGCTACCAAATTTTGAATTTCACCAGCCTTGAACTTATTCTTAGGAATTTTCATCTATGTTTATGTATATACATGCATTATCAACTCTGCATGATTTTAAGAACTACCGTTACGCAGAATAGATGCAGCTTTCCAAGCTTAATCAGCTTTGGACAATTTTGAATGTTTTTGTCGTAATTTTGATAAAATTTCACGTCGATTGGTATATAATATGTGTATGTTACCAAGAAAAATATGCACTATGCTGGGCTTGAAAAATATATTTCTATGAAAAAAATGCAGTATATGCTTGAAATCTATTCTTTTCTTTTTCATAAAATATGTCAAAGGTGAAATAAATTTCAAGAATTCTATGCTTTCATACAGTAAACATGTTTACTCATTATAGCCAAAACTTTTTTGTCCTGGAATGAATACTTAAAATTATATAAGAACTTTTCCCACTGTCCCGTTTATAACTAGTGATTGTCCCGTCTATCAGAGTGTCTGTAAAAATCTACAGTACAGTTCTCGCGTTTTTTGCTCAAGTCCGCGAGACGCGGAGGACCAAATTGTCCGCGGCAAATCTGCTGCAAAGGTAAAAGTAGGGGAAACGCGGCGGACTTCTCACCGCGGCCTGAAAAAATATCGGGCAGCTTCACAGCAGGAGGTAATCACGGTGGATCGCGGCGACTCGCGAGAGATCGCGGGGGAATACATCGCCGGATGACGGTAAATTTTTATACATAAATATCTGTAATCTTCCCCACTGTTTTAGAGAACCACTGTTTTCGGGAACCAAGAATTAATTCTTCCACTACGACCGCAACATTTTCGTACCTTTAAATGCTGATATAAGCATTGCCTACAGGAATTACTTTAGATATGATGCCACAAAACATAATATATATCATTTAATTCAGCTATTCGCTAAGTTACAAACTTGTAGGCCTATCGCACATTTAGCGATATGAAATTTCGGATTAAAAAAGCAATTTCATGCTTGATTCCAAAAACCGAAAACCAAAGTTACTACTTCCTGATTGTTTGTGACTCAGCACCGTGTACTTGAGAAGAGGAAAGACTCTGGAATCCCAATTAATAACTTAACCCATAGAGCGCCGAAAACTCCTAACATACCCAACAATTTAATTTTCAAAAGAAGACCCAAAAAACCAGCATTTTTTCAATGTTGTTTTCGTCAATGTCCTACAAGAGCGCAAAGTATAAATCCAAAATCAGACTGCACATTTCGTACAGCCTGAACTTGATTTATATAAGTCGCAAAGGCAATTATTGTTGTGAATGCCGTTTAATGGGTTAAAGTACAAAAACGTGTAATGTAGCATTATCGAAAATTTACCACTACACCCGCGGTCTGAAACTGCACAATGGAAAAAAAACGTACAATTTACAAGTCCATGTACAACAGGCTTCTGGTATTTTTTTAATCAAACATTCTTTCTAATCCTTCATTAGATGAAACAGATATAGCAGTTATTAGCCAATTGTATTTTTATTCTGTTGATAAATAAAAACTGAAAGACAATTAAAAAAATATATACACTACCCTGTATATTATCACACTGTTTATCCTCATTTTCTTAGTTGCTTTTGCAGAGCAGACCAAGATCAGAAAACGTCATGCGTTCACATCTTGGATCTAAACTGTCCGAGATTATGAAAGACTTTTTTGTTATACTCAAACAGCCCAAAAAAATTGTCTTGAAGCCTTTTTCGCTATTTAATCGCACAAGACAACACATGTCATTCATGCAAGGAAAAGTGATTGAATAGGCATTTAAAGAAGAAGGAAATAGGTTAAAATGTTTTCTAAAAGGAGTGAACTGAATTGGATACACAATATTATTTCTATTTCATCATCATTTTTGGAGAAATCGATATCGATATGAAATTTCAATGTCAATAGAAATTGTTATAACAAAAGAAAGAAAATCGCCATTACACTAAATAAAGCTGTTTCACTTCGAACTGGTAATCGGCTGACCTACTAAAACAACCAAACGGTTATTTCCTCGTTGAGTGCAAAATAAATGAGCCATATTCTGTGAACAAGGGTTCTAATGCATATCCGCGACGCATTATACCAAGCAAGCCATCACAAAACATGGATCAGTAAAATCCATTTTATGTAACAACCGACCGAGTCATGAGGTAGAATGACATGCTCAAAATTGACCAAAAAGCAAAATGTTTCGACACAGGGCAGTCTGTACGGTCTGCGCAGGCTTACCGGAGTCGATACTGTTTGTAGATTCACCAAACCACTTTTTCACAGAGCATGGCTCAAATGGAATCGACATCAACCGTAGGAAAGAGTTACAAAAATAAAATGTAGAATCAGGCTGATCGGGTAACTCTGACACTAGTATGCGGACAGTAAATATTAAAGATCAGACATTGCCTGATGCGTAGTCTGATCTCAATCCACGATGTCTGTAAAAATCCTAACAGGCACTCTAAATTTAGTACCAGTTGCGTTTGACTGCATTTGAGTGTCGTAAGTAATAATGGTTGCCGAAGTAAATAAAGCGGGTGTTAAAATGCATTTAAAAGAGTGGAAATTATTGTGAAGATGACAATCTGTTATCGCATGGTTGGGCCAACTGTTTGTCGCTGGCAGAGAAATTAATATAAAAATTAGGTTAAAAGTTGGCAAGTCACTGTATCTTAAGTTTACTTTTTGCCTGATTTTGACATGATTTTTTCTGCCTGCAACTTACATTTGGACAGAATACACAGATTGTCATCCTCGGAATATTTTCCATACTTTTAAGTGGAATGGTTTAAATTTAAATGAATGTTAACACCTGCAGTGCTTTTTTTTTTTTGCTGTTGGGCTTTTAATACTGACTTTGTAAAAGACAGCATAAGGTCATGCAACAGCCTTCTGGTGACATGAATTTCTTCATATAAAAAATAGCATTGGAAAATCTCATTATCCCCAATCCCCCACTGTCTCTCTCTCTCTCTCCGTCACTTGGCATTGGTACTATCTATGCCACAAGTAACTCGGAAGAATACTGTAAGGAGTAACGTTATTGTTAAAGGAAATTTCTGGAAAACTTGAATAGGTTCACTGGCCGCCGCCATGTAACTGAAATATGTTGAAACGGCATTATACATCCTACAAACGAATCTTGCCGCGGAGCCTATGCTATCCGCATCCTACATCTGAATAATGCGACAAATTTCTAGACTTGTTCAATTTGTATGCATTTGCAGACGACAAATTTAGTGTGTCTCAAATGATCGGGTTTCTCTTTGACAAGTTGACAATATCGTGGAAATAGGATGGTATACTGCTTAACAGCATTTTCTCCTTTTCCAACGGTGTTTTCAAAACCTTTTTACTCGGTCTCTTTTTAACGCTCTTTTCAACCCTAGATTGCTGGTACAGGGATTTACCCTAGTTTATCCTAAAAACACTACAAAAATAACTCCTCCATAAAAAGAACCAAGAATTTAAAGATCCTAATTTTGTCTCGGCTAGAATATCTAACAGTACATACTGTTGTAAGAGATTGCGTTTTGATCTACATCGTCTGTAAACGAGACTGAAAGGAATTTAAGCTGCACTCGGTGTGTTAAGCGTTTACCAAATAATACTATTCGGCTTTTGAAAACATTGAGGAAAAAGGACAATGCAGGTAACAAGCAATTTATCATTTTACTCTGATATTCTAAGACATGTTCTAACTCAAAATAATTGTGAAAAGTTCATAATCTTCGTCTTCTTCACAGACGCTTCATCTCCATGTATTTAATGCTGTACGGATGAAGGGTTAAAGCTTATCTACACCCCGACAACCAAATTTGGCAATAAAA
This sequence comes from Hippopus hippopus, assembly GCA_946811185.2. Taxonomy (NCBI): domain Eukaryota; kingdom Metazoa; phylum Mollusca; class Bivalvia; order Cardiida; family Cardiidae; genus Hippopus; species Hippopus hippopus. The sequence goes on along the minus strand of OX328098.1, from coordinate 52,800,903 downwards.
ACAGGCGGGGGTTGTCCGTATATTGTTAACCCTTTACCAAATAATCCCAAGGTTTAAGAGCCTCGAGAAACCAGTGTAGGAGAAGAAAATGTGCCGATTATCAGCAGCTGCTTCTCTTCCGACAACGTTTTCAACCACTGGAAAGACAAATTTCGTTGTTTGAATTACATTTAGTCATCTGCAAATGTTATAAAATTGGATATGGCTAAGATTTGGACGTCTGGTAAAGAGTTAACACGTGTCATTTGTGTATGAAACCCTAACCCTTTATTTTTTAGAAAATGACGGAATGTTGTCTCGTAGACAAAAAAAATCATAATAGGTTGTAATCATAGATATACCAGTCTTTAGGAACGAAAACAATCATCACATGCTCTTCTTCATTTTATCACATGTACATGGAGACAAACACAACCAGTTACACTGCACTAACAGATATCATTTAACCCATTACAACACAAGCACGAGTCTAAACGATCCCAAGACAGAAAGCTTTGGAAAACATTGTGAGTTAGGGAAAAAAATTTGCTAACATTTTCCCACAACGTATCCCAACCTTTTTAAGACGACTTTTCTCATTTGAGCCAACATGCTTTCAATATGGGTGAGTTTAAAATTTTGTCGTCTGTTGAACGGTTAAAGGTCAAGTTTACCTATCTTCCAACTTTAGAACAAGATCAGCCAAATCTGGAGGTTGATAATCTTTATTTTGCAAATTGCACGCGTCTTTTGTTAATCAAACCCTTATATCCCTTCACACTTTGGAAAGTTTAACACGCTAAGATTTAGTTTACAAACCGAACCCTTTCTCCACTGATTTTCAAATCCTCCCATGATATTTCAGAACGTGATATCCGATCTTGAATCTGCCGAGCACGTTAGCTGGCTAGTAATGCAGGCTTGTGACGCGGAATCCCAACTCAGAAAAACTCGTTTCGAGGATTGATATTGGTCATTACGACAAGATTCATTCTTCTCTGACAACTGAGCATTGTTTCTACGATTTGTGTATAGGACAGCAATCAGTGTCTTCATTGTCTTCAAATATGATTTTACAAAGTACTGGAAAAGAGATGCAGATGCACTAGCTGGCAGCCTTGAGATGACTGGAACCATATTGAGAATAGTGCTCAACACTATACATGTAATGATATGGGATATAGGAACACGCTGACAGTGTGTGAAATGTTCTGACCCATATCAGGCCTTACTTTGCAATATTTTGTCGTTTTTGTATTGCCTGCAAAAAACTTTTTTATTATGGTAAATCGTCCGCAAGTTATAGTCGACTTACATAGATTTGCCTACACTTATGTACAGCTGAGTTATTACGATCCTAAAAATGATAAAAGTTGTGTTTAACTTGGAGTGGTGCGGACATTCTAGATAGCGACACTGATTACTTATAAACCTCCGGGAAATAAAACCAAATCGAATTTCAAATTGCTCTGAACATCGACAAAAACATTGCCATAATAAAGATAAAAAAAAAACAAGCATCTAGGACGGTCAGGTTTAATGGAAGGGTAAAGTTTGACCGGCATTTCTTTGATGTCAACGTCTTAGAAGCATTGTGCACACAACGTCTCTGTGACGTACTGTGAAATTCATGCTGGCAAGTCGTGTAAACTTAACACCCTTTCTTCCTCGATTTCCAAGCATATTGTGATTTTCAGTTTTGATTCAAGTCCTAACCACACAATCCTGATTTTTATCTACCCATTGGGAAGAAGTCTTCATTGTGAGGAAAGGAGAAAATGATAGTAGCCAGCATTTCCTCCTTGTCCCAGAATGTTTTCTATCATAATAAAGACAAATGCCACGTTTGCTACATTTAGTTGTCGTCTACATATGCTTTCAATTTGGAAAATAATACATTTCTGTGCCTTTGTAAAGAGTTAATTTTTAACCAAAACCCTCACGGAAGAACCAGGATGTTTGATTTTATCCATTCGGTCCTGCGAGATTCATTAATTCATTTTGCAATGAAGATGTGCAGATAATTATATCAATGTGTAAAAATAAACATTTTGTATGCTAGTGATCGTTATCATTAGCAGGAAAAAAATAAGCTCAAGAGTCAAGACCTAATAGGCCTAAGAGCAGCTCATGAAATATTTCTCCGTGACGATACATGTCGGCACTGTCATTATGTCTCAAACCAGCATTTTCTTCTTTTTCCCACAATGTTCCCACCTGATAAAAACAAGTTTTATATTTTGAGTTAGATTCAGAATTTCGTCTGCAAATGTTTGTTTTTTTTTCCAATTTGGACAAGTCGTTTTGTCGTTTGGTAAAGAGTTAAGGAAACATGAACATCACTCGTAATTGTCGAAGAGTGTGTGACAGGGTAGATAAATATTGCATAAGAGGAGAAAATGCTGGTTGCCGGCCTGTTCTTTTTTTTTCCTACAATGTTTTCGAAACCCTTGTTCTTCACGGCACTTAAAACTCGGGATGTGTGGTTAAAGGTTTAAGTGTTTTGATTTTATAACCATTTAAATCAATGTCCGTTGAATAATTCGCTTGGCAATGATGACTACTTATCATCTTTTTTCTTTCTGATATAAAAAAATTCTCATGTAGATACATACGTGTAATACGACTTTGTAAAAGAGTAAAATGGTGCGTAATTTCGGTTCATTCTTGAATCATTTGCTACACTGAAAAGAAACTTACCTGTCTGATCGCGGCGGAGTCATCGCGTCGTTTTTATTGCGTAACGAGATCGCCGTGGTCCGCCAGGGATCGCCGCATTTAAGATCGGTCCGCATTCACCTGTGTTTTAAAATCGCCGCGTTGTGTCCGCGCTAGGTCCACCGCGGAGAGCGAAAATAGTAAAAAACGCGCGAACTGTACTGTAAATGAATGTTAATTCAACGCAATTTACCCGAATTTATGAGGAAATCCAACAGAGTTAACAACCAAAAGCCATTTCGACATATAGCTATGAAGAGTGAACAAGGATCATATTTGTTGACTTTAATCCTTTGTCCCGTTTATTTCACTTAGAGTGTTAACGTTATGAACCCTTATAAAAATCTTTAAATTGGTAACTTTTCAAAATGTCATCTTGAACTGTGAAAATTCGACCCAATTTCGTGGTTGGTTCAAATATGATCATCATTGGATCCAGTGACATCTTTTTTCTGCATCTCTTTATCATTTCGCAGCTTCACCCTTTTCCACTGCTGAAATATCATGTTTTCACCACTGTCGGAAACCCTATAGTAAATCATTGAAGTTAATCTGCGTTATCTTTGTACATTTCGATTATTATTGGCGAAGGAATATGGATCCATCCTAGAGTATATGTAATATGTTTTTAATAAAAAAGAAATACACCACTTAAATTCACTATAGACACTCCCCCTATCCCCGCAAACATCGACAAAAGTCTGATTTATGATCATCATTTCTAAGAACTAAAGAACAAAAATTGAATAAGTACATACTTGGTATCAATTTAAATGAGCCATGTTTGGCAAAGGGAGGTTTCATGCATCTCCGTAATGTGTTAAATCAATTAAGTTATGATATTGTAATGGATCCATAAAATCCATTTTATCAAATCATGAGGTAGAGTGATATGTTTTGACTCTGTAGAAAGTTTGCAAAAAGCAAATCCTTTCCACACTGGTCAGCCTGTGCCAACTGTGCAGACTGACATTGGTCGATACTTTTTCCAATGCATCAAACCTCTTTTCACAGAGCATTGCTAAAACACAAATTACAACAGAATAATATGCAATATGCAGTCAACGAGACCCTTTTAGAAAGACATCATAGTTTTCGACACGGAACCTCAGAATCGGGATAATTACGTCATAACCAGACACAATATTCACTGAAATCAAAGGGATTTTAACAACCGAAATAGAACCGAAGGTAAATAATGTTGAATTACATGATTTTGCTATCATCATTTTGACATGATTGATGTCAGGGGCTCGTTGATTACGACTCGTTGATTACTGTTTACAAATGTGAACCAGCTTTTTCGCTATATTTTGAAAAGGTCGAGTGTACTGACCAACAGAATCACTTTGCAAATATTCCGCACGCCAATTCTGGTCTCGAATATGCATATCAGAGTTAGACGCACTAATTTTATTAGGAATCTTTGACAAGACTCGTTGATTACTACATAATTATTACGGTTCCACTTCAGTGAATTCTTCGTCTTTTTCCCATCTTACGAGGTGCAGTGTGTTTAAAAGATGGTAATGGTGTTACATACAAGTCTTTAAGGGAGCTATCTGTTATATCAAATGGAATAAAATTGGATTCTTCTACCGATTCTGGTGGACTTATTCAGATTGTCCCGTTGATTACAGAGAATTGGCGTCAGAACTGAGTCTCGCTATCATTTTAGCGTTCCTCATATTATGTTACATTTTTTGTTAAATGTAGCAAGGCTTCCATCAAAACTTTGCGTAAAGAGGTTGTTTACCACGAAATACTTGTTTTAATGGGTGGCATTGGTCAACATCAATAATGATTATTTCTTGGCGACATGACGATTTCAGTGACCAAGCTACACATAATGAGCATGGGTGTTGATTGGACGGCATCAGGAAGGGCAAGATACATCTGAATTTTGTCTTTGCATGTTATAGTTGATAATTTCGCTTACCATAATCCCGTGGAGGTCATGAATCTTTTTATTTTTCATTAAAAGTATGGCGACATTGAATGGTCAAATAAATTGAGAATGAGTCCTTAATGCAATTTAAGTCTAACTTAAAAGAAAACACTATCCTTAATGTGTCAATCTTCAGCCGAAATAATGCAGAAAGTTTTTCATATTCACAAATAACTTATACATACTTAAATGAAAGAAATTTTGAATGGAACTAAACTTATTAAAAGTAAAAGACAAAGGTGTAACTTAAAGGACCCTTTAACATGGCAAAATTCAAAGAAAATAGTAAAGATCAAAGAAAAGTCACAAACTGTGGGCGGCCAAATTGCAGTCTATATTTATATACAGTACAGTTCGCGCGTTTTTTGCTATTTTCGCTCTCCGCGGTGGACCTAGCGCGTACCCAACGCGGCGATTTTAAAACACAGGTGAACGCGGACCGATCTTAAATGCGGCGATCCCTGGCGGACCACGGCGGTCTGGTTACGCAATAAAAACGACGCGATGACTCCGCCGCGATCAGACAGGTAAGTTTTTTTTTTTCAGTGTAGCAAATGATTCAAGAATGAACCGAAATTACGCACCATTTTACTCTTTTACAAAGTTGTATTACACGTATGTATCTACATGAGAATTTTTTCATATCAGAAAGAAAAAAGATGATAAGTAGTCATCATTGGCAAGCGAATTATTTAACATTGATTTACATGTAATTGGTTATAAAATCAAAACACTTAAACCTTTAACCACACATCCCGAGTTTTAAGTGCCGTGAAGAACAAGGGTTTCGAAAACATTGTAGGAAAAAAAAAAAAACAGTCCGGCAACCAGCATTTTCTCCTCTTGTGCAATGTTTATCTACCCTGTCACACACTCTTCGACAATTACGAGTGATGTTCATATTTCCTTAATTCTTTACCAAACGACAAAACGACTTGTCCAAATTGAAAAAAAAAAAACATTTGCAGACGAATTTTTTAATCTAACTCAAAATATAAAACGTGTTTTTATTAGGTGGGAACATTGTGGGAAAAAGAAGAAAATGCTGTTTCGAGACATAATGACAGCGCCGACATGTATCGTCACGGAGAAATATTTCATGAGCTGCTCTTAGGCCTATTAGGTCTTGACTCTTGAGCTTATTTTTTTCCTGCGAATGATAACGATCACTAGCATACAAAATGTTTATTTTTACACATTGATATAATTATCTGCACATGTTCATTACAAAATAAGATTAATGAATCTCGCAGGACCGAATGGATAAAATCAAACACTCTGGTTCTTCCGTGAGGGTTTTGGGTTAAAAATTAACTCTTTACAAAGGCACAAAAATGTATTATTTTCCAAATTGAAAGCATATGCAGACGACAACTAAATGTAGCAAACGTGGCATTTGTCTTTAATATGATAGACAACAACTTTATTTCTAGCAACATTTGTCATCTGCCGTATAAACGAATCTAGTTATTTTCTGATTGTAAATACTCTGATTCAGTTTCGTATAACTTCAAATTAAGGATAGTTTTATATGATGACTAAAAGTAAGGCCGTACCTGTGATAGAAGACGGATACGGGGAATTTTCTCGCGTCCATATGCCCTATTTTCATAACCAAATTCAAACTTATGAAACTATTTTTCCCCCTACTTCAGTGATCACGCGGTACAAAAGTAATGGCTGTTATCCTTATATGGTGCGATTGTTAACATCCCAAGTTTGTTATTCTTTTCAGGTCGACGACGAGTTAAAGTCATGAATATTTAATGAATTGCAGGCCACAAAATGTTTTCGAATCAAATGACGGTACAAATAGCAATTGTATGAAAAAGCGAACATTTAATTTCCATCAAATTCACCATCTTTCAGGGTTTCTTTATTATGTATATTTCAATTTTTTTTATTATATTTCAATTTTTTTATTATATATATATATATCTCAACAAAAAGAGTTTTTGTGTTTTTTATACTATATTTTCCTTTTTTTAAATCTAAATACAAGAAGACTCCATTATACAGACTGTGAAGACACAAATCAAACTGCACAGAAGACGCAGTTTGGTATTAGATCTACACTAGAGATGCTATTTTAGTAAGATATTCTACATGAAATACGCTTTAGTATTGCATTGATTTGTTCTGTTATTTTTTAATAACCTTTGGTTTAACCCTTTCCCAAATGACAATATTTTACATTTGTCCGAATGGAAAACATTTGCAGACGACAACTCAAAGATGGATGAAATGGTGAAATTTACCCTTGATGGGGGTAGAAAGTATTATGAGGGAAGGAGAAATTGCTAGTAACCATTTTCTCATGATGTATTCCTTTCTCATAATGTAATCTAAAGCCTTACTCCTTGGCGTCTTTTAAAGTTAAGGTTGTGCTGTAAGGGAATAAAAGATCTTAAGAAGATGATGGGATGGGAGAGAATGCTGTAATCAGATTTTTCTACTTTTCCTACAATGTTGTTTACTCATTCATTGGCAAGCTTCATCATTTGAACAACATTTGTGTTCTGCATTTGCTTCAGAGCCCCAGTAGCTCATTCGGTAGCGTGCAGGACTTGAGAACAGGGGGTCGTGGGTTTGATACCTGGCTCGGTCAATTTCTTTCTGAGCATTGATGATAGTCATTGCGACAGGATTCATTCTTCTCTTCTTCTCCAACCACTGATCATTGCTTCGACGATGGTTACGTGGGAAAGCAGCTAGTGGCTTGGAAAGAAAATTGTGTGGAGTACTGGATAGGTGCAATGGCAGTCGCGATATAAATGCTATAATGTTGAAACCGGCGTTGAACACCATACAACAACAACAACAACTGTATTTGCTTTGAACAAATCAAAATCTTTCTCATTTGGTAAAGAGTCAAGGGTAATTTAACTATACCAAACAACAAACGTGTAGCCTTGCCTTACTGGGCCAAGATATTGGCCCTCATTCATGATTTCTATTTGTGTTAGAGAGTGTTGGCCCCTAGCTTGGATGAAATTGTCCCCTTAAAAGTCAGTTGGGAGGAAATTGTACCGTGCACTTTTTGAAGGGAAATCGGAATACTTCCGACTCCATGTACATTATTATCAAACGACGGCCTAAAGAGGACTTGATAAATCAAATGTAAAATGTTCAACGTGCAGTCTTGTCTTGGATCTGCACTGGCACTATCTTATGAAACATTGCGACAAAAAAAAAAAATCTTTCTTTACAGTGTTAAGATCTTTTATCTGGACATGTCTGTTTAAAGTATCTGTCTAATGGTAGGCCCTACATATAAATATAAGAACAAACTAGTAATTCAAAATGCAAACTAAGGCTTTTAATAGTATAAAGTCTTCCGACCCATTCTGCTCTAAACAAAACTAGCTCTTACAATTCACCAAAACTAAGACAGCTAAAATTGCTTTTTGTTTCTTTTTTATCTTTAATGGTGGGTATTTAGATTTTTAACATCTCACCAAATTAAAAAATATATATATCAACGAAATTTATATGAAAAAACAATATAAATCATCAATAATTAAGAATCATAAAATAACAAAAAAAAAATTTTTTGATGGTGTTCCCTTAAAAGCCTACGTAGCCTCTTAAGGTATTTTTAGATTTCGCGCCAAAAATCAAAAAAGAATTGTGGGAATGTCAAGTGACTGGCACGTGACTAATGACGCTTAAATTCCATAACATAACAAACATGTAATTGTTTTCCATAATGTCTTCTTTGGACGCTATGTTTGAAGCTTCGTCTGTGTATTTCCGGTATGTAAATGAGCGAGTTGCTCATGTAAAAATAGACCGTGTTTCCCGTCGGTGTCGACCTGGGCCGTAGTAAATCTCTAATTTCTCTTGTTGTCGGATGGTTTTCGACTACTGGGGTTTTATGAATGAAAATTAAAAGGCTTTGGGAGTATAAGGATAATTTTTTTGTATTTTTGTAAAATTTTCGTCCCAAAATCTGAAGGGCCACCTTTAAGGCTCTACTAGGTAATCTGGTAGCATAGATCAAGATCAGACTATACTTAAAAGCTAGAATATCAAATTTTGAGACTCAGGTTGCCTTGTACGCTTGCATAAACAGGCGACCAGTATTTATTTAAGATCAGGTTGCACGTTACATGTATGTAATGTCTGATCTTGATCTATGTCGTCAGCAAAAAAAAATGTTATGTCTGTTTTTCGCTGAAAGGGTTAAACAGAGAAAGCAAGAATGGATCTCAAAAAACATTACATCATGCGATCAAAATGCACAAAAAAATAACACTTATGTCCTAAAAGGTAAAGGTTTCGCTGTTGTCTTGCATTTACAGGATTACTGCAAGTTGAAATGTTTTGTATTGTTTTAAGTACAAGATAAATGTTTTTAAAAAATGACCAATATATTAAAGGTGAGAGGAAATGTGAAGAAAATTGCCAAAATATAGTAGTTAAACAACAAATAAATTAAAAATCTATTGCTGCATATATAAGTATACAGGTACCAACAAAGGCTTCGGTTGACCAACTTTAAATCAGAAATCCCCGCTTTATTTTCTGTCAAATCTGTGCCGCGTTGCATAATTCGGTTACAAGAAATGAAACATGATCTGATTAAAAATATATCCGTCTGCTTTTCAGGGAAAAGTGATATTTTATCTCCATATATAAGTGTTCTCCTACATAACCCATAGAAGGCAAGACACGATTCAGTGCTCTTTAGCAATGGGTGTAGATTCAGATCAGACTGTCTTGAGATGTTCTAATGATTAAGTTATTTGTCTGTTTTTCTGTCTGTCTGTCCGTCTCTCTTTCTCTCTCTCCGTGATCAATTACTACATACTACCAAATACAACTAAGCCTGTCGCTGTTTATGTTATGTTGTTATGTCTCTCTCTCTCTCTCTCTCTCTCTCTCTCTCTCTCCTTTTGTTTTTTCTATTTTCTTTCCCATATATTCCTGTGTATAGTGCTATGGTATCTCACTATCAATTTATGGATAGCTAATATCTGAGTCAGCTTTTAAGTTTGTTAAAGTTTTTGTTATCGAGGAAACGAAAACACTACAAGAATAGTTTCCTTCTTCCTTCGAATACCTTTTACAAGAATTTACCAAGGTTTATACACGGGTTGGAAACTTCATACTCAACTATTACTTTTGCAGGCAAAACAGAAACAACAAAATATTGCAAGGTATGGCCTGATATGAGTCAGAACATTTCACACACTGTCAGCGTGTTCGTATATCCAATATCATTACATGTATAGTGTTGAGCACTATTCTCAATATGATTCCAGTCATCTCAAGGCTGCCAGCTAGTGCATCTGCATCTCTTTTCCAGTACTTTGTAAAATTATTTTTCTAGACAATGAAGACACTGATTGCTGTCCTATACACAAATCGTAGAAACAATGCTTAATTGTCAGAGAAGAATGAATCTTGTCGTAATGACCAATATCAATCCTTGAAACGAGTTTTGCTGAGCTAGGATTCCGCGTCATAAGCCTGCATTACTAGCCAGCTAACGTGCTCGGCAGATTCAAGATCGGATATCACGTTCTAATATATCATGGGAGGATTTGAAGATCAGTGGAGAAAGGGTTCGGTTTGTAAACTAAATCTTAGCGTGTTAAACTTTCCAAAGTGTAAAGGGATATAAGGGTTTGATTAACAAAAGACGCGTGCAATTTGCAAAATAAAGATTATCAACCTCCAGATTTGGCAGCTCTTTTTCTAAAGTTGGAAGATAGGTAAACTTGACCTTTAACCGTTCAACAGACGACAAAATTTTAAACTCGTCCATATTCAAAGCATTTTGGCGCAAATGAGAAAAGTTGGTTTAAAAGGTTGGGATAAGTTGTGGAAAATGTTAGCAACATTTTTCTTTAACCCACAATGTTTTCCAAAGCTTTCTGTCTTGGGATCGTTTAGACTCGTGCTTGTGTTGTAATGGGTTAACCAGTTGGGAAAAATGATATGTTTGTGCAATGTAACTGGTTGTGTTTGTCTCCATGTACATGTGATAAAATGAAGAAGAGCATGTGATGATTGTTTTCGTTCCTAAAGACTGGTATATCTATGATTACAACCTATTATGATTTTTTTTGTCTACGAGACAACATTCCGTCATTTTCTAAAAAATAAAGGGTTAGGGTTTCATACACAAATGACACGTGTTAACTCTTTACCAGACGTCCAAATCTTAGCCATATCCAATTTTATAACATTTGCAGATGACTAAATGTAATTCAAACAACGAAATTTGTCTTTCCAGTGGTTAAAAACGTTTTCGGAAGAGAAGCAGCTGCTTCTAATCAGAACATTTTCTTCTCCCACACTGGTTTCTCGAGGCTCTTAAAACTTGGGATTATTTGGTAAAGGGTTAACAATATACGGACAACCCTTGCCTGTTTTTATTGCCAAATTTGGTTGTCGGGTGTAGATAAGCTTTAACCCTTAATCCGTACAGCATTAAATACATGGAGATGAAGCGTCTGTGAAGAAGACGAAGATTATGAGCTTTTCACAATTGTCTTGAGTTAGAACATGTCTCAGAATACCAGAGTAAGAAAATAAATTGCTTGTTACCTGCATTCTCCTTTTTTCCTCAATGTTTTCAAAAGCCGAATAGTATTATTTGGTAAACGCTTAACACACCGAGTGCAGCTTAAATTCCTTTCAGTCTCGTTTACAGACGATGTAGATCAAGATCATGCTGCATGTTAAACGCAATCTGTTACAACTATATGTACTGTGAGATATTCTAGCCGAGACAAGATTGAGATCTTTAAATTCTTGGTTCTTTGTATGGAGGAGTTATTTTTGTAGTGTTTTTAGGATAAACTGGGATAAAGCCTGTACCAGCGATCTAGGGTTGAAAAGAGCGTTAAAAAGAGTCCGAGTAAAAAGGTTTTGAAAACACCGTTGGGAAAGGAGAAAATGCTGTTAAGCAATATACCATCCTAGTTCCACGATATTATCTACTTTTACAAGAGAAACCCAATCATTTGAGACACACTTAATTTGTCGTCTGCAGATGCATACAAATTGAACAAGTCTAGGAATTTGTCGCCTTATTCAGATGTAGGATGCGGATAGCATAGGCTCCGCGGCAAGATTTGTTTGTAGGATGTGTAACGCTTTTTCAACATATTTCAGTTACATGGCGGCGGCCAGTGAACCTATTCATGTTTTCCAGGAATTTCTTTTAACAATAACGTTACTCCACACAGTATCCATCCAAGTTACTTGTGGCATAGATAGTACCAGTGCCAAGTGAGGGAGAGAGAGAGAGAGAGTGGAGGATTGGGGATAATGAGATTTTCCAATGCTATTTGCTATATAAAGAAATTCATGTCATCAGACGGCTGTTGCATGACCTTATGCTGTCTTTTACAAAGTCAGTATTAAAAGTCCAACAGCGAAAAAAAAACATTGCAGGTGTTAACATTCATTTAAATTTAAACCATTTCACTTAAAAGTATGGAAAATATTCCGAGGATGACAATCTGTGTATTCTGTCCAAATTTAAGTTGCAGGCAGAAAAAATCATGTCAAAATCAGGCAAAAAGTAAACTTAAGATACAGTGACTTGCCAACTTTTAACTTAAATTTTGTATTAATTTGTCTGCCAGTGACAAACAGTTGGCCCAACCATGCGATAACAGATTGTCATCTTCACAATAATTTCCACTCTTTTAAATGCATTTTAACACCCGCTTTGTTTATTTCGGCAACCATTATTACTTAAGGCATTCGAATGCAGTCAAACGCAACTGGTACTAAATTTAGAGTGCCTGTTAGGATTTTTACAGACATCGTGGATTGAGATCAGACTACGCATCACGCAATGTCTGATCTTTAATATTTACTGTCAGCTTACTAGTGTCAGAGTTAGCCGATCAGCCTGATTCTACATTTTATTTTTGTAACTCTTTTCTACCGTTGATGTCGATGCCATTTGAGCCATGCTCTGTGAAAAAGTGGTTTGGTGAATCTACAAAAAGTATCGACTACGGTCAGCCTGCGCAGACCGTACAGACTGCCCTGTGTCGAAACATTTTGCTTTTTGGTCAATTTTCAGCATGTCATTCTACCTCATGACTCGGTCGGTTGTTAGATAAAATGAATTTTACTGATCCATGTTTTGTGATGGCTTGCTTGGTATGATGCGTCGCGTATATTCATTAGAACCTTTTTTCACAGAGCATGGCTCATTTATTTTGCACTCAACGAGGAAATAACTGTTTGGTTGTTTTAGTAGGTCAGCCGATTACCAGTTCGAAGGGAAACGGCTTTATTTAGTGTAATGGTGATTTTCTTTCTTTTGTTATAACAATTTCTGTCGACAATGAAATTTCATATCGATGTCGATTTTTCCAAAAATGATGATGAAATAGAAATGATATTGTGTATCCAATTCAGTTCACTCCTTTTAGTAAACATTTTAACCCATTTCCTTCTTCTTTAAATGCCTATTCAATCACTTTTCCTTGCATGAATGACATACGTGTTGTGTTGTGCGCCTAAATAGCGAAAAAGGCTTCAAGACAATTTTTGGGCTGTTTGAATATAACAAAAAAAGTATTTCATAATCTCTGACAGTTTAGATCCAAGATGAGAATGCATGACGTTTTCTGATCTTGGTCTGCTCTGCAAAAGCAACTTTATGCTGTAAGGTTTGAGATTCTGAAGACAACTCCAGTCACGTTTTCGAAAACTATGAAGATCAAGATTCTGGCGAAAGTTAAATCCATTCCGGTATGGTACGATACACTCTGATATTTGGTGAGATATTCTAGCCGAGATAACCTTCAAGTCCAAAAGATTACATTATGTTCAGCAACGTTGATGGGATAGGATCCGCCAATATCTAGGCCTAATGGCAGCAAGATGACGAGAGAGAGAGAGAGAGAGAGATATATATATAACTTTTCTTTCCAGTTTAAAAAAAAAAAATTGGTGAAAAAGGAGAAAATATTCCAAACATTTTTAAGTGATATATTTCTAGACATTCGCTGCTATTCGAAAATTTTATTTTCTTACAGAAAATAAACAGATCTGTAGTTATTTTGACTTACCAAATGAACGGGTAATCCACCATCGGAATCTAAGTGGTAAATATTCAAGAAGGGTTAGAAAGGGTCGTATAAAAAAAGTGTCAGTCAGTTTAGTATGACACGTGCGTGTGGAACTAAGAACTGGGACAGTACTTCACACAGCTGGAGTGCTATACCAACATCAAAGGAATACCGAGTTAACCCTTGCCTCTCCTTTGTGTTAAGTTTGGATATATGTTATTTAAAAAGAAATGAAAAGAACGGATTTTTGTCGATCCAACCTGTATTTTGAAAAGGCTAAATATATATAGCAGTTTTATTCGTTACCCTTTGATTTCCTTACATCAAGAGACTAAGAAAATGAGGATAAACAGTGTGATAATATACAGGGTAGCATATATTTTTTAAATTGTCTTTCAGTTTTTATTGATCAATATAATAAAAAACAATGGCTAATAACTGCTATATCTGTTACATCTAATGAAGGATTAGAAAGAGTGTGTGATGAAAATATACCGGCGGTCTATGGGTTAAGCTATTAACTGGGATTCCAGAGTTTTTCCACTTCTCAAAGACACGCTGCTGAGTCACAAACAATCAGGAAGTAGTAACTTTGGTTTTCGGTTTTTGGAATCAAGCATGATATTGCACTTTTAATCCGGAATTCGAAAGTTCATATCGCTAAAACTAAATGTGCGATAGGCCTACAAGTTTGTAATTTAATTAAATGATATATATAACGTTTTGTGGCATCTTAACTAAAGTAATCCCTGTAGGCAAGGCATTTAAAGGTACGAAAATGTTGCGGTCGTAATAGAAGAATTAGTTCTTGGTTCCCGAAAACAGTGGTTCTCTAAAACAGTGGGTAAAAATACAGATATTTATGTATAAAAATTTACCGTCATCCGGCGATGTATTCCCCCGTGATCTCTCGCAAGTCGCTACGATCCACCGCGATTACCTCCTGCTGTGAAGCTGCCCGATATTTTTTCAGGCCGCGGTGACAAGTCCGCCGCGTTTCGCCTACTTTTACCTTTACAGCAGATTTGCCGCGGACAAATTAGTCCGCCGCGTCCCGCGGACTTGAGCAAAAAACGCGAGAACTGTACTGTATGCCAAACGGTACTTCGTACAACTTCAATGGAAAATTCTTCCAAGTAAATGCAGATATGAACTGTGATGTCAAAAATGTGATCTATGTTATTATGCGCAACGGGTGTGGCGAATACTTTATTGGCCAAACAGATGACAAACTAAGAACTCGCAGAATAATACACGCAAAACAAATAAGAGACCCATCAACTATAAAAAAAATCCTCTCAGCCAACATTTAGACTTATGTGGCAAAGACGAATTAAAGCTTAAAATATTTCCATTTTATAAAGTAAATTCCGAAAACATTTCAGTCAGATAGGCCAAAGAGAAATATTTCAGTAACTGCTTTAAACCGAAGTTAAAACGTCTTCGTTGAGACGTTTAATTATGTCCCCTGGATACTCGTCAATAACGATGCTAACGTTATGTAATTATCTCCATTTCCATTACATGACGTCACTCCATAGTGACCACAGATGTGGCGTTAGCCCTAACATATTTGGTTTTATTCAGAGCTTGTTAAATAAAATACATTCGAAGGCAGGTAACGTTTTAATAAATCAGTTCAACCACTTAACCTTGTGTCGGACCGGTCTTTGCCGACTTTTTCGTTTCCGCGCACATTTTACCGACACAAGCGACGGGACATGCCACCGAAGGGAACCACGAAAGGAGGTGACCCAGAACAGAGCTCTTCATCGAGTAATCTTGATAGCAGGGAAGGGAACAAATTAACCGAGATAAGTAGAAAGCTTTCTCAGATACAGCAATTGAAACACTTACAGATACAATCAAGCGATCGAAAGAACAATCTGGTAGTATCCAAAGGAATGCCATTTCTCTTACACTCTCAGAATGGACATAGGTAATTACCTCCCTTCCCATTACATGACGTCACTTCATAGTGACCACTGAAAACGCGTTAGCCGAAACGTGTTTAGTTTTATTTAGATTTGATACATCCAACGGCGTGTGACCTTTGAATAAATCAGTTCACCTACTTAACCTTGTGTTGAACTGGCATTTGCCGACTTTTTCGTTTCCGTTTATTTTTTATTATTATTATTATTATTATTATTTTCGACACAAGTGACGGAAAAGCCACCGAAGAAAGCCACTGAAGGAGATATCCCAGAACAGACTTCTTCATCGAGTAATCTTGACAGCAGGGAAGGGAAAAAATCAACCGAGAGAAGTAGAAAGCTTTCTCAGACACTTAAAGCAATCGTAACACTTACAGATACAATCAAGCAATCAAAGATCGGCAGTATCCAAAGAAAAGCCATTTCGCCTACTTTCTCAGAAATGAAAAAGGCTATTAAAATCTTTCTACAACAGTAACTGAGCACAATTCGGAACCTCAACAACTCCAGTCTGGAAAAAACTCAACGATCGTTGAGGAAGCCGCTTTAAAAACAAAATAATCCGTATCTTATCTCTGGGAAATTAAACTCAAAAAACGCAGATACGCTTACCGGGATATGCGTAAAAACAATGGCAACAACGAATTATATAAACGTTGGATTGCTGAGGAACCACTTATACTGCCTAATTATTTGCAAAAAAAACATTCAGAAAAGAACCCGAAGAACAGGGGAAATTCAGAGAGCATTCGGTAAGAAAAGATTTTGAAGCAGAAATCGAGCTTCAATTTTTAAGGTCAGAACAGCACAGAGAGAGGTATCAAATAATCGACACATCCATTTACGACATAATTACTGACAAAGCACAGGTAGAGGTAACCAATGATTTCTATCTTATTGGTCAAAACAGCGAAAAACAGCGACCACCTAAACAAAGAAAATAAAGAAAAAACTATTACAAGATAGTTTTATCCTATGTATAGACCCTTCCTGAAAGTCAATTTTTGTTACCCTTTTACTTGCAAATAGTACGTGGGCGGTCCGACGAATCACGGAAATACCGAAATACCACCGAAACACCGAAATACCCCTAAATTTTTGCCATTGAGTTCAGATTACTGATAAAAGTACGAAAGATTTGTCTTTTTTCGTGATATTTGACACAATATGTGTTTTTACTGAGGATTGATGTTAGTTTAAAACATTATGACAGAAGAAAAACATGCCGATGAGATTCGTCGTAAAGAATGAGCTTTGGAAAACACGGAAGTGTTCACCGAAATACCCACTCCACGTAAAATTTGCCGATTCGGGGATTAATATGTTTTTTTTACACATTAAAATGATGAAGTTGATTAGTTTAAAAAATGGTGATAAACATGCTATTGAGATCCACCGTAGCGAATGTGCATCGGAATATCCGTAAACTTGTGTCCACCGAAATACCCGCTTGACGTGCTATTCTACCCCACCCTCTAACAAAAGAAGCTATCGTACAAGTTAGATGTGTCTAATGTATATCCGTAAGTTAGTAGAAAACAAATGGTTTCAGTATGACATATTCACGTACATTTATTGTTTATCGTTTCTTTGAATGAAAAATAAACAAACACAACAGAGTATGCCAGTGCATGTTATTTTCGAACGAAGAAGACCTACATCTGGCATTGCGCGATGTATGTCTTTGATCAAACGTAACGCACAAGTCGCGTGGCACGTTAAAGCGGAGCGAATCTAATTAAACATGACTGGCTCACACAATCAAAGTTGTTTGATGGTAAGTATTTTACTTTTATCATTAAACTATTAAGGTTATTATTGATAATCTTATTGACAGCATTATAACTGTCTTAACACGTTTCTTTATGTGCACCGGAATAGCGGTTTCGTCCTTATAATCAACAAATTTAATCCTTTTGATTAGCGATTAATTATCCAATGAATAACATTTCAAAATCTAGCCAACTGCGAACATTTTATTATCATGGAACAAATAAAATGTATTTATATGTTAATTATTGTTTGACAAATTTCAGGTTTCTCAGTACTTAAAGATGCTGATTTCCTTGGTTGGTATTAGTCTGGCACTGTGCATGCACATGCTTGTTACAAAAGGAGGCACATTACGTCATATGTCACTTTGTTGGAATTCATGTAAAAAAAAATTTAAATAAGGTTGGACTGCGAACTCAATTTAGAATTGTTATGTTTGAATTACAAACATGGATCATTGTTATAACTGTGATAAGGACACATCTCGCACAGAGTATATACAGTGTGCATATTGCAAGGGTTATACCCATAGCAAGTGTAATGGTATGTCAAAAAGAGACTTTAAATACTTGAAATACGTATGCAAAACCTGTGGATTTATTGGAGAGGATTACGATTATGACGCTGCAATTGTACGGTAAGCCATTTATTTTTATTTTGCATCATCGAGACAGCAATTAACTGTTGATATTTGTAACCCTGTATCACACAACCCCAAGTTTCAATGACTATGTGAAAGAAGCTTTTTCAAACCATGGCGAGGAAAAAGGAGAAAATGCTGGCATTTGGCATTATATGCTTTACCCACTTAGTTTTCTACAAAATGGAAATTCATTATTTGCCAAAAAATCCCATGCAAAAGTTGGAACCAAAAAGCTTTGAATCTCACACCCTCCTTTCCGCTGTGAAGAGAGACACTTTTTTCATTACTTAACTTCATGGTTTTGATTACTTTCTTGGATATCTTTCTCTTATACATGATGTAAACTGAAATGATGACGGTAATAAGTGGAATTTTCGCAATCTCTTTGTAATTCATGACTGTTATTTTTGGTTTGCCTTTAAAAAATTGTGTATCGGAAAGATGTATGGGAAGCATTTGTGGTGCTTTTAAATTGTCGTCTGCAAATGTTCTGAGTTCCAAACTGCTTAAGCCTTTACACCACAGAGACGACTGTACACGCTTTTAGCGAACAGGGTAGAACCGAAATGAATCTCTCGGATTGGAGCTATTTCAACCGGACCTACACTGTCCACTTATTTATGTACATGAATGTAGATGATTTAGCTCTCTACCACCCAATCCCGCCTTTTAACTCTTTCAACGTCCTGTGCAGTCTGATCTTGATCTATGCCGCCCGCTAAAGTCAGTGTTTTCCCCTACGGCGCGGAAAGGGTTAACGAGAGAGAAGCCTTATGAGAACATTGCGGGAAAGGGGGAAAAGCAGCACCTCCTTTTCCCGCAGTTTTCTACCATAGCAATGACAAACGCCATGTGGACAAAAGTTGTAATAATTTTTTATGGGCCTTTCGCAGGTTGACAGTAGAAAATTTGACTGGGCGAAGAGTAGCCGTTGTCAAGCAAGCAAGATCAGAGTTGCATCTCTTGTCTGCATATGGAATACACAAAACAATCACGGGTCCTGATCCTGATCATAAACTAGACCATATATCGAATAGAATCTTGACCCAGACATGTCCGAAAACTATGCAACTTTAAAAACATACGGTGATGGAAACTGTTTATATAGAGCAGTTTCCAGTGCCTTGTTTGGCACAGATGGTCATCATAAATACCTGCGTCTGTTGACGGCCATTGAGTTAATATTCAATAGAAACTGTTATGACACAGAAAAATCACTTTCTAAATGACATAAGGATTGTGACAAGCCCATATAGAAAACTAGTTGGTGATGCGTTAAAGGACGGAGAATATTCCGAGATGGGACACATTTATGCGTTGAGTGCAGCCCTTCAAATACCTATTAAATCATATTTCCCTCCCTGTGTTCAGGAAGAACTGTCTTCTGCTTTTTGCAAATTTGTGTGTGGTAGAGATGTGAACTGTATGGAGGCTTATGTGCATGTGATGTGGACTTCCACATGCGTTCCTGTCTCAAAAGAGAAGTTAAGCATTAACCATTTTGTAACCCTTGTTAAAAGTTCACATGTACGCGAATTCGCTGCAGATTGTACAAGTCTACGAGCGGATGAAACGTACATCGTGAACAGTCCATCACACGCAGAGAAGCCTGTTGTTGATAATGAAAGTAGCTTAAATGAATTAGGGATATAGGCTTTGGAGACAGACATGAATGCTCAGAATCGCTCAAATATACAAGACCTAAGTGATTTACACACTGACAGTCAAAATCACAGTGACGTTGACAGCGAATACACGAGGATCATTGACAGGGAAGTTTCTCGATACAGACAGGTGTATTGACATTCTGACAGAAGCGACAAACTGTAAAGACGAAATTCCATGCGGTGTCAAAGAAAATGTATATTTTCTGGTCAATAATTCAAAGAACACGGACAGCAGACAGAAAAGTAAGAAAAGTGACTTCTCTGACGATTGTGGGATCTGGGATTGGTCAAAAGGGGCGACGCCGAAGACTTACTACGTTAAAATTGGTTCGACGTACAGACAGGCGTACATGAAAGACGGGTCACTATCTTACCGGAAAAAAACAAAAGGTCAAATATCATACATTCCCCATGATCCACAACCAGACAGTTCAATGGTTTTCATTGTGCATAGGTACTATGCAGTTCTCAAAAAAGACAATAACTACAAGAAACGTGCCACGTGGCTCGGTGGTCAAGGTCCAGACATTGCAATTGTTGAGTACATAGGCACGTTCCCTGGACTTTGTGCACATGGCAATTCAACGACCGACTCTGAATATGTACGACTTCCCCCTAAAGTTATGACAGACATAACCACAATGACAGGCAAAGTGAAACCCCACCAGATATTCAATCAACTCTCGGACAAATATGACGACTTTCACCAACCTTCAAGTATCAGACAAATCAGAGACAAGATATACAATGTCAACAAGAAAGAACGGACGGTCGAAGGACGAAACGACAATTTTGCCGACCAAATACGACATCTCGAAAATATGGTCACCGACAAGGACGAGTTCGTCAGGTCAGTTTTTCGAACAGATGGACAGACCCAGACAATTATCCTGTTTACAGACGAACAGATAAGGGACATGGAGACGCAATGTTGCACCGGGAAGATTGTTCTTGGCGTGGATAAGACGTTTAATCTGTGTAGAATGCACGTGACAGTGACCTGTTTCAAACAACTGTCGATAAGACACATCAAAACAGACGACAACCCAATTTTTCTGGGTCCTGTTCTTATCCATGACGCCAGTGACTTTGCGACATTTTCACACTTTTTTCATCAACTTAGACTGCGACTTTTAGACGTACCCCTTCACCAATTCGTCATTGGATCAGACGAGGAGAAAGCTCTGGTTAAGGCCATAGAATCGACCTTCACAGAAGCACAACATGTATTGTGCACGAGACATTTAGAACAGAACGCTAGACAGATGTTGACAGATGACGCTGTGACAATTAGTCAGACAAGGAACATGTTGAACAAAATTTTTGGAGAAGATGGTTTGGTAAATGCAGATGACTCGGTCTGCTTTGACGCCATGGCGACAGAAATTGACAGAGAACTGACAATAGTATCGGACAAGTTTAAG
Organism: Hippopus hippopus; assembly: GCA_946811185.2. Taxonomy (NCBI): domain Eukaryota; kingdom Metazoa; phylum Mollusca; class Bivalvia; order Cardiida; family Cardiidae; genus Hippopus; species Hippopus hippopus. The sequence continues at coordinate 52,779,764 of OX328098.1, read as the reverse complement.
ACTTACTATAATAAACGACTTGTACAGACGATAAAGACAAAAGTCAACAACCCACGACGGCATAACGACCTGGTCAAGAAATGGACGAACAACAATTGTGAGAGTATGAACCACATACTGAAACAGACGGTTGACTGGAAGAAGCTTCCACTTCCAGAACTCGCGAAATGACTTCACGAACTGGTTAAGGGTCAGTAAAAAAGAATCAGAAATGCTCTGTTTTCGACGGGAGAATTCAGACTGACTAAAAAATTACACCAGGTTTGAAATGAGCAGGACTGACTGGATGAAAATGACGGACAAACAACGGTTAAATCATTATCAATGACTTAGGAAGTTTCTTCCAGCAGAAGGAAAAACAGTCACAACTTAAGATGGTAAATCAAAGGTCATGGCTCCTATCAGAGACGGACGTAAACCAGGACAGAATAAACGAAAACCAAAGACTGTATCCCTTCCGTACAAAAAACAAAAAAAGGAAATGTAAACTTCCTTTTACTGGCGTTTTGATATAGGTGAAAATTTCAGACTGAAATTGAAAAACAAATAGGGCAGAAAACATTGTGTGAAAACGTCCATTTCTACTGACGTTTTAAAAGAGGGAAAAAAAAACATTAATAATTAATGAAATGAAACGCAATTGCAGACGACTAATCCAATAAGGCAGAAAACATTGTTTGAAAACATCATTTTTTTTACTGACGTTTGAGTAGACGAGAAATTTTTTGACTCATTGAAATTGAAAACAATTGCATACGACTAGTCAAATAACACAGAACATTGATTGAAAACGTCAATTTTTTACTAACGTTTAACTAGACGAGAAACTTTAAGACTGATTGAAATCGAAAGCAAGTGCATACGACTAGTCAATTAACACAGAAAACATTGTGTAAAAAAAAAACCACTGGTAACCAACATTAACTCTTAATACCCATTGACGTCTTTCAATCACTTACAGTATATCAGTTTGTCAGGTAATTTGTTATTTGTTCCATATTTATTTGTAACATTTTTTTCTGACTTTATGTGATTGGGTTATTTATGTAAAATTGAATGCATTTTTATTATGTTTCCAATAAATTTGATTTCATGGTTTGTGTACTTCTATTTTTTTTTTCCCGAAAACACGTTGAGGAGATCTTCATATTACTTGCTTCTGTGGTCTGAAAAAATAAAAGAAGGAGACAACCATTCCAGTTTTTTAATGGCCAAACAGGAACACTTTGAAAATGATTTGGGATAAATGAGAACATACTGGTAACCAGTACGATCTCCTTTTCCAAACATTTTCATTTGCAAACATCTTTTTTCTTTTCATTCTCGCCACATTTGACATGTCGTCTGCGAATCCCTTCAATCAGCACTCTCCTGTTCTATAATGACCTTTAGAAGAAGGGTTTTGATCTACTTTAGAAGTCCGCAAATCCTTTTACATTTGAAAACACCTAAAACATCTTTCGTCTTGAAAGAATTCAGGTAGAAAATAGCAATGTTTTCTCAGGCGTTACATTCATACAACATTTCGGTGTTTCGGTGGTATTTCGGTATTTCGGTGATACCGTACGTGGGCTGCTTCTCCACATAATCAAAGTTGACATAAAATTCAGCGATGCGGGAGGAATCAATTTCATTGGAACAATCTTGGTAGTGGTTCGACCGTGAAGATTCGTATAGTTACGCAAATATACGCAAAAAATATATTATCCTCTTTCAGGGTTTTATTCCGTAACTGTTGAAACATTGTCAATGAAAACGAAAATAAATGAATATTCAAGGTCTAGAAAATTAAACACACAACACATCTTTATATTTCGTTTTCTTTACATTATCTTATTAAGATATTTGTGTAGAGTCCTTTAAACGTGAGGTAACTATGTTTTAACAGTTTATCTCAGGATAGTAACACAGAGACAATGACTACGACCCTCGAAGAACAGTGATGCATCATATGAATTCAAGATAACCCCTTTGCTGCTTAGTGGATTCAAAGACCTTTTGCACATTACGTGCAGTCTGATAAGGAGATAACTTTCCACAGAAAATAACTTTAAAATAGCAACATTTTGGTTTTTACCATGACGTTGAAGATCTCATTTAACCTAATTAGCAGGTTAAGAGTTAAGAAATACCATTTACTAGTATTTGGATATATAGCAAAATATTGCCGAGGAAATTTACATTTGAATTTGTCATCTTGCAGGAAAATTAGGACATAAACATGGGAAAAACGTTTACTCATCCATTAGAGACTATGAAAGAACTAAAAATTAGTATGTTACAAAAACGTGGAAATACTAGCAAAACTATAAATTGTTACCAAAAGACTAAACAAGACAGGCATTTGAAAATTATAAAAAGAACAAAAAATTGACGGGGTAAAGTTACTCGAAAATGAATATTGAATGTCTATTGGGTTAAATATGAAGAGAAATAGTGAAAAGATTCCACTCCAATTAATGCCTCTTTTTCAGCACTGTCGCATATACTCGAAATTTGAAATTTTTGAGATAACATTTTAATCTAATTTTGATTGGAAAGAAGCTGCCACTGCTAAGAATGGTGTGTCTGAAAATCAGCGTGGGCTGTATAATGACGAGTAAAATTGTAAGATATAAAAGAAGTGAAATACTTTTTGAAAGAAATGGGTTATCCCCTTTCATATTCCCTTGCGCCGTGAGGTATCGGTTAATGATAGCAATCATGGTTATTTGGTGTAATGAATTGGCACACAAAAGGGCCCGCTGAGGCCCACGGAATATACATGCCTACATTTTTACTGATTGCAAAGTACTGTTTATACATTCATGGCCGACATTAAGAAGCAGGGCCCCGTTTTACTAAGGCAGTTACGAACAAAATTTGCGTAAGTTTTACGTGAGATACGAGATAAATATAAATCAAAGTTTCCTGGAAATTTTATCTTTAATTTTCCATGAAACTTTGATTTATTGCAATAGTTTTCTAAAATAATCATCGGGAGTTTCCGGAGTTTGGCGAACTTAAGACTGTGTATATATTGATATCGATAGCCCGCAGCTATAAAAGATAAGAGAAACGTAACATTACGTAGAAGTAGCCCTGCGTCAAATTTATAATCCAAACCTATACTGTATATCTGACTTTTTTTTTTCTTCATATTTCAACCATAACCCTTTGTCTGCTAAAGGGCTTTGTACATAGCCCTTGTAGATCAGTAACAGACTGCAAAAAATGTGTACCCTACCAGACAACATAGAATATTGGATTTACACCATTAGATACAGCGAGATTTTTCTTTTCGAAATATCATTGAAATTGCGATATTTGGGAAATGTTCGTCCGCATGTTATTAATTCATTCTTCAGTTTAGGGGTTGAGTTTTAATTCTTTGAGACATTAACTGATAACCGCCGTTCGGCCCTTTAACTGCTCTGTGCAACTAAGCGCACTTATTACGGACAATGTAGATCAATAATAAACTCCTGACAATGTAGACCAATACTAAACTGCACAAAATAGCAGGCTGGTCTTGAAACCTAATCCCTCCAAATGCACTTTTGCTGACAGTGTAGATTAATAACAGGTTCAATCCTTTATCTAGCTTGGGTTCCAACCCGATCATTTTTTTTTTTTTTTTTTTTTTTTTTCCTTTTATGTTCGGATTTTAAATACTTTGTTAAAAATGAGGTCGTAATTTTTGACAAAGTAACCACACATATAAAAAAGGAAAACATTATCAGAAAGGAACCCAGGCTATCCTTCACCATACACTCCCGAGTTTAACGGCCCTGAAAGAAAAGGCTTTTGAAAACATTGCCGGTAACTAACATTTTCTCTTTTTTCTAGAATACTTTCTAACCTTTTAAAGACAGAAATTATTATTTGAGGTACTTTTGATTTGTTGTGTGCAAAGACCTACAATTTGGTTGAGTCCAAAATTTCGTCATCTGGTCAAGAACTAAACTATTGACAGGAAATTTTTATTTATGTGGCAGTCAAATAACTGAAGTAGCAAATAATTCCATGGTTTTACGACCCTGAGGAAGAAGGCTTTTGAAAACACATCGAAAGGATAAAATACTTGTGTTCGGCAATTTCTCATTTCCCCGCAATGTTTTCTACCGTTTCAAAAGCAAATTTCATTATGTGCCACATTTGTCGTCCGGAAATGCTTTTGTGTGTGTGGTTTGATCGTTTGATTTTTACAATATTGACTTTCTATCATTTTGTGGTTTTGTACACGGAAAAAAATCAGCATATAAGAAAGTATTCATTTAAATTTGGTTTTGATCGAAGAAAAAAGAGATAATGTTTTGTTCCGAATACTCCATAGACTCTGTGGCGCCGATTTCTATTTGGTGACGCTTTCGCTTAATGAGTGATGTCGCCTGTCTGCAACTGTAGATAGTTCTATCACGATGTTTCCATTTTGAGCGAGTCTAACAGCTGCAGACCAAGGAAAGCATAAATATGATGCACCCAAATAATGCTTCGTCTCAAAAGCAACTTAAGTCTATCTTTGTATAAAAGGCCAAGTAGCGGCCAAAAGAAATCAAGGCAGGTGTTAAAATGCATTTCAAATTAAATCAAACAATTCAAAAGCATGAAAATACTGTGAAGATTGCAATATTCTGCAAGAAGATAGGTTGACCTGACAGGTTTTATCCTAGTTTTGAAATTAATTTCTCTGCCGGCGACTAACACGGACACCGACTGTACAATAACAAGTTGTCAGCTTCACAATAATTTCCATACTTTTAAATGGTATGATTTAAATTGAAATGCATTTCTAATACCCGCTTTATTTACTTGTGGTAGCTATTGTTACTTTAGACAATAGAAATGATACATAAAAATGGGCACAAACTATAGTTATCACACAAGTTTGAACCTTGCTAATGCATTACTCTACAGGGCTTGGTATTCCTTTCATTGCGTCCAAAATGAGACAAAATGTGCTCGAGGCGAAACAGAAAGTACCGGTAATCTAAAAGCAAGCTATTCATCATCAAATAAGCCATGGCAAGAAAATACGCCATATTGTTTTTGTTGAAAGCATCATACTCGATCAGCGCAAACTGATCCGAGGCGACACTGTAGTGCCCTCTACAGGTATGATAAAGATAAAAAAAAAAAAAGAAAAAAAAAATAGAGTATTTCTTCCTCCAAAAGAAGAAAAAACTATGTAAGGCGCAGAGAGTGTCAGTTCGAATAGTCATCCGAGGATTCACTTGCAGGCTGTTCCGATTCTAAACTTCACCACCAGCCAGATGATAGACACGATGTTTTGTGACTCGCTTTCAAATTCAGAATTTCCTAGAGCAGTTTTAGCCTATTCATTATAATATTCATCATTAAAGTAATGCTAGATTGTTTAAATAACACAATTTCTAAAACTAACTAATAAATGGTTATTATGTATAGAAGTAGCTTGTATTATTCCCTTTTCCCCCTATATTCATAGTCTGTGTCAACTTTAATCTATTATTACAGTCATTCTTTTGAAATTAATGCTTTTTGCAGGTTGCGTCAGTTTAAATATTTATGTGAAAATTACAATTAGCCATTCATTGTATAAGCTAATTCTTACCTATGAACAATTGATACAGGGGATTCAAAGCGGAAATGTATAACAGAATGGAGAAACTGTGTGCATGATGTAGAAAACAATGTGTGGAAAAGTAGGAGAAAATTTTTCAAAAATTAGTGTGCCAATTTCCATAATTTTTCTTAAACGCCATTAGATCCTTTTCATATGGCATAAATTGCTACGCATTTGAATCTAAAAGGCGATCATTGGTTAAAAAAAAACAAAAAAAAACAGCAAATGTCAATTTTTTCAAATTTCAATTCGTAGTCTCAATAATGTTAAATCTATATTAAAAAAAAAATCTCATAAATATTACAAAGAAGGTAAATGCAACAAATATTTCACTTTTTAACATCGGAGTGATGTATTTTTCCTCTTTATTCTATATAGACCATACATTCTATATAAACCATACCTGCAATTTTAAAGGTAAAAAACGACCACAAGTTTCTTTATACAACTAAGTCCATTTGAAAGAGCATAAATTGAATTTTCTAACCTCACCTGAGATAATTTTCAATTCTGAGAATTGATGAAGTTATAAGCGTTTAAGTACTAGGGTCCTTCATTATTTTATATTACAAAAAAGTACAGGTAAAATAGGCAGATATCAAATTTTACATGTCCGTAAAATTTGGCCATGCAACTAAACAAGCGACCCATTCTAGCCATCAACTTCCGTCCGAGAAGTTTTATACTTTGAAAAGTTTTGAAGTATTTGATTACTCAAATAGTATGACGTTGCTTTTGCATCGTATTGAAACAGGGTAACCCGCAAGTACTTTGTTTAGTTAACAAAAAAGATCAGGTTCGTACATCCTGATATTTGGCACTGATAGAATTGACCATTAATTAGCGTAATCTGCTGAATGATTAATGATAATAATAATAATAAAAGTAATGACACGGTAATGGATTCCAGGTAACGCTTAAAATATTATTATTTACCAGTTAGTACAAGGAAAGGCTATCCCTTGTCATTTCATTTGCTGAGTGTGAATAAGCTTCCAAAAGGTATCGGTTACCAGTAGTACCGCTTCCATATAAGCGTCACAGATGTCCCCAATAAGAGGCCTGCAGGGGCCTGCAGGGGCCTGCAGGATAAACTTGTCCTCATTTTTACCAATGGCAAATTACTGTTTATACGTTCGAGTGAATTATTAACAAGAAGCAGGTCAAAAGTCAGCGTAATCAGCTATGCCGAACAAAAGGTAGCTATGGGGGGGGGGGAAATTCTAAGAATATGCTGTTAACGAAATGGTTGTCGGATAAAACAAACATCATATGGCCACTCGGAGTGATAGCAGGCTCGCAAATCTTCAGTTCCGTTACAGTCAGCATATGGTAAAAATCCATACCTGGACATAATGTCTATGATCACGGTCCCGGTTATATGGCCTCGGTGTATATCAAACTCCATCAGCACATAAGGCACATCGGCTGTCTTGAAAAACTCTTTCCCGGACTTCAAAACATGCTGTTCTACTCCTTCGACGTCAACTTTCATAAAGATTTTTTCACCAAAAAATAGTTTTGTTAAATCGTCTAACCTAACACTATTTACCGCTATGTCACATACGCTTACGGTTCTATTTTTAGCATCAATTGCGGCTCCAACTACATTTCTCATTTCTTTGCGAAACATAACAGTTCTGTGCTCCTGCGAAATGGCATTCCAAATTAATTTAACAATGTGCAATTAGCATCGATTCAAATGACCTTTTTGAATATAAAGCTGCCGAAAGTGTGTATACACCAATGTTACATCCGATATCTAACAGTAACATGTTGGGCTTCGAATCTAGGATGCTTAGCATGGGATGAACAAGCTCCTCTTCCCACTTACCTCTAGTGATTAAAGCAAGGGAAACGTGGATATCCTCTTCGAGGTCATAGGTGCAAATCAAAATACCTCATCTAAATTTCAGTAGCACATAGTCTTTAAGATTGAACAAAATTTCTTTCGGAAGATTTAATGTTTGAACGCATCTTCCTGTTTTCCTCAAACGTTGTGATGGCTTCAGTCCTTTCAATCATGGAAAATTTTCAAAATCGCTTATCGGTGGGAGAGTTAGTTTAGTAATTGACACGAACATTTACTCACGAATTCGATAGTAGTGTTCTTCTCTATTACCACTTCATATTTCACTATCGTTTTATAATTTGAGTTGAAATTTTACAAAATAAAGCACAGCACTGCAAGTGATATTAGAAATTCCCGTGTTCTGACTCTTATTTGATTGATTTTCACTTTCAACACAGTTTTCCAGAAGCAAACGAACTACCTATTAAAATGTATGTTTTTATCTCTTCAGACGAGTAATGATCACATTCATTTGTGGGAAAAAAGAAGAGAACTCTAGCAAATAGTAGTTTTTCCTACACCCAAGACCATGTATCATACTTTTCACAGAGAAATTTTCCGAAAAGAAAAATGCTGGGATAAAATCGTCATCGAAATAGCACTAGTCAGATCTACGATTGCAAAGTCAATTTCCATAAACTGTTTGATTGTGTTCTTTCACATGGACAATGTCATAGACAATGTATTTGAAAATACGACCAATCGCTAAGCGTGTAAATCGCATACCACACAAGTAATAATATAAACTTTTAAACCTCTATATCGGCAAGTACCTCTCTTTCCGTACCTAGACGTACGCGTTAAAACATGTCAATTGGCAGTTACAGGTCGGTCTAATCACACAAGCACTTTACCCCAACAATGTTTTTAAACACTTGAAATCTTCAGATAAGAAACCGAAACGTATTCATTTTCAAGAAGCTCACTCTCAGATAACTAAAACAGATTTAGAAAAGAAAATTTGGAGATTCTATTCTGGAGAAAACATAAAGGGAAAAGAAGAAATTGCTTGTTACAAGCAATTTCTTCTTTTCCCACAACGTCTTCTTCCCTATAAGATAGTTATTTCTCCATAACCACTCACTTTAATTTGTCGTCTGCAACATCTTTCAAATTGGACCAGTCTAAAATTTTGTCGTCTGGTAATGGGTTAAGAGAGGGTAATGACATTCTCATTTTTTTTTTTTTTTTTTTCTTTTTTTCGCAATGAAACCTTTGTCGTCTCGGAAAGGGTTAACTGTAAATTATGATTGTAACGTTTCATTTTTGTTTTGTTATATGAATAAGACCTCAGGAAGAGTGACTCTGCTTGCAAATTATTAGCGCACCTGAGCACAAAGTGCTCAAGGTGAGCTATTGTGATCGCCCTATGTCCGGCGTCCGTCGTCTGTCGTCCGTCGTCCGTCACCAATTTCTTTAAACTTCTTCTTCTCCTAAACCACTGGGCCAATCTTGATGAAACTTGGCAGGGATGTTCCTTTGGTAAAGCTGTACAAAATGTTTAAAGAATTTAATTCCACCCTTAACTCTGGTTGCCATGGCAACAAAAAGGAAAAAAATGCAAAATCTTTGAAAATCTTCTTCTCTGAAACTAGAAGGCGTAGAGCTTTGATATTTGGTATGTAGCATCTCCTAGTGGACCTCTACCAAGTTTGTTCAAATGATGCCCCTGGGGTCAAAATTGGCCCCGCCCCGGGGGTCACAAGTTTGAACATAGGAACAAAGAAGGAAAACTTCAAAATTCTTCTTCTCTGAAAGTGGAAGGCATAGAGCTTTGATATTTGGTATGTAGCATCTCCTAGTGGACCTCTACCAAGTTTCTTCATACGATGCCCCTGGGCTCAAAACTGGCTCCACCCCGGGGGTCACAAGTTTGAACATAGGAACAAAGAAGGAAACTTCGAAGTTCGTCTTCTCTGAAACTGGAAGGCCTAGAGCTTTGATATTTGGTATGTAGTATGTCCTTGTAGACCTCTACTAAGTTTGTTCATATGATGCCCCTGAGGTCAACACAGGACCCGCCCCAGGGGTCACAAATTGGAACATAGGAACAAAAAAGGAAAACTTCAAAATTCTTCTTCTCCGAAAGTGGATGGCTTAGAGCTTTGATATTTGGTATGAAGCATCTCCTTGTGGACCTCTACCAAGTTCCTTCATATGATGTCCCTGGGGTCAAAACTGGTTCCACCCCGGGGATCACAAGTTTGAACATAGGAACAAAGAAGGAAACTTCGAAGTTCTTCTTCTCTGAAACTGGAAGGCCTAGAGCTTTGATATCTGGTATGTAGTATCTCCTAGTGGACCTCTACCAAGTTTGTTCATATGATGCCCCTGGGGTCAAAACTGGCCTCGCCCTGGGGGTCGAAATTTGCCACATAGGAACAAAAAAGGAAAACTTCAAAATTCCTTTTATATGAAACTGGAAGGCGTAGAGCTTTGATATTTCGTATGTCGCATCTCCTATTGGATCTGTACCAAGTTTGTTCATATGATGCCCCTGGAGTCAAAACTGGCCCTGCCCAGGCGGTCACAAGTTCAAACATAGGAACAAAGAAGGAAACTTTAAAAGTCTTCTTCTTTGAAACTGGAAGGCCTAGAGCTTTGATATTTGGTATGTAGTATCTCCTCGTGGACCTCTACCAACTTTTTTTCATATGATGCCCCTAGGGTCAAAACTGCCCCCCCCAACTTTACCACACAAACCAGAAGGCTCAGGTGAGCGACTCCAGGGCCATTATAGCCCTCTTGTTTTAAGCTCTGAATACCTCAGCACAGTTTTGATTCAACGTTGAGGAAATTTTGCAAGAATGTGTGTCTCCATCATATCTAGGCCAGGTTCAATTCTGGGTCATGTGGATTAAAAAATATGTCACCAGGCCAAATATTAGGTATAGACGCTCTAGAACACACAATTATATCGGACCCAATTTTGACGTAACTTGGTCAGAATGACAATCTGTTTACAAAGTCGTTTAGTCCCTGCACAGTCAGAATAAGAGCAGTCAAATATGAAGAAACCCCGACCTGAATCCATGGACCTGTAGCTAAAGGGTATACATCACATAACTTTTGAATAATTTATCTGTTAACCAACAGTTTTACCTTAAATATGTATCATAAACTACAAGCAATGTAACATCCTGAGTGGATTTAGCTGTAATTTTCATTTGAAACATTTAGATCTACATAGAAAACAATTTTATTTTTGAGTTGATTTCATCAAAATGCAGTGCTCAGTTAGGTTAAGATCTGACTAACACTTGCGTAAAATTTGATGACTTTGGTGAAACTTCATCAGATTGTTTATTTGAACACTTTCTTGATCATAATCAAACATGGGGTCATGTCTGTTCAAAAACTAGGTTACCAGGTCAAACCCTAGAAAAAAAGAACTTATGATCTCTCAGAGCCAACATATTTGACCCTTTTTATGATGAAACTGTTTGTCTACAATATCTAGGCCAACTTAAAAGCTTGGCTTTTTTGGATAAAAATGTAGACCATATCTTGGAAAGAAAAACATTTTGAAAACAGAAGATGCTGCTTTTTTTTATACAATCGAGATGAAAAATATGCTTGCCTTGGCGTCATCAAGGCAAGTTCTTCTCTGAACTTGCCCTATGGATTTCATTATCATTTGGCATAAATGTTCCTAGATTCCTCAAGGAAAGTTTGATTCAGCAAAAGGCATGGCTTAATTAACAAGATGTATACTAAATTGCCATTTTCACATGATAGCCAGTGCAGCGATACAAGGCCATCACTGCCCTCTTGTTTCATGAATCTTAATCTTTATCTCCATGAGGTATCCTCTTAGTTCAACTTTCAGCCTTGTAAGTCAAGAGTTATTTGCCCTTGAATTCGAAAAAAAAAAACCCAAAACATTTCCAGCTTGTTTACACTCTAACGCCTTTATTCCCGAGTCAACTCATTTCGTGCGCAAACTAGATGATAGATCAACTTTTTAGGCCAATGCAAGTCAGGTGAGCGATACAGGGCCATCGTGGCCCCCTTGTTTACTGAACGGGGCAAGTTAGTAAATTCTTTAAGCTTATTTCTCAGTACCAAATAGTTGCTACCTTATGCATGAACCTTGTTCGCTAAGAGGTCAAGGTTACAGAGGAGTCTAGGTTTGTGCTTACAGTGAAATTAGATGCTCGTGCCTGGTAAAACATTGTCGTTTAGCATTATTTATATCTAATGGGATTCGGAACAATATTTGCAGTTTAAATGATGATAAAATGATGTATCCCATGAAATAAAAAATTTGCTTGCTGGAAGGTCAAGGTCATGGTGTGAAAGTTTTGTGCCCATCCCTTATATGGACATAGTGAATGCAGATGTTTCTTGCACAACCTTTATCAACATCATGATGGAATTTCGACATAGACTGATCACCGTATCGACATAACTTGTTGCGTTCATTACCATGGCGCACGCTGAAAGACCAAGGTAGTGCCAAGACAAGCCATGAGCGTAAATTCATATTCACAAAAACAAACGTTTTTATGCTTAAATGTCAAATTTTACTGAAACTGCTCAAATGACGCTATAAAAAGGCGGGAAAATAATACGATGTTCAATTGTAGTTTTAATTGTAGAATTCTTACACGCCAATATTCACGAACACACTGCCTTTAATTTAGGGGAAAAATGGTTCAGTCCATTATATAATTTTAATATAAGGTTACGAGAGCTAAAATAGATTATTGGAGTATCTTCTACTAAACTGCTATATACTGTAAATCACTTTAATTTCGCGAGGACTTTATTTCGCGATTTTGTCCCGAAATTCCAAGTTTTATTTATTCGCGTGTATTTGAATTCGCGACCTGCCTTATGTTCCAAAATTTAGTTTTTGTAGAATAAATTTTTTGTATCAATTTTATTGCTTAATCTTAAACGGATTATTCAAAGTAAAAGTTACTGCGGATTGTATAGTGTTTGGTTTAAAGTCACACCTATTTGTCTACCTGTGGCATTTATGACGACCTGTTAAGTGTGAAAACAAACTAATTAGAGTGACAAATAGCACTATGATTTGAAAGCAACAATGAGAAAATTTAAATCAGTAATTGTTTCGAGTTTAATCTTACACATTTTTAGATAAGATCTACTGGAAAATAAGAAAAGGTAGAATACCTGTGTATGGTTTATACAGTCGGCTATCTGAACGTTCAGTATTTCCGTATGTTCCAAAGTATAATTTTGTTACCTACATGTATATTTCGTTAGAACCTCGAATTCGCGTCTTAACAAACTCGCGAAAATAAATCTCCCTTGAATAAAAAGTGATTTACAGTATTTCCAAGTTTTCATCAACTTCTTGCATGCAGTTTGAATAGTTTTAATGAATGATCTTGGTGGGTGTCCACATATGAGCGGACGGACAGGCGTAGGACAAACCTGTACTACCTCCGGTGTAAACGCCCGAAGTAAGTTAGTAAACCTAGCTGAGACAGCTGACCAGTCAAATTTAGAAATCACTTTCAACAAGTTTCCCTTGGGTACAAGCGTTCAAGATTAGCGCTTGCTTTTCTGTTAAAATCGAAAAATAAAGAAATTAAATGTGTACATTTCAGTTATATTGCTCAACAATTCTCAAAACATTTTGATACACATTGATGCCGAAATTTGAACAATCCCAGTTTCTGGGACATTCTTGGGAAAGTCTATCAGTGCATTCGTTCGAAAGTACAGGTTGTTCAAGTTGAAACACCGTCCCTTGCCTACAATTTACCGAAGGTCTGACTTCACTATCCAGTAAATATGCAGTGTCAAGTGTGTCGTATTCACTATTTAAGATGCCAGAGGTCCACAAGCGCATAGGAGACGAACCAACAGTTCTAAGTCTATGTGAGGCCCAAGCTTCTCTCCAGATATCCAGTTTTTCATTGATTTTGTACATGTAGACATAATGCAGAGCAAATAAATGTAATGGATTCAAAACATCGAGGATACCTTCATCTTCCATAAATGTAAACAACAAGTAATAATGGACCAGAACTCCATCGTAAACATCTCTCCAAAGTCTTTCTATACGCTGGTTGTGCGTACTTTTTCCGGTTAAAATTCCGTGTACACCTCGTCTTTCAAACATGAATTCTGCGATTTTGATGTTTTCCAAGCCCTTATCAGTTCTTACACAACGAGGGATACCAAATTTATCAGTAGCATCCCTAAAAACCTCAAGCAATGCATCTGACCTATTGTTATCTAGGCAACGTAAGGAAGTGACAAGTCTGCTGAACCCGTCAATTGAAGCTGAGATGATAAAACACCACCTTATAAGTTTATGATTAGTATCAACGTGCCAAATACAATTGGGTCCTTGGACATGATAAATTCGCCGATGCAACCGACCAAGTTGTCTTTCCTTTACTCCTGGCTCGTCGTGTTGGTGCAGAATGTCCCTTAGCCTGTATCTTTGTATCTACAAAGAACGAAAACACAGTGGTAAACAAAATAACTATCATTTTATTTATTAAGCTATACATGCGGTCATGGTAATAGAGCATAATGTTGTGAAAGTGACAATTACTATTACTCGTACTTATTCTTTTTTCGACCAAAACAAACGTCGTGGTAAAACTATTTTTTTTTTTTTTTTTTTTTGTGATATAGTTCTTTAAAATGATAGTTGTTTCGGAAAAAGTGAATACCTGGTTCAGGTTTAATAAAAATGCTCATTAAGAAACTCCAAAAGTTCACTGCAGTGCTTTCACCGTTCAGACTGCCAAGCTTTAGCTCCTGAATTAACGACAATCTCAAATGAGTTAAAATAAAGCTTCAGATGAAAAATACACGTATTTATTAACGATGAAGTTTCAATGGATATAAATTTTTTAAATTTTTAAACTTTAAGAAGAACTAATGAAGAAGATGCTGGTTTTCTACAATAGACTATTTTCAGTAATCGTTAACATTTTGTAGATACTGAAATGGCCCGATTATACTGTTTTCACCCACGAATTGCTACTTTTAAGAACTGTTGAAGCGTACAATACGAGGGTCAGTCAATAATAACTGAGAGATGTGTAATATTTCTTATCAAAGGACAAAGCTGCTTATTCAACCATTATTTTCAGTAGTTATGAAAAGATATTGATGTTTCGGACAGATTTTCTGCATTATATAGCGTAATGAAATACAGTGTAACTTTAAAAATCTTCTTCTCAAAAACGGCTTAATGGATTTCATTGTTATTTGGTGTTTATGTTTCTTGGGTCTCTTTCAGATTCCATGAAGAAATTTTGATCCAATCAAAAACATGGCCGCCACGATCAGGGCTACTTTCTCACGTTATGAAATAAAGTATGACTTTAAAAAATCTTCTCCTCCGAAATTGCTCATTGCATTTCATTGCTATTTGGAATGAATGGTCCTTGAGTGAACCTCTTTCAGATTCCTTGAAGAAATTCTTGTTGGATAAAAATCAGGACAGCCATGGGCAGAACTTCTCTTTCACTGTATGAAATGACCTTTCCAAAAACAGCTCTGGCATGAATGTTCCTTGGGGAACCTCTTTCAGATTCCGCGATGAAGTTTTAATCCGATTAAAAACATGTCCGACGTAGACGGGGCTTCTTTGTCACTATATGAAACATAGTATTATTTTAAAAACCTTCTTCTCCATAATCACACAATGGACTTATTGTCCAGACTGGTTGCTATGACAACTGAATGCAAAATTGAAACAAGAGGCCCAAGAGGGTTTGTATCGCTCCACTGGCTTTAAGATCTCCACCCATGAAAAAGTCACTCAAAATTATAATGAAATTCAATAATGCGTTTTAGAGATGAAGACTGTCAAATAAGCTCGGCTCCATTTTTAATATATCATATTTTTTTTTTTTTTTTTTTTTCAAAATAAATATTAAGTGCTACAAGTGTTTTTACAGAATAAGCTTTTCAAAGATTTTACTATAACCCATGATATATGTAAGTAAACCCTGTCCATAAAAGCAAAACATTTGGATGGATCATTTTAAGCTCCACTGGCCGAAGGCCAGCGGGGCTATTGTCATGGCGTTGTGTCCGTCGTGCGTCCGTCCGTCCGTGCCTGCGTGCGTCCGTCCGTTAGTGCGTAAACTTTTTCTTTAAACATCTGTTCCTCAGAAACTGCTGGTGAGATCTCAACCAAATTTCACAGGAATGTTTCCTAGGTGGTCGTCTTTCAGATTCCTTCAAAGAATTATGTTCCATGAAGAACTCGGGTTGCCATGGCAATCAAAGTAGAAAACCTTTAAAAATCTTCTTCTCTCAAACGGCTCATCGGATTTCATTGTTCTTTTGCAGGAATGTTCCTTGGGCAAAGGTCTACCAAATTCCTTGAAATAATTTTGATTCGTTGAAAAACGCAGCTTTTATGTGCGGGGCTTATTTTCCATATATGGTATATAGTGAATCTTTAACAATCTTCTTCTCTCAAACCGCTCATTGGATTTCATTGTTTTTTTGCAGGAATGTTCCTTGGGTGAAGGGTCTACCAAATTCCTTGAAATAATTTGATTCATTAAAAAAACGCGGCTTTTATGGGAGGGGCTTATTTTCCATATATGGTATATAGTGAAATCCTTAAAGATTTTCTTCTCTAAAACGGCTCATCGTATTTCATTGTTCTTTTGCAGGTATGTTCCTTGGGTGAAGGTCTAACAAATTCCTTGAAATAATTTGATTTGTCGAAAAACACGGCTTTTATGGGCGGGGCTTATTTTCCTTATGGTATAAAGTGAAATCTTTAAAAATCTTTTTCTATCAAACCGCTCATTGGATTTCGTTGTTCTTATGCAGGAATGTTCCTTGGATGAAGGTCTACCAAATTTCATGAAATAATTTTGATTCATGAAAAAACGCAGCTTTAATGGGCGGGGCTTATTTCCCATATCTGGTATATTTATTTTCCATGGTTAGATGTCTATTGAATTCCTTTAGAAAAAATGATCCATCTAAAAATGTTATTTTTATGGGCAGGTTTAATTTCAATATATTATGGTTTATAATAAAATCTTTGAGAAGGTTATTGATGTTATTGTGTAAAACAACTTGTTGCATTTTTTTTTTTTTTTTTTTTAATGTTCCATGGTTGTTGTTTTATCAGGTTCTTTAAAAAAAATTGGTCCATTAAAATGGAGAATAGCCTATTTAACAATCTTCATCTCTAAAATGCATAATTGAATTTCATTATAATTTTGAATGTCTGTTTCATGGGTGGAGATATTAAAACCAGTGGAGCGATACAGGCCCTCTTGGGCCTCTTGTTTTTTCAAGGAATATGATAGACATCCACCCATTCAATACCTATTCCAGCTAAATAACAGAGAAATCTAATGAATAGTTTGAAGAAGAAGATTTTCAAAGATTTTACTATATACCCAGTATGGACCAGCGTACAGTCTGGCAAATCGGAAGCTGCTAACACTATACACACCAAATCAGTTAGATGCCGTACAGAATTGTCCTAAAATAGGCTGGCACGCGAGTTCTAGCGGATGAAAAATTATCAGATGTAAAGTATATTGAATCTAAAGTGAAAAGTTGGATATTTTAGAAATCAAGGGCAGATAATTTTAGAACGCAAACAGCGATCACATGCACAAGTAGCCATCATGGAGATTCGTTGTGGCAAGTTTCAACTAATTCCGATGGAAACTATAGGAGTTGCTCACACAACAAATTGCTAACGGAGGGACGGACGGACGGACGACCGGGGGTATAACATAATACGACCCTTCGGGCGTATAAAAAGACCCCCATATTACGTTAGTCTATTTATAAAAGGTACTTCTTAGCAATATATTTGAAATCAAATATAGCGCTGAAGGAGTGTTTAAAGTATAACTATTGTATGGTTCCTAAGGAAATTAGAGACACAGTATTAGTTTTAATCAAAACTGATCAAATATCATGTGTAGTGTACCGAACTTTTTTTTATTCAATACCGTAATGAATAAGTGCAGCTAGGCGTACAGATTTTTATTGGTGGTAGCAGCTAATGATTGCGTACAGATGCAGCTAATCGTACAGTTAGCCTTTTCATAGTACCTCAGAAAAAGTTGACAAAAGTCCATGGAAAAAGCACTGAACACTCCAATGAATTCGTATACGTGAAATTGAATGATTTTTTTTTTTTTTTATCTGTGTGCGTAATGATGGAATGGATACCGATCTTCTCGGAAGAATATAAAGCGAAAAATTAGCGGTCATGGGGGCCGCAAACGGAAAATATCGGTGATGCGGGTTTCCTGTGCAAAAATCGCATGGTTTATGCACCAAATGAAAATGGATGTTGATAGAAAAACCTCTTTCCTCCAAAATACTTTACATCTGATAATTTTTCATCCGCTAGAACTCGCGTGTCAGCCTATTTTAGGACAATTCTGTACGGCAGCTAACTGATTTTGGTGTGTATAATGTTTGCCAGACTGTACGCTGGTCCATTTTGATACCATATGTGCAAAATAAACCCCGCATATAAAAACCAGTGTTTTAAAGATCAAAATTATTTCAAGGAATTAGGTACACCTTCATCCAAGGACAATTCCTGCAAAACAATAATGAAATCCAATAAGGGGTTTGAGAGTAGAACATTCTTAAAGATTTGACTATATTCCATATATGGAAAATAAACCCCGCCCACAAAAGCCGTGTTTTTCGACGGATCAAAATTATTTCAATAGTTTTGGTAGACCACACAAGGAACATTACTGCAAAAGAACAATGAAATCCAATGAACAGTTTGAGAGGAGAAGATTTTTAAAGATTTTACAATATACCATATATGGAAAATAATCCCCGCCCATAAAAAGTCATGTTTTTCGACGGATAAAAATTATTTCAATGATTTTGGTAGACCTTTGCACAAGGAACATTACTGCAAAAGAACAATGAAATCTAATGAGTGGTTTGAGAGAAGAAGATTTTTAACGATTTTACTATATACCATATATGGAAAATAAGCCCCGCCCATAAAAAGCTGTGTTTTCCGACGGATCAAAATTATTTCAAGGAATTTCGTAGACCTTCACCTAAGGAACATTCCTGCAAAAGAACCATGAAATCCAATGAGCGGTTTGAGAGAAGATAATTTTTAAAGATTTTACCATGTACCATATATGGAAAATAAGCCCCGCCCATAAAAGCCGTGTTTTTCGACACATCAAAATTATCTCAAGGAATTTAGCAGAACTTCACCCAAGGAACAATCCTGCAAAAGAACAGTAAAATCAACTAGTGGTTTAAGAGAAAAAAAAGTTTCAAAGGTTTTTTACTTTGGTTGCCATCGTTGTTGTTTTAGATACTATTTTGATTCTTCATGGAACATAATTCTTTGAAAGAATATAAAAGAAAACCACGTATGGAACATCCCTGTGAAATTTGGTTGATATCCGATCAGCAGTTTTGGAGGAGAAGATCTTTAAAGGAAAAGTTTACGGACGGACGGACGACGGACACAACGCCATGACAATAGCCCGCTAGCCTTCGGCCAGTGGAGCTAAAAAAATAAAAATCTTCTCATCGTCCTCGCATCAATTTCGCAGTTAATCATCTGCAACTTTTCACAGTTTACATAATTTAGCCAGTGGAATGATACAGGCCCTCTTGGGCCTCTTTTTTTTTTCAACCAATTAAATCGCTTCCCTCATGCGTTTCAGCCATTTCTTTCAGCCAGTTTAATAATCTGAACAATATACACATGCGTTATTTCAGCTGAATCAATTATATCCTTAATACAATACGGAACATTATAAATGGAACAAAAAGAATGGAACGTGAGAGGCGCATTGAATGTTGAATGAAAACATGAAAAAAGTTCAAGGATCGCTGTTGGAAAATAATTTGAGAAAAGTAGAAATTGCTATTGGTGAGCAATTTCTACTGCTTCCCACAATATTTTAGAAGAAATGTATGTCAGTAGCGTTAAGCAAAACATTGCTGGACAAAAAGATAACAAACATTTACATTTCGAGTGATTTTCTAGTATTCGACAATCCCATAAAAAAATCATTCAAAATAGTATCTGAAACAACAACGATGTTCATATCTTGAAAAAATACACTGAAATGAATTTTGTTTCAATATCAAACATTACTACTAAAAATGCATAAAATGTTGCGTAAACGAGAGGGCTAACATGACCCTATATCGCTCACCTTAGTTCATGACTTACATGAATTCACGTACAGATACTCACAATGATATCTTTTTGACGAAGTATCTCGAGCAACATGCGTTCTCCACACTTGGGGAAATCCTGTAATGTCTGCTTAACTATATTCGTCAGTTCCTCATCGCCAACATCCGAAAATTGCATTTTCTGTAATCCATACATGCGCATTCGTCGGTACACAGTACTTTCTGAAGTACCAAGTAACTGTGCAATTTCAGAGATTTTAAAGCCAATTCCTATAAGGCCTTCTAAATGTTCCTTTGGTATATCATACGACGGTGCACCACCGAAGGGTCCTAGTACAGAATTAGGTTGAGAAGGTCCATACGAAATACAAACTTTTCTCAATTTCATTATTTCAGGTTTATCACTGAGTCCTACACAGCGCATATCATGCAAAGACATCTTGCAGACAATATCAGGAGTAATTTTTTTCATTTCTAAAGGCACTAACGTGTCTATCTAATCCAATTTTTTTCAAGATATCATCCATTTGTACTTCCACTAACAACAACGTTCTATATACACGTATAATATACATGTAAATGTATTGCTATGTTTCAGGCGGTGCATAGACAAGTCACCGTCACATTTACTTTTCGACAAATAAGACAACGGTTACACAAATTAACTCTTCATTTCAACAAGATAATTCTACTGTTTAACATAATAAGACAGTGTTAAGACAAGTCAACGCCACATTTGGACAAGATAGCACTACTCTTTGACATCATGATACAACGTATAGACAAGTCAACATCACATATGAACATGATAAAACTACTTCTTGACAAAATAAAACAATGTATAGACAAGTTAACACCACGCTTTGACACAATAGCACTGCTTTTTGACATAATAAGACAATGTGTAGACAAGTCAACATCACATGTGAACATGATAAAACTACTTTTTGACATAATAGGACAGTATTTAGACAAGTCCACAGCACATTTAGACATAATAACACTGCTTTTTTACATAATAAGACAATGTGCAGACAAGTCTAATTTACATTTTAGCATGATAACACTACTCTTTGACATAATAGGATAATGTATAGACTAGTCAACATCACATATGAACATGATAACACTACTTTTTGACATAATAGGACAGTATTTAGACAAGTCCACAGCACATTTGGACAGAATAACACTGCATTTTAACATAATAAGACAATGTGTAGACAAGTCAACATCACTTAAGAACATAATAACAACACTTTTGAACATATTAAGACAATGTTTTGACAAGTCAAGACGCAATTTGGACATGATAAGACCACTTTTTCACATAATAAGACTGTGTAGAGACAAGTCAACACTACATTTGAAATTTGTAACACCACTTTTTGACATAATAAGGTAATATTTTGACAATTAAACACCTCATTTAAACATGATTACACTTCTTTTTGACATAATTAGACAGCGTTTAGACAAATAAACACCACATTCGGACATAAAAACACTGATTTTTGACATAATAAGACAATGTGTAGACAAGTCAACATCATATATGAACACGATAACACTAATTTTTGACATAATAAGACATCGTTAAGTCAAATCATCACCACATTTGGACATAATAACACTGCTTTTTGACATAATAATACAATTGGTAGACAAGTCCACATCACATATAAACATGATAAACTACTTTTTGACATGATAAGACAATATTAAGACAAGTCAACACCACTTTTCACATAATAAGACCGTGTTTAGATAAATCAACACGTCATTTGGACATGGTAACACTACTGTTTAATATAATAACACAATGTATAGACAAGTCAGCATCACATATGGACATAATAACACTTCTTTTATACATAATAAGACAGAATTTAGACAAGTCGACACCGAACTTGGAAATATTAAGACTACTATTTGACATAATATTCTTAAAATAGCGTTTTGACAAGTGAACGCCACATTAAGAAATAATAACACTACTTTTTGATATAATAAGACATCGTTTAGATAAGTCAGCTCCACATTCAGATATATTATTACTACTTTTTGACATAATAAGACAACGTTTAGACAAGTCAACACCACATTTGGACATAATAACGCTGCCTTTTTTACAAAATAAGACGATGTTTAGGCAAGTCAACACCACAATTGGACATAATAACACTTCTTTTAGACATAATGAGACAGAGGTTAGACATGTCAACACTATTGCTCACAACATCAGACAGCTGTGGCGTTCCATACTAATGCCTATTTCATTCGTATTCCTTAGCGTGGTAAAACTGTTCGTTCATGACTCAAACATGTGCAGATTTATTATATCTATAATTAGAACGCTGGAAGTAAGTGGAAAATTAAATAATTCGTACACAGTAAAGTGACAATGAGTTTTAACTTCTCGCTTAGAATTTACTATAGGATATTGCTTTTTTTCAATTTATGGGATATTGAGAGAAAATAAACTAAAGCTAGCATCTGAACTTCGTGTAACCATGGGTTCTTTTTGTGGTGTCCAAATATTTGGTCAGTGTACATATCGGAACCGATATGAAATTAGACAGAAAAAACATTATAGGATCTCGTATACATTTGGTTACATTAGTTTGCTCTGCAGGATTTTTTTTAACCAATCAGAACTCTCCAATATTGATGAAAACAACTAATATTTAATTATAAGGATGTGACAGGTGACTCTAGAAGACACACAAAATTTGTGCGTCATTGTGGTTATGCGAACGTACATGTACGATCTTCAAATCCGTAGTCTAGCGACTTTATCGGCTAAAGTATCACGCGATCAACTATCCTCGTAACAAAAATACAAGAAATTTTACAGGGATAAAAATATTCAAAGAATGAAACAGTCCTAATATTCTTGCTTGTTCTTTCATCTAAATCTTAGTTTTAAAGCCATCCATGCCGGCAGATAAACGTCATTAGTTTTTTTTTTTTTTTTTTTTTATTTTCGCAAAAGCGTCCCAAACGAAAAGTGGTTTTATGCCACTATAAGGCTTGAATAAACTAGAACAGAATAAACAAAGCCTCGCCGGGCCTGGTAGCTCAATCGGTAACGTGAAGGAATTGTTACCTGAGGGTCCCCGTTTCGATTCCAGGTAGGCCAAATTCTTTCTGAGGATAAATAATACTCAGTGCAACAGAATTCCTACCTTTTCCTCGGGACCGCTGCAGACTGTTTCAACTATGAGTATATTGGAAAGCAGCCAGCGGCTTGGATTGTGTGTGTGTGTGTGTGTGTGTGTGTGTGTGTGTGTGTGTGTGTGTGTGAAGTACTGGTACGACTGTGGATTATGACTCCTTGAACGGTAAAAATATTTTGGTAAATTAGGCTGAGTATGTCCAGTAGTAAAAATAACTTTTCAAATAATGGAAAATTTCTTATCAATGACACAGCACTTAACCCTTAAACTGCTAAATAAGTGAAACTTTTAAGCCGATAGTCAAAACCGAACTATTGCTCGCCTTATCGGACAGTGTAGATACAAGATCATACTACAGACGGTCTTTCAGTGGCGCTTAACAGCCTAAGGATTATTACAGCAAGCTCAAGAGACACAATTCTTCCTCTACAAATGTATCTATAATTTAAATCTACCCTATCGATCTAATGTTCAAAATCTTCGACCGTAATGTATAGTTTAGCAACTGTTCTTTATGCCGAAGAGATAATGAGATACAAGGATAATAGGATTATATAGAGAACTTTCATTGTAAAATTTTCAGAGATGTTCTTTAAAACAGCAACCTTTTATACAAGTTTTATGGAGAAACAGGCAGAGCTCCTCTGGATATCATAATAAATGTGGAACAGTAGGCAAGTGAAATAACCTTATCATAGGATCTAAATTTTTTTATTATAAGATTTACTAATGAACCAGTCTCTGTGAAAAGAGCGTTTAATGCATCTGTAAAAAGTACCGATCCATGTCAGTCTGCGCAGTCCGCTTGGGCTCACAAGTGTGAAACCTTTTGCTATATGTAAATTTCTGCATGTGCAAGGACCACCCCACCTCGCGAATCAATCGGCTGTTAGAGAAAGTGGATTGAATCCATAATTGTATGATGACTTGGATGATATAGGGCGTCCAGAAGATGCATTTAACTCCCTTTGCCCAGAGGGCTTTATAAAGGGTTGTTGTGCTTTGACAGCCTTCGCATTGTTTGTTAGGTTAATCCGGGCCTGTATTCACCAGCTATTCTTAATCAAGTTTAATTCTAGAATTTAAGAAAGTGGCAAAACTTCCAATTAGTTAAATCAAATGGTTTAGCCGAACAGAAGTTGTATTACTTTCAAATTTAGAAGATTTCTGAGATTAGAGCTAAGAATTTCACTAAGAATGGTTGATGAATACGGGTCCAGAGTATCAAAGTATATGATACAAGTACTTATGTAATTTTTACGATTTAAAAGTAAATTCATGATTTTTCACGTGCCAATCCGCACTTTAGTTGATCCCTGTGTAGACTACAAAGTAACACATTTGGCCAAGTTTAAACCATTTGCAGCCTACAAACATTGTTACAGAAGTGATTAGGTTTGTCTACAAAACAATAGTAGAAATGTGGGAAACGGAGAAAATGCATGTTACTTTTTTTTTCGGCTTTTCTTAAGGGTCTTGAAAATGCGCGAATGTTTGGCGAAATGAGAGAGCTTATTGCTAGAGATTCTGGAAAAAATTGTTACCCACCTGTTGACTTCGAAACTGTGTCTGGAGCAAGAAATAAATTTTTACAAAATCTAACATGGCGGACGGAAGTGACGCAAAAGAGTAGTACTAAGAACATTTCTTCCCTTCGATTTTTCGATACCCTTTACAACCACGGGATTTGAAACAGTGTTCCAATCTACACACGAGACCCTTGCGAGATCTTGTCAAATACGAAGGAACTCGGGCTTTTCAGTATCTGTCCGAGGTACAGAAATTTCCGAGTACAGAAATAAACATCAGGGAAATTAATAGTAATTAACTAGCTGAACCATTATGCGTGAGCCAGTCAATCTTTTCTTTAAAGTTTTTTCGCGCTCTTGACAAGAAAAACTTCGTTTTATTCTGTAAAGAAAGCGAAACGACTCGGCCAGTATTTAACTCGTCCCCAGATCAACTCGGCCAGAGCAAAGTTGTAAGTTTGTTTATCTTTGTAGATATTTGACAGATTTTTTGCATGTCATTTGATTCTGAACGAATAAAATTCTATTCTCATCTAGATTTAGACTTAAATTTACTATTCCCTTTTTCTATTTGGAGCTAAAGGGTATATTCGGCCCCCTTACATACAGCGTAGAACCGGATGTATGTATTGTATGCATTGTGACTTTGGATTCAGTAAAGTGAAGGTCTGTCACTTGGGTGTTAAATTTTCCTGAACTCTTTACCAAGCGACAAAATTAACGACTTTCCAATTTGAAAAAAAAAAAAAAAAAATTACTGACGAAATTTTGAATCTTACTCAAAATATAAAACTTAATTTTATAAGGTGGGAACATTGTGGGAAAAAGAAGAAAATGCTGGTTTGCGTCATAATGACAGCGCCGACATGTATCGTCACGAAGAAATATTTCATGAACTGCTCTTAGGCCTATTAGGTCTTGACTCTTGAGCTGATTTTTTTTCTTATTTATCATAACGCTCACTAGCATACAAAATGTTAATTTTTACACATTGATATATCTGCACATTTTCATTACAAAATAAGATTAATGAATCTCGCAGGACCGAATGGACAAAATATATAACCCTGGTTCTTACGCGAGGGTTTTGGTTAAAAATTAACTCTTTACAAAGGCAAAAAAAATGTATTTTTGTCCAAATTGAAAGCATATGCTATATTTACCAGTGTTTTACAGACTTCAAGCAGTTTTTCAGTTATACAAAATAAACTGCTACCTTACTCATATCTTGTATAAAACTGACATACATATACAAACATGAGCACCAAAAAATATGTAGCCTTCATCAATGAGTTGTAAAAACAGAGTGTGAAATCTTTTCAGAATCACTGTGGTAAAAAGATCTACTATCAACAGAAAAAAATTCTGTCATAAACCTACTTTATTGACTTTTAACAGGTGTGTGTATTTTGTTTTTGCCAAAAATATTTTCTTTTGTATATAGAAATTGAAAAGTGAGCAATGTCAGAAAACGGGATTATCGTTGCTTTCATCCAGTATGTATCAGACTTAGTACACATTACAAGTTCCAGCAATCAAGTTAAAAACAGAAATCTGTGTCAGTCATAATACACTTTGAAAGTAAATTTCAGTACAAATCTATACATTTTATTACATCATTTTTTGTGTGATAAATTTCCCATAAAAGCAGTGAAAATTTGACTGCTTGTAGAAAAGCTGCAAACATGTAGACTGATTTTGGTGTGCAAACGTGAAACTTCACTCATGGTAGGTAGCATCAAATAAAAAAGTGAGCTGGATAGATCTTTGGAATTGTCATTTAGAGATAACATCCATCAAATAACAACTCTATACCATATAAAAAAAAAAGAAAGAAAATAGCACTGGTCCGGATTTAAAACATTTGCAGACAACAAATTAAAGTAAGGTTCAAATGATGAAATAGTTGAAAAGGTATAAAACATTGTGGTTAATGGAAAAAATGTTGATCACTAGCATATTCCATTTTCTCACTATGTTTTCAAAGTCCTTTCTATGGTTGCTACGACAGAATTGTTTGGCAAAGGGTTAACACAATGAATTTCACTGCTTGAAAGATTGAATTTCTGCTTTGAATAGGTAAAACACAGACGTTCAGTACAGAATGATAGTGCCTGGACAATGCTGTATCAGTTTACTCCAGGCAGGTGTTTTGGTGTTATGAGAGATTCGGTACAGAATGATTGTGCCTGGACAATGCTGTACCAAGTTTACTCCAGGCAGATGTTTTGGTGTTATGAGAGATTCAAATGGAGAGCCATACATTCAATTAGTCGAACTTATGAGTAATTTAAGTGTCCTCAACATGTCACAATGTGCAAAAGATACTTGAACATGTCACTTGTTCAACCAATCTTTTTCTTTTAAACAAAAGCTATTTGAACCACTTAAGTTAGCACATAAAAATATATCACTATTTCCTATCAGACTACCTTTTACAGACAATTTAGATCAAGATCAGAATGCAACGACTGTGCAGAATGATCTTTGATCTATACCTTTCTTTTGTGTTAACAATATTATGGTAGATACTGGTGAAATTATATTGCTATTTTCACCTTTTTTTCCCCGGACAGGAAAAAAGTCCATTTAACTCTTTATAAAAAGACAAAATTCTAGACTGCAAATTGAAATTGCTTGTAGAAGCTGATTGCATATCAACCTATTATAGTTTTTTGATGCTGCTGAAAAAAGCACATTTTCCTCTTCTATAAGTTTATATCCTAAATGTAAGGTGAAATGGGGTTTGGTAAATCTGAAAATAGCTGGTTAAGTATAGGTTTGATTTGTTTGTGGAAGAAGACAAAGGTTAACTTAATGAAAGGAATACACAGATTATGTTCTAGTTGTATGGTTGTATGGTGTTTTACATCATTCTCATTATTATTTCAGTTTTATCACGGCGGCCAGTGCACCTATCCATGCTTTCCTGGAATTTTTGTTACCAGTACTCCCCACAATATTCTATCTATTCAGAAATCATAGTGAGTAGCCGTATATAACGATCAAGAACGCGAGAATTGAACGACATAGATAAGAAGCATCTTTTTACACGACAGTTGCAGACGGTAAAAGATTGATTGATTAAATGGTGTATTACGCCGCTTTCAACATTATTTCAGTCATATCACTGCGACAGCTCACATATTCATTTATTTCCTGGGTTTTACCACGTAGGTAGGGCTCTGAAGTGTCTTGCCCAAGGACACTCCCACGAAAAACCCAGAGACGGTAAAAAAGTATGCATGTATCATGTGTCCATATAGCAAAGGACCGATAAAGTACTGTTATGATGAAAAATAAACTGGTCGACTCATGTCAAAGGTTAGTCACGCCCTACCAGGTCAATTCTTACTGCATATATGTATTATCTTCCGCAAAGTCTGGGCTTATTCGAAGTTCACGTAGAAATTTTGGAACTTTCTTTTCATGAATTCCTGATTGGATCTGATAATATTTACCAGAGACCACAAACTGGATATCAATATGTCGTGAGAAGAGTATCGAACATGTAGTACCGTACCTCAAATTGCACGAAATTATAGGTCTAAATCCCTTGTTGTTAAAGGGGAACTACCTTGAAATAAACGAAACTTTGTAATTAAATCTGTTTATTTCTTAACACTGTGAGAAATGGAGAAGCTTCCCGTTTTGAGTAATTACTCCATTTTCTTCAAACGCCAACACAGCAACAGCAACAATAGCAACCTCCGTGTTGACCAAACGATTAGAGCACCCGCCTCTTGAGGGAAATGTCGTGTGTTCGAATCTTGCCTGGTCATACAGAAGACATGATTTGCAAATAAAAGTAATGACTTCCCGCCCTTGGCCGTTAGGATTACGAAGACAGCACTACGTCTGGCTTTCCAATGGCAGGATAATGGACTGGGCAGATCCTGTTTAAAAAGTCCAGGAAAACACAAGCATAAGTAAATTGTCGACGTACTAGTATATAACTGAAAAGTTATTGGAAAGGGCCTTCAACTCCAATTATTCAAGAAATAACCAAATACTGTCGGTATGTTTTAGAGATAGTTTCATAGTTTGTATGATTTGTTATATTTTAACCATGGAGAGTAGT
The DNA here is from genome assembly GCA_946811185.2 of Hippopus hippopus. Taxonomy (NCBI): domain Eukaryota; kingdom Metazoa; phylum Mollusca; class Bivalvia; order Cardiida; family Cardiidae; genus Hippopus; species Hippopus hippopus. The sequence goes on along the minus strand of OX328098.1, from coordinate 52,751,404 downwards.
TTTACCTTTATCGATACCCGTCGTTTATTCCACAAAATATGCCCCCAAAAAGAAAAAGACTTTTGCTTTCCATATATCGAGCACAACCAAGCATGTATGATTTTTCAGCTACTTTACCGGACCGAGTAGTTTTCATACTTTCACAACCTCTAAAAAAGACAACAGGTCTTGACGATAGGATATCTACTGGAGACAACAACGTGTAAAAGACGTATTTTTCTCTTTTTCAGAGGATCATCGACAATCCTGTTATAAACAGGGGAGACACCTGAGACATTTTTTCATTAATCAACTTTCTTGATGGTCTTGCATATAAACTGTCAGTTCTTAATGTTCAGGGTTCTTTTATTTCTTATGTGGTTGCGACAATAACCTAGCTTGTGTTTTCTATCCAGTATACTTAACGTTAGCGTTTCGTCAGTTAAAGGGATATTTACTCCATGTTTCAACTTTTTGAAAACGATATTGTTTTTTTTTTCCCCATTCGCTGGCTCTCTAAAAATTAGTGGCAAGATCTATACGGGAAATTAGATAAAATCCCGTGAGCCATTGACGGGACGTTACACCGAATAAACATGCATGAGTGCGAACCACAGAAACAGTAATATTCAAGTCAACGGAGCTGCTATGTTATGCATTTACAGATAGTGACAAATAGTAATGGGGAAAAAAAATAAGTAAAAAACGCTATCGAAAGCAGGTTTCTTTGGCATGTGAATGACGCACAACATCTCGCCTTTTTGGCAAAGAATGACCCTTTGAAGCACTTAACTTTCGTACTTACTGCAATTTACTTGCAGATGAAATATATCCTAATCGATATCCCCTACTTACAGCTTTAACAGCGGTCCGACTGAAAAAAAGGGGGAATGGAACTGCGGAAATGTCGAACGTTTAATCAACACGTGAAATCATAGTGTGACAGTCAAACACACATTAGCTAGTCTAAAGTCATGCAAAGTAAATGGAGCGATTTCAAGAAATCCAGGCCACTTCTAAACAGAACAGTCAAGATTTCTTGTGGTCATGTCTGTCGACGTTAAGAAATAGGGTTGAACCATTGAAATAGCGAGTTAAATTTAATAAACTATTGTTCGTTATAGTTCTCCTTTAAATTCAGTTTATTATTGCATTATTTCGTTTGAGACATCCCCCTTGAATAGTCCGCAGTCAGCAGTCCATAGTCCGTAGTACGAGATTGTGACAAAGGTCTAAAAGGGTAGACTGTGCAGACTTAACAGATGCAGAACAAAAGGGAATACTCTACTTCAGCTCAAATACTATGACTAAAAGGTCATAAAACTGCAAAATCAAATAATAATGGCTCGATTTGATAAAATTAATAAAATTCCACAATCAATGAGTAATCTACGCGCGATAATAGCAGACTATCAAATCGGACTAAAATCATACAATTCTATTATTATTATTTATTAAGGAAAAAAGGCAATATTGCATATTGAATATATCTTTACAGAGATTTACGTTTCAGTGGCGGATATTAGTATAACAAACAACAACAACAACAAGAAAACTTGATAAAGAAGAACAACTCTGAAGAAAAATAATTCTAGTTAATTATTGGTTACCTCCCTTTAATTCTGAGGTTATCCGCGAAAAGGGTTTGCATGATTAATTCAAAAGATGTCTTCAAGACCGTTGTTATTTTCGATAAATGTTTTAAAGAACAGTCAAATATCATTAATAGACATTAGTTTTGAGAGGAATATGTGTTTGTAAAAGAAGAACTGTTGTTATTATTATTTACGCTTAAGAACAAACTTCTTCAAAACTTTATACTAACAAATGACCTGTCTTTTTTTTTTTTCTAAAATTACTGTTTAGCAATTAACTCCTTACTATAAAACCACATGTTAGATTTGTCAAATAAAAAAGCATCTGCAGATAACAACTGTTCAGGTTTTCTCAAATGATTTGATTTCAGAAAACATTGTGGTTATCAGCGCTTTATCCTTTTCCCACCATGTATTCAAAAGCCAACCTCCAAAGGGTCACTAACCCTTAGGCTCAAGACTACGTGCAACTCAAGGACCTTTTGCAGACAGTGTAGATCAAGATCAGAGTGCACATAATGTACAGTCTGATATCGGATCGCTGTCCACCAGATATTTTTTTCCCCAAAACAACTTTGAAATAAGAACATTTGGATTTTTACTGTAGGCCTCAATGATTCAACTCACTTTCTTAGCAGCTTAAAGATACGTCTTTACGAAAGAAGAAAACGCAGTTAAAACTTTATAGTGAGCATAATGGATCAGATATTGGTCAACTGTGTAAACATGGGTAAAAATCAATCAATAAGGTATACGGGATAAAGAAACTCAGGGGATTCGTTCTCATATAAAACCGGAAACAACAATGTTCAGCGATAACTTGGAAGCCCTTCAAACCATGAAATGCAATTTCTCTATCCGTCGATATCTGTGCAACCTTGCAGTCGTCAGGAGCAACATTTAGCATGAAAGACACAACATGATTACAGTGTCATAAAATAAGGATGAAATGGGTCATAAACTTGTTGAAAACTGACTGAAAACGAGTATAGATGTATCTTTAAAGGTTAAAACATGGGATTTCGTGATAAAGGGCTATGTTTACATGTATCATTTTCCCATTCCAATCGTCCCAAGGGAAATGATTAAACCTTCTTTGTAGCATGAGAGGTCTGAATAGGTTCTCTTTGAACACTAAACGATCAACGGATAATTATGTTATGGGAAATAATCCGACTCATCTCCATCCGCATCAGTGAAAAAGGCAATGAAAGGGAACATTTTCGTCGAGGCTATCAGGTAGTCTAAAATACTTTTGCCATCATTTGCTGTACATATAAAGTTACCAGAATAATCATCATGTAGACATTTAATATATGTACATGTATATCGCGGGGACACAGCATACTTATAAAAATGTTTACTATATGTATTACATGTATATACAGTATCATCTTTGTTATTTCGTAGAACTTCAAAACCATTTAGTTTATAATAAGTTTCAACATCGAAAACATTGCTCAAATTATCACCAGGAATGTAGTCTTAAAAACTTAAAGTCCGTCATTTAAATAACCCATTAGATTCTACATATAAATTTACATTTGTAAAAATAATTTGTTAGATGACAATGTACATGCGTATGTGTAAGTCAATAGAGATGCTGTTCCGTTTTTGACGCATTGGAATCCGTACTTATAAGTTTAGGAAAACATGTCTTTAAGACTCAATAGTTTGACTGTGAAGTAAAATACCATTTCCTTGATCGGCCTTACAAATAGACGATCCGTCGGGCGAAACGTTTGGTACAACAACTAATACATCTTTCATACAATCAAAATAATTCACAGTACAACATAATCTTTCAATTCATGACATACGCACCTAACAAAGTTTTTCAAGGGATCATCCCAACAAACACGCTGACGCCACCGCTGGTTCTTACTGAAATTTACTGCGTGTGTAATCAAAAACTGTATAGTTATCAATAAATGTTGATAATTCGACAGGATAACTACACCATGTTTCAACTAGCCCGATGATGTCAGAAAAAGCAAGGTAATTTTTTTATGCTATAGCTCTCACGCGATAAGCCTTCCATTATCAGTTTACATTATTGTTGTTTTTTTTTACAGGTTTAAACTCACCGTGACAAGATAATTTTACTCAAATTTGGAAAGTTAATACATATCAAATTATCAATAAAATTAATAACTATATGACCTATGCATACTTGTATTACTATCAGATTTCCCGATATTATAAACATTTTCGAATGGGGTTTATATTTTTTAGTACTTTCCAAGATATCAAACTAATGTTTGCATTGTTTGGTTAAAGTTTAAGGCTTGTAGCAGAACACTGAATCTTTTGGAAACTGTTTTAAAAAACTCGTTTGCAAGCAGTTTCTCCTTTTGCCACTATATGACAGCAAGTTTCCTCACTCTTCACTGAAAAATCCTTCTGCAGATGACTGCATTTTCTTCTTTTCCCACAATATTTACTCCACTTTAAAACATAAATTCTCCTCTTTTAAGTTACATTTAGTTTATAGTTTACATATGCTTTAAGTTTGGATTAGCCAAACTTTTGTAGTCTGGTATAGGGTTAATTTGTATTGATTGTCTATGTTTTATAGAGATAAGTTCCTAGTCGTATGTTGCAAATTAGATGGCAGCGTCCTTTCCCTTAAATCACGTTTCTTTAGTTATATATATTGGTTAATAGTACAGTTAAATGTTTCTTTGACCCTTTTTTTCTTTTTTCGTACATGTAAACGTATTGGTCAGTATTTCAGTTAAATCTTAACTGGACTTTCGCTTTGAGCACATGAACACGTATTGGTTGATAGCAAAGCTAACTTCTGACCAGACCCTGGTTTTTTAGAGAACATAAACACGTATAGTTCAACAGTACAGTTAAGGTTTTATTAGACCTAAGTTTCGTTAAGTACATAAACATCTAGCCTGGGTCCAGGCGCTAATAATTTTAATTACCCCGTATCACGCTATCCTTAGAATCGCAGTCTGCTATTGACCTTGGGCAGCTATCGCTTTCGTTATTATAACCGTCATTTTATTGACAAAGTAACGTCCGAATGAAAGAAAAAGGAAAAATAAACGGACCGGAACCCAGGCTAATAAACACCTAGTGGTCAATGGTATAGTCGAGTGCATACTAGACCTTGGTTTCTTTGAGTATATGAACACTTATTGGTCGATAGTATAAGGGGTGTTCGACAAGTGTCCAGAAAAGTTTGCAACTTATTCATTAACGTGAATATTAGGATAAAATTTTCACAAGTGACACTTTCATATTCTAAGAACATAATAATAAACAAAATTGTCCTGATGCACAATCCACAGTCAGGTTCGCAATATAATAGTTTTAAAGTCGCAAGTTATCTAAACTTTTATTTATCGCCCATTATTGTTGAATTTTCACTTTTCAAAAAATAGGGCTCAGCGACGTGATTGATAGATATCGAAGCAGAGAATCACTGGACTAATTTGGGTCATTGCATGAACAAATGGCATTGTATTTCTGAACTCCGCTTCGGCTTCAACCTCTTTAAAGGGCTAAGTGTTCTTAATGAATTCACATTTCTAATTATATGCACCAATACTTGAGCACTCGGCGAATACAACGATAACCCCAATATGACCTCTGTGTGATGAGAATGCTTCAAGAGTATTGTCGAATTTGCAGAACATTGTGTTAATCATATGGTAATGCAGTAATATCGTCTTTTAATTCTAACTTTACGTTAACGGTGATATTTGTTTGTTTGTTTTTCTTGTTTTTTTTTTTTTTTTTTTGTGTGTGTGTGATTTTATCTATTTCCTTTCATACAGGATGTCAAAAAACATCCACTTTATATTTCGTTTTTGATGGTGCGATAGCAAACGAGAAATTATTATTATTATTATTTTTTTTTTTTTTTTGTCTCATCCAATCCGATTGTGAACCCTGTTATTTAGGATTTGAACAATTTCTACTTCCTGTGTTGAAAGAAGCCGCTTACTTTCTCCTAAACTTTATAAAATCCATGTGTGCCTTTTTAAACTGGCTCTTTATTTTTTCTTTTTGAACACTCCGAATTTCAACAACACAATTCATACTAAAGTAGCTACCATGAAATGACGGGGATAGGGGAAAGAATATTGACTCCCTTGAAGGGGTATAACTTGTAAGGTTTTTAGATTATTTAATTACATTCACCTCCCTTTAAACGGGACACCCTCAAAGACAGGTAGAACGCTTAAAAACGTTAAAAAAAAATCATTGTGCGAGATTTAAAATTAGAACATACACTTTTCTCTAATAATATTTCAGGTTCAGGTATATCATACGGCAAATACACCAATCGGTGCTTCTGTGGAAAGTCTTGACCTGTTACTGGCTGCGACAGGCTGCAATCCCACATAACTAATGCCCCAAACCAGTTAGTGATATCTTAATCACCTTACAGCCAATTGTTCGCTTAAAGGGGTCTGTTAACACTTTTGCTGTAGATCAATGGCTTTTGTAAAACATTGACAAAAAGTACAGAAATATTTTCCCCGCAAGGGTAAGGGAACTTTCAATCTGAAACTCTGTCTATTTTCATACGATCAGATAAAACGATATCTGGCTTATTTGAATACAATCCCATATAATGGACGTTTGTTATTGATCGTTTAACATTCCTTTTACTAAATTTGAGCGCGAAATCTAAAAACAAAAAAATAACGAGAGTGGCTACGTATCCCATCAAGACAATCCACCAAACATATTTTTCTACTGTTTCCCTTTCTTTTTCATTGAATACTAAATGCAGTGATAAAATATTTTGTCGTTTGATTATGATAATCTGATTAACCTCTGATTAGTGTCTTACAAAATGTAGTTTTCATAACTTTTTCAATTGAATTCCATCCCAAAAAATGCCAACTTATCTCAGATCTAATACATGTGTCGGATTAAAGCGACTATTAACTAGAATGCAAAAATGAAAAATAAAAGTAAATTTTCGAAATCGCCAAATAATTTATCTTGTTTTGATAAACGTTTGTGTGAAAGAATTGGGTTCGGAAGTAAGAAGAATTCGTCGTTTTTGCAAGAATTCCATTCACTTTTTTTAGTAACGGTATAAATGTATCTTAGGAATACTCACATGATTTTTTTCAGGCATGCGTAAAAAAGACTTAACAGATTCCACCATGAGAAATCCGATAGTGCAGAAAACGCTAATTAACGATAAAAACATATCTAGCTCCGTGCACAAGTGTATAGATTACATAAACACTAAATCTTTTTCTGAAATTCGTCATATAAAAATAAACCACGTCTATTTCCTGTTTCGGTTTTTTTATTTCGCTTTATTTACAAAACCATGACGAAACAGACTGTGTATCAGAACAATTTCGCAAGAAAAATGGATTTCGACAGCAAATTCTGTGGCAGTCTGCCTTTTAAACTCACCACTGTTGGAGAGGTCTGATGACCTCTCCAATGAGGCCCTGATATTGTTTTTTGTACATATAATATAGTTCTATACCTTACCCGAGATATCGCTTTTGTCACGATCATTCAAATCTGCAAAGTCTAAAATGATAAGTCCAATGTTCTCTTATACGGTGTCCGTTCTCCAATATTCGGTCTCAATCACATTTACAATTTTACATTTCTCAATTACATGGCACCATGTTTTATACCACTTCTGTTGAGATATGCGTTCTAAACCACCTGACACTTCGACTCGAAGGTCTGTCATGGTTTGAATTGTTTTTCGCTATGATTTTTTTTTTTTCAATTCGCCCGAAATTAGCTCAATTCTATTTTGGTCACACTCATAGGGTGGTGGTCATAAAGACACTGTGTCCCTTTGACCGTAAAAATTAATTTACAACATTACTTTGAGGCTTATTCATGGAACTTAACCAGTTCATACAATTCATCCTTCTTCATTTTATTGTTGTATGCTATACCACAAAGACTGGGTTTCAGGAAAACATCTATGGTTAGGCGTTGAAAAGAACACAAAGTGTAAACAAGTGCATGCAATTCTCCGATATTGAATCAGTAAAATAAAACGCAAATAAAAACGAGATAAGGACCAAAAAAATTGAAGGTTTTGCTGTTCAAACAATGGACGACCACAGTTACTGTACTTGCATGAGAATTGTTTTCATAAACAGGTAAACCCTTTACTCGGAATAGCCTTCAAACCCTCCCACCGTTTTTACGCTTTTTTATTCATACATTTTAACATTGCATTGAATGCAAAAACTTCAAACTATGTTATCAAATATTTTGAGAATTTTACCCAGAGTTGGTAAAGGCAATATTTATAACTATGCAAATTTTCAGTACAATAACTAAAGCATTTCTTAAGATATTTCAAAATTCAGGGGGTCCCTATGAACCTCAAACTACCTATAAATCTACACGGTGTAATCGAGCAAAACAAATATAGACGCTTGGTATGATTACAAGTTTAAATCGATACGACAGGTGTTTGTTAAATTACCTTTACAGGAATCGAACAAATTCATCGACATTAAATGTTTTAACCTGTCATTCTTGCTAATTGAGCGTATGAAATAGCTAAACAAATGCTTCTAAACAAAAAAAAATGCCGTGACACGTGACAAATGCCTGAGGCGCTAGTTTGATCGCATGACAAATACAGGTGCTCTTAAAGGAAGACACGCTCTATTTGATCGGCTTCTCCTAAAAGATGAAAGGTGTTCTTTTTCCATCAAAAATTCTTTTCCTTGCGTTTTCTTGTATTAAATGTTGGTACATAGTTGTAATGTTGACGGAAAAGGGAAAACTGACGAAACCTAGAAATTCATTGTCAAAAGAATCGTATGTTCCTTTAAGAAAAAAGGCCCTAAAAGGTTATAAGTGAATATCATTGCATTGCATGTGGATCATGCTCTGTGAAAAGGCATTTCAATGCATTTGCAAAATGAATCAACCCTGTTAACCTCTGCAGTCCGCGCAGACTGACTTGGTTCCAAACCTTTTGCTTCTTGTTTGTTGGCGTGTCAAAAAATTGCGTTTTTTATCTTGCACTACCTTATGAGGGCTTGTATAAGCAACTACTGGCGACAATAAATAAGTGCAAAATTAATCTTTTGTCCGATTTGTGTTGAGTATGCAAAATCAATAAATGACTGGCAGTGTGTTTTGGCATGTTGCACATTAAGTAGAAAGCGCATGCGTCAGATAAGGGCGTGCTCCATGGCTTGTGTAGCAGATCTGAAAAGACATCGTGAAATTATTAGTTTTTTTCGCTTTTATCTACCTTTTTGAAAAGTTGGTTGAAAACTCACTCGTTCAGTTAGGTTTAATTGCTTAAGTTTGCAAGCACATTTTCTAGTGGAAATAACATGACGTGTCCAGTATATATGAACAACAAGTTCAATACCGGACGTCAAATCTTTTGACTGTTTCACACTGAAAGAAATTGGAAGCGGCACAATACAAGTAGTTTAAATAATGTAATTTGACCCCTTTGGTAAGGCCAAAACATTGCGGTCATTGGAAATAGTTGGCTTTCAACTTTTACTCCTTTTTCGACAATATCGTTAAAATATTTCCTAAGGGTCGAAAAACAGGTGATGTTTTGATAACGAAAGAAGACAATGGAAACAATGGCGAATAGATATCGTCTTTATCAACAATACTGCAAAGCCAGTCTATTCTAAAGAAGTGGAATATTATGAGTCTGTATTTCTGTGTGTTCGGATCAGGTTGAGTTGCCAGTGCAAAGAGGTGCGTAGCGAATAAAACCTTCCCTTTATGACTGTAGAAAAAACATCACAAAATATACAACAAAAACATCAGAGAACTGCATATTTTTTTCGGATTTGACGGAAAGAGCCGAACGTGAATACGTAAATGTAGTCGGTGAACACATTGATGTTCAACACAGAGTGCATACAAGATACGGAAAGAGCTACACAGATTACATGATTGATACGCCAACCTTATTCTGGTGTGTTCTATATGCGGTTTAGACAATTGTCCGTATTTTAAATAGTCATAATATGAATATAAGCATAGCCTAAAGGTGAGCAGCGCTAGAAGTGTTTCCTCCTTTGATGACAGTGAATCCCCTCATCAAATGTCTACAAGTTATAAGGGTACATCTGAATATATTTCAGATATTTATTATCTCACTAAACTTCAAAAATAATTCATCTCAGAATTAAGCAAAGCCATTTACTGGCAAATCATCAGTAAAGAAGAAAGATAAATGTATAACATGAGAAAGAAAAATTATGGTATTTCAATAATAGAGAAGATAGCCCTTTACGGTACTTTTAGATTTCGTGCCAGAATTTCGCAAAGGTTTGTTGGAATACTATGTAATCAATAATGCCCAATCAGTTTGTGGGATCGTATTTAAATAAGTGTCATGATGTAATATTAGACTGAATTATGTTTTGCAAAGCAACCAATCCCATATTTGAACGCCAAATTCGCACCTTTTTAATGCATGCACTCGTCCAGTGATTTTACGTTTGCAGAGAATTTTTTTTTTTTGTAGATTTCATCTCTGTGAAACATTTCTTTTAACAAAAAAAAAAAAAAAAAAAACACGGAAAATCTTTTGGTAGTACTTTGTCATATAGAGTGGTCTGATACCTCAGTAAGTACATCATACAATCATTTAGGGCAGGGTGAAAACTTTGTCCATTTCTAGGGTAGTATGTCCCCTTGATTCTCATCAAAATGTTGACAAGATTACTTTGGGTGTGTTGGTAGGTATTCATGATCAGCGGATTTAACAAATAGAGACTGGGAGCTGTTATATCAGCTTTGCTGCCCTCTAGTTTGTATGTAGCAATGCCCTGTTAGCCAAAAGTATGATGTTCTAGTCCCACATCGCTCACCAATTATCCCTTTAATTTATCATTGCACTTGTTTGAGGGACAGACAAACAGACTGACCATTGCACTAACGGAGTTATCTGTGCTTGAAGCAATGTTGCCTTGTTGATATCTAGGGCCATGAATTTATTGCAGCCTTTAATCATTAGAATAAACAGTTTATCGAAACATTTTCATCTTTATACAATAAGGGCTAAACAAAATTAGACAAAATCAAAGTACAACTAGTTTTAAAAATTCCTAGTTTCAAGAAGGATAGAGCCAAAAGTCGCTGGTTAAAAAATATGGTCCTCTTATAGAATCATGATCTGACGTTGGTATTTGAAATGAAATCATATCTTAGTCATAGTTTGACAACACAGTATTTCTTAATTAAAGTTATGGGCAACATAAATACATGTACATGTAGTTTACTTGTATGGATCAAGGGATAAGGTAAAGGCATAGGGGTCCGTAGTTTGACTCCTGGCACCCATAGACTAAAACAAGGTATTTAACTGTATGCAGCCCGTTACTCGCCCCCGGTTACAAAAAAAACAACGTATCTTTTCTACCCCATCAGTTATTCTCCTATTTTTTTTTCTACAGCTGAGAGCTAAAACATTTTTCTACCAGAAAAACACAACTGTTTGTCAGTGGCTAATGCAGTCTGGCTGATACATTCGCTCGAACTTGTAAACTCGTTCAAAAATCTTCGCCATTGTTTTTAAGTGATGTTTTAGCTCTCAGCTGTAGAAAAAAATAGGAGAATAATTGATGGGGTAGAAAAGATACGTTGTTTTTTGTAACCAGGGGCGAGTAACGGACTGCATACAGTTAAATCCCTTGTTTATAATATATAGTCTATGGGTGCCAGGAATCAAACTACGGACCCCTATGGGTAAAGGCTGAGAATTTTCAGAGATTTTAAGTTTGTAAATACCTATTTAAATGGAGTTTCATGCTAATTTTCACAGCAATTCAGATGACTTATTGTAATAAGTACCTTTTCTTAGTAAAGTTTCATCCAGTGCTAGTCTTTGGTTATGGTGTGCCTTGCTCAAGAATACTCCCATTTGACTGACAGTGCTATCGGGATAGTTTCCTGATAGTAAACCCTTTGCCTTGAGCATACAAGTACATATCACCCCAGGGATACAATACAGTCACCCATAAAAACAAATCTGCTAAAAAAATATTTCAATGGCTCTCAAGTCCTTGACCTGACTTTACTATTACCAATCAATTCATCATACTGGTAGGTTTTTTTTATGACTATGCAGCTGATGGTTTTGCTTCGATGACATAACCTCAGATTTGTGGAAAGCAGATTAAAACAGGAGTGTTCAAAAGGCAAAATTTTTGAGAAGTTGAAAATATTCTAAAAAACTAATAAACAAGGGATCCAGACCAAGATATCATTTCTAGAGAAAATATATAAAGGAATCTTACCCCCTTTTGTTAAATGTCTAAATTGTTGATTTGTGTAACAGGGTAGATCTACATACACTTAAGCATTTTACAGGTAATGAGCTTAAGTCCTGATTCTGTCAATTTTAGTGGTGTCTTTTTTTTTTCCTCACTTTGGCCACACTGAGAGTACACCGTCGTTTTTAAGTGATGTATTTTAGCAGATAGTAAATATCTTAAAAAAATTCTTTGCTCAGAATCTAGTTTGACGCAGCAGCAACCCTTACAGTGAATAGATCGAAAAAAAAGTAGAAAAAATGGAAAAAAAAAAAAAAACTGTTTCAGTCGGAAGAAAAGACAGCTATCCTAAAGTTATGAATCTTTTAGCAATAACATCTGAAAGTTTCCACCGTTTCAACAGAGGAGACTCAATTATAGAGACTATTATATGTGTGGATTTTACAACAGACTTCACAAAAACACGTATTCTGTGCCGTCAAAAAAGCAAATTCTGACAGAATTTGATCAATAGGATTTACAACAAGTATATTTTGGCATCTAATTCACAATAGAGAAGAAGAAACACACAAAGATGTAAAAAGGAAGGAATTCCCTCAGTTAAAGATAAATAAATAAATAAACAAATAAATAAATAAACATCCCAGCTGCAAGTGGGCCGATTTCACTTTTTTGTACCTAGATCTAACAGAAAAAAAAAAAAAGTGAAAAAAACATTTTTTAGTCTAAATCTAGATCTAGATAAAAATCTGCTTCTGTTAAATTCGCTCAGAATAAAAAACAATTCGTCAGTATATACATATATAAACAGACTTATGCGTTTGCTCGCATCGAGTTGACCTGAGTGCGAGTCAAATACTGGTCCGGTCATTTATCTATCTTTACAGAAGAAAAATTTAACACTAGGGAAAACATCATGCAATGAAATATAAACGACGTTTTTCATGGCAAAAGTGCGAAAAACTTTTAAGAAAACCTCGACTGGTTAACCTGAAATGGTTCAGCTGCTTATTAAATTCCGTAAATTTCTGTATTCGAAACCTCGGACAGATACAGAAAAGCCCGGGTTTTTCGATATTTGATTAGATCTGGCAAGGGTCTCGTTTGTAGACTGGAACACTGTTTCAAATCACGTGATTGTCAAATTGTAGCGTTGAAATGCTCTTACTAGCAGTTTTTACGTCACTTCCGTCCGCCATGTTTGAATTTGCATAGATCTACTTTCTGTCCACAACTTTTTCGAGGCCTACAGGTATGTTTACTTTTTCCACTATCTCTAAAACTATGGCTCTTGCTTACGCAAGGCGTCGCGAACGTCGCCTCTTGTGCGCTGCTGGCCATAATTTGTAGGTATGTACTAGTACGAGGGTTGTCCCAAAATTCCGTGACAAGTTCATTAACAAAAGTTAAAGAGAAACGCTAAAGATGCGATCTTCAGATATATTTTCAATACATATGATCCAAACATACATATGAAAAATCACACAAAAATCTTTACAAATAAGAAAATTATAGCATGAATACAACAAGTACCCACACTGCGGCGTACGTCAAGGGTCAATAACGACGTCAATGCTAAGTTTATGCGACTTTTTCAAAGGTTTCTCCATGAAGTTCAACGCATTTGATGTCATTTAATCCACGACTGGCCAAAAACTGTCTTAAACCATATATCCGTCAGACCTCTGTTAAAGCAAGTGAAGCAGACATCAGCTCATCGCTGGAATAAAACTTGGGACCTTGTAACTCCTCCTTTAGCTGCAGCAAGTTGGCAAAGTCTAGAGCAGCAACATCTGGGAATTTGTAAATCCGAGTAAAACCCCCCGCCTTCTTGTGCTAAGAGTTCCTAGGTATCTTCCATATACTGGTCTGTCGCTTCCTTCGGGTTCGAAGAAGTGTAACCACCTCTCATCCGTTGTCATAACACAATCCAGCAGGGTGTTGTTTGCTTCAACTCAGCAAGAAACTCTAGCCCCTGTGAACCTTTCTTTGTTTTCATCAGATAGCAAATGTGGAACCTATCTCCCGCAAACTTGTGACATGTTCACTTGTCGTCATGTATTCTGTGGACAGAAGACCGAAAATGGCGGATGACAATGGTATTTCGGTACCTGTTAGTCCCGATCTGCGAAAATGCATCTCTTTACCAATACATAGGATTATTCATCTAATGAATTCGGCCCACAATTTCCTGCTTTCTTCTTTTCCTGACGTCAAAGTTTAAGCCTTGTTCTCATTGAAAGCACTTGAAAATGAAAGACTGAACGTAGTCAAAATGATGATATCTGTCAACGACAGGCTAGAAGACATTGTGGGAAAGGGGTAAAATGATGGTAACCAACAATTTTTCTTTTTCCTCATTATGTTTTCAAAGCTTCCTTAGAGTCCCTTCAAAAACGGGATTGTTTTCTATGTGAGTGGCCCTTAGTTTTTTTTACATATTCTTTTTATATCTTTACTTAAATTTCGAACAGACCACAAACTCTCCCGACTTAGTCTCGGTCCGCCCCTTCATTATTTCAAAACTCGATAATTACATAATGAGAGAGCCGTCTATCGACAGAGAAGGTGCTGAGGGCAAAATCCAGAACAAAGACGATTATCAGGGGATTCGGGAGTTGGTATTCTCCTAAAGGGTTATTTATGTTTTTTATTATTATTATTTTCCTTTTCAGAAATGCTGCAGATTCGTTTTCTATAGATACTCTGTCATGAAAAAATAAATTCGGGTATAAAAAGTATACTTAACCCATAGAGCGTCCAATAAACCAAACAGACATTTTCAATCCAGAAATAAGACCTAGATAACTCCAGTTTCAAGGTTACTCTTTTCCAGTATGTCTCAGAAAAGCGGATCTACATCTTGATCTACATTAGCCGCCAACGCAAGTATACATCTAGTTGTGAAAGGCGCATGAAGTGTAAAACAATTTTGAAATTACATGGAAAATGCGGTACATATTTGCGAGGCGGTTTAGGCACTTGCAGATTTTCAATTTGTCTGACGTACAGTGTGCAAATGCATACGTGCGCATGCCTGGGAACGCCCTCATCTCTGGTGAATGTCCTCCTCCCTGTGACAAAGGCCGATTCTTTTCAGGATATTTTTCTCACTCTTTTTTTAAAGCACATTATTATGAGACAACATACTATCGAAAATTAGAATAATTGACATGTTTGTTCAGAATGGTATAATTCCACCAGCTGATGTGTGAAAAACTGGTTAAATGAGTTTAGAGTACTGCCACATAAAACCCCTATAGCAAGCAAAAAGTTTTTTAAAACATTTTGGATAAAGTAGACAATGTTGGTAACCAAAGTCTAGACTAGACTATGAAATATTCTCGTGTATTGTATTGCCTTCTATATGTCTTGAGAGGTCTTTATCTCCTGTCTTGTTGTTGTTTAGGAAGAATGTAATACTAGAGAAATCGTTCTCACAAATAGAAAAAAAAGTTTGTTTTTTTTTTGTCAGAATGTTATCCCTCAAATTAATAGGTAAAAATTATGTCCGTATCACATTTCAAAAATATTGCCATGTTAACTTTACTACAGATCGAACGTTAAGGTAAATGCATTTGGGCCTTGCCCTGTGAAAATCGGTTTAATGCAACTTCAAAAATTATCGCCCCAAGGCAGCTTGCGCAAGCTAACCGCGGTCGAATTTTTTTGCCATCGGTCAAGTTTTTACATGCTAAAGGACCAGTCTTCATTTGTCGCAAATGACATCCTAGGTCATGATAAACAGGATAAGAATTAAAACTATTTACAACTATTTTCTGACAAAGGTATTTGAATGGTAGGTTGACTTTTAAGCCAATATTTGGACTGATTCTACACAAAGGCTCCTTGACAAATGCCACGATTGTGCTTTCAACGCTTTGATTATAGACTGGTTTGATAATATTCTATCTCAAACGGGAACTTATGTGAGATCCAATATATCTGAAGGGAGAATTCTTCAATAATATACATGTACCATAGACCATTGAAAATCCACTTTTTTGTCTGGTGATCTTGAGCTGTACTGATCAAATATCAACAATATCACAAAATTCGATTGGGTGAATAGACTGCCATTGGCCATACACCACGATTGCACCAATTGCATTCCATGACTTTCAAGAATGCTGATTGCGATCAGATTGAGTATAAAGAGATCAACAGAGAGCTTGACTTAAAAAATCCTTTTATTGATTTTAATGATCAGTTATTTCTGCTCTCCTGAGGAGTGCTCTCGGTCTGGTCTATCTGCGACTGTCAAATGAAAAGCACAATGTTTCATAAAAGAGGCGTGTTCTATCATAGACTAGAATAGCATAACAATGTACCTCTATTATACTTGTATATTCTCAGCTTAAATTTTCAAACTTTCCTCCTGAATAAACATTCATTTTAATTCAAGTAGGTTCTCGTTCTCAATGACAGTCTGCAAACCTTTGTTGATCGTCGGAACCACGTGATAGTTCCGGTAGATCAGATAACAAAATTGCAAAATTGAATAACCATTGTGGCTTTAACCTTGTCGCTAACTGGTTTGATACTTGACAAAACATAACTTTATTGTTGACTTAATCTGACTGGTGTCTATTCTCGCATGTCTATCTTGTAAACGGGGGATCATCCGCCTTCTCCCTGTTCAAAAGGTCGTTTGATATACAATATACATGTTTATCATTTGCACCTGCATCTTTTTTCTGTATAACATTGGACCATTTTTTACAAAATTGTGATTAAAGGAGAAATAGCTCGTAACGACCAATTTGTTCTTTTTCCACAATATTCTCAAAAATCATTGAGTTTAAGCCTAAATTAAGGTTGACTAAGGATTTTTTTACACGGATGTTTTCGAAAGTTGTTACTGTAAATATCTGGAGATAATGAGTTACATTCCTGAGCAAGATTTTACTTGTAGACAGGACTGGACATGTGTGTTGGAAAGATATAATCAAAACGGGATACTCGTAAAGTGCAAACACTAGCAGAGCGTCGTTTTCTTCTGTAATTGAAGACTTGCGTGATTTATCATGAAGGTGATGTCAGTAAAACTACGCGTGTTTTTAATTGTGGCATTTCTACTTGGCATTTGGTTAGTGAAAGTTGCTCAAAATCTGCGAGCAAACCACATTTATATTGTGTCTCAAGTAAATAACTTTGCTAGTAAAGGTAAACGACCTATCAAAGACTTTGTTGATTTCCCATGTTTGCATGGTATAATTTCGTCAGACGATCTAGAGAAATCTGGTAAATGTGTGAGGAGTATTACTGCTATTACGCAAGGCCAACGAGGTGATCTAATGGAAGACTGTACATACTTACGTATTGGTAAAACTACGCCAATTTGTACGTATGACCCTGAAATGGACGTAATATCGCGATCAATTCACTTTCAAGGATCTTGGGAGACGGGCTTAGTTAGCATCATGCTCGAAGTCATGAACAAAACACCTGAAATGATGCTTTTCGACGTCGGTGCCAATATCGGTGTCTATTGTATTTCCGCTGCCCTGTTCAACAAAAAAGTTGTATGTCTCGATGCGAATTACGAAAATGTGAGGAAAATAGCCAGGTCCCTTTATCTAGAACAACTGACAACCAATGCTACACTGATATGGAACGCTGTCTCTGATAAACACGAAACAGTCACATTTCATATTGCTAAAGGAAACTATGGTTCATCTAGAATTGCCGATTTAAGACATTGGCGGATGGAGACGGAAGCAAACATGAATGTACATGCCATAAAGCTAAATGACTTAAAAGAATATGAAGGTTTTAAGAATACCCCCGTTTTCATGAAGCTAGACGTTGAATCTCATGACTTATATGTTCTTAATGGTGCTGCCGATTTTTTTCAGAAGGTGGATGTGAGAATTGTGCAGATGGAGCTGATGGAAACAAGCACTAAATATGAAGTGATCGAACTGTTTGAGAAATATGGTTTCTTGCCGTACGCAGACCCTCATGGCATGAAGCAACTGTACAAACCTGATGCATTTACAAAATGGCCCTATGACATGTATTTTATACGATCGATTTTTTTCTGATACGCCCTTGTTAGAAACTGGAAGACCAATAATAGGATCATAGTCTCATGTTGAGCTCTATACCACGAGATCTCATGTTTTCATGACCCTGGGGAAGACGACTTCAGAAAACAATGAGGGAAAGGGAGAAAATGCCGATTGCCAGCATTCTCTCCATATCCGCATTTTTTTCCCTACACTTTGAAAGACAAATCCCAGCATTTTGTGTGCATTTCAGAAAATGGATCATTCAGATAAGAATTTATGCTGTTCATGTTATTTTGAATATTCTTGATTGATAAATATAGTTAGAGGAAAGAGATTTAGTGTTATGTACGAACAAATGGCCTAGCGTTGCACCACTTCGGCGAAGTCGCGGCAGCCAAGTATCCCATCTCAGTGTACATTTAGTCTTACTACATCTACAGGACCTAGCGTGTCATATGCGCCAGAACTCGAGCTTTCGGCTAAAAACTTCGGTAGTTCGAATCTGATGCCTGTTCACGTATTAAGAGCACTTTAAGAATATTGACGATTTTAAGAACTTTGCTTTGGTTCATGTTTTTCCAACACACGTTTCGTGATAAAACTGTTTTCTCTTTGTTGTATCTGTACATTAAAGGTTTCTATTCATTGTATATGGTGCCACAGAAATGCCACGACATACCAAATTATAATGGCACACATTTTCGCAGAAATAATGGATTTCAAGTGGTACTAAATTTTCCTGATTTTTTTTTTTTTTTTTTTTTTTTTTTATCATTTTATTTTATCATTATACCAGAAAAATATTGAAATTGTCAAATGACAATTAATCCAGTTTATGTGTTTGGAAAATTAGCTTATGTGTTTGGAAAATTTCGTAGCCAAAGCGTACCTTTTACTTAAACATTTAACATACACTCCAGAATTTTAACAACCCTATAAAAATATTAGAAAGCTTTGTGAAAAATGGAGTAAATGCTATTACCCAGCATTTATCCCTTTCCCGAAATATTTTCTATTCTTTAAAGACAAATTCCATTCTTTGGACCAAATTTAATCCCTTACCACACGATCCTGATTCCTGAGTGTTAACAACCTTGATAAGTAAGGGTTTTGAAAACATTGTTGGAAAAGGAGAAAATGCTGGTCATCAGCGTTTTCTCCTTTCCCCAAGAGTTTTGTACCCTTTCACAAACAATCCCATTATATGGTCACATTTAATTTGTCATCTGCAAAGACTTTCAGTTTGGATAAGTGTAAGATTTTCTCGTCTGGTAAAGTGTTAATTTGTTATCTGTGAATTCCTCTGATTTGGACAAGTCTTAAAGGTAAAGGTCAATCATTTTCAGACACCCATATTTGGAAACACTTAATGAGAAATCATAAGTGGTAAAAATTGGAGCAAAATTTTCTCACAGTAACATTGTGGTAAAACGAGAAATTTTGTTATTTCTTGTTTTACAAGTTCTATCTTTTGATGCAAGTTTAAAGCATTGCCTATATACGCTTTTAAATTGACCAAGTCTACAAAATAGACATCAGAATTGAAATACTGACACATTGAAAATAAATTACATAAAACAAAAAGTTGTGTTTTGAAGATTTTTTCATTTGAAGCTTTTACAATGTAATTTGATCCCACACTCATTTATAGTTAAAAAGATTTGTATGAATAAAGATACATGTATATCTGAGTCATGTGCTCCAACGCAGGGGGTTTAATGCATGTGCAAAAAATATCAATCCATGTCAGCCTGCTCAATCCACACAGGCTGACATGGGTCGAAACCTTTTTGCTATCGGTAAATTTTCTGTATGTCCAAGGACCAGTCTGCCCGTGATTCAGCTAGTATAATGTAACTTGATCCAAAATACCATTTATAGTTACAAAACTTATTTTTAAAGTGGAACGTATATATGGGTCATGCTATCTGCAAAAAGTACTGACCCATGTAAGCGTGTGTAGTTTGCGCAGGCTGACATGGGTCAATAATTTTTACTATCGGTCAATTATCTGCACGTTAAAGAAGTTCAAATTGGGTTTAGTCTCAGAATAAATACTAGGAAACTGGTAAATACCTTACCAAATGACAAAATTTTAGACTAGTCCAAATTGAAAGCAAATTTAAGGTGGCCAAGAGTTTTTCTTGAAAGGGTAGTAAACCTGGTTAGAAAAGGAGGAGATGCTGGTTACCAGCATTTTCTCCTTTTCCCATGATGTTTTCAAAAGCCTCGTTTCCTCAGGACCATTAAAAGTTGGGATTGTGTGGTAAAGGGCTAACGATTAGTAAACTAGTTGTTTAACAAAACAAAATAAAACTTTCGACATAACGGAACTTGTATATATCTGCAATACATTACAATTTAGAAATCTGTCAGAATGACATTGTCAAATAATTGATAAACTACTTGGATAAAAAACAATGCAATTTTCGTCATATGGATCCTGCTATGTGAGCTTTGACTGTTTCACTTTTTTGGGTCTTGGAGTACTGTGGGCTCTTGGTTTTGTATTTTCCAACACCTGTTCATCATTTGCTCTGCTAGCTCTAAAGTATCTGTAATTCTCTTCGCGATTCTCTAGAAGACAGTCCATGAGCTCATTAATGTATCTTTAAACAAAATGCGACAAACTGCTTTATTCTTGATCATGCCATCCAGTCTTAATTCTTTCCTTTTAACCCCATATACCATGGAGGGAATCCATAATCGCAATATTTGTGGTCCTTGGAGTAATCTGGTCCGAGGCTGCACGCTTGCTGTGAAAATTGATACAGTTATTTACACTTTAACAAACTATCCCATCTTCAAACGACCCTGAGAAAGAATGCTTTTGAAAACATCGTGAAAAATGAGAAATGCTTGTAATTGGCATTTTCTGCTTTTCACACAATGTGTCCTAACCTTTGAAATAGAATTTCATGTTTTGAATAAAATTCAATATGTAATCTGCAAATGCTTTTATTTTGAATTTTGTTTTTTGGATAGAAGCTAAGAAAAAGGGCTAAAATAAGTCACAACACAGGCTTTTTGTTTTCTCTAATCCTGTATTTCCTCTTTCTCTCTTCACTCAGTCATGTCCAAATAGACTCAATACATATAGACTATATACTTGGCATTATCTGACCAAATTAACTGAATGTCGCTTCTTTCTTCACTTCTTCGGCAATTGCTGCACCTTATCTTGATTTGGGAAATGAGATTTTACATTGCAAGCTGCATCTTTTGTCACCACTTGAGTTCTGCAGGGATTTTCATTGAAATGAAGTGCACCCAGAGTAAGTCTGAAATGAAGTAGAAACACTTCCTTACAAATAACCAACTTTTAGACTGCAAAGTCTTTCAGTTTGGGATACTCGACTCTTTCACATATTTGGAAGAGGGTTAAATGTAATTTTTACTGAACACTTTTAAAGTTTGATAAAGTTTACATGTAGGTGTAGTTAGTTTAAACATATCTGGTTTGGTATTGAATAGTCTAAAGTCCCTTTAACCCTTTACAACACGATTCTCAGTTTCAAATACCCTGAGAAAGAAGGCTTTCGAAAATATCTTAGGAAAAGGAGAAATTGGTGGTGACCAGCATTTTCTCCTTTTCCCATAATGTTTTTCAAAATTTCAGAAAACAATTTCCACCATTTTAGCTACATTTTATTAGTCGTCTGCAAATCTTTTCAATTTGGACTGGTTGATATTTTTGTTGTGTGGTAAAGGCATCAATATTGAAGGCATTTTGAAAATCATTGGGTAAGTTTGGACTTGGGTACGATTTTATTTGGGTACGCATTGACTGTAAACATTGCTCTCGGGTTTCGTAACAATAACATTCACTCGTGGAGGTGATGCAGAATAGAAAACAAAAAGTGAGAATAACAATTGGAAATATTTTCATTTCAAGAAAAAAGATTATTACTTCAAGTTTCTTTTGCAATGGCTCTCGCGGAGTGTCAGCATTTCGAGTTTACCTCTATCTGATTTTTATTGTCGAATAGTATTGTCACAGCGTCAGACTTAAATCGCATCATGAAATTCCTAAAACCACCTTCCTTTATGAGCTTTGGATATATTAAAACCTGACTGTCCTAAAAGTGTTGCAAGCACGGTTCGGAATGTTCGATATCACAAAAGCAGTCGTTTCCGGCTGACCCCGGTTTTATACGTTAAATCTACAGTTTCCTCCTTTTTAAATCTCTAGAACAATCGAATACATGTATTTACTGACTCTATAGTTCCACGAATCGACGTTGAGCCGATAGGCTGCACAAATTGTCATTCTTCCGTTCTTCGGATGAGGATCGAACAAGGTGCATGAACGGTTACGAGTCGTGCACTCTGCCACCGAGCTTATTTGTAAAACACTCTGGCCAAAACAACCCTGAAATTGCTATATTTTGATTAATTTCCCTAATTGAAGAGGTCCATTTCATTAATTCAGGGGTCTTGCTTATAATGCAGAATGATTTTTGTTCGAAATGATATTGTGTCCTGTGAAAAAGATTGTGTGTAACTTATATGAAAAAAAAAAAATGCTTCTAAGTATTGCTCCATTGTTTGAGTGAAAGAATGCATCTAAACGTAAGCAGATAAACATGACTGACACTTAAAACCTCTGAAATAGACAGCTGATGAGTAGGAGGCGACAGAAAAGGGGGAGATAAGAGAAAGAATTAAACATACAGATAGATCACATTTAGGACAAGTGCAGTGCACATGATTTGTTACTCTCTCTTTAATTTTGTTTTTTTGAGTAATTGTCCTTTTTCTTTTCTTTTTGCATTTTTGGGTTTTGACTTCACTCTTCAGAAACAGGTAATCCACATTTGGTGTAAGTGCAGTACATAAGATCCATAACTCTATCCACATTATTTTTGGAGTTATTGCCCGTAGGTTTTTTTTTTTTTTTTTTTTTTTCTTGTCTGGGGCATAACTTTAAAAGTATTAAAGCTAGTGACGTCATTCTTCAGATACAGATATATCACACTGCACTATAGCTACACCACAAGATCTGTAATTCTGTCTTTATTATTATTATCATTTTTTTTTTTTTTTTTTTTAATTATTTCCCTTTGTTTTTTACATTTTGGATTTTTGTCAGGAGCAAACCTTCCAAAGCTATCGACTTCATACTTAAGATACAGATATACTCGTACAGTAGAGAATAGATGGTTGGTGTCTTGGATGGTTAAGTTTATCGGGCAAGGCGGAGGAAATTATCTGGTGAGCCGAAGGCGAACCGGATAAATTTCGGAGCCGAGCCCGATAAACTTAACCCATCCAAGACACCAACCATCTATTCTATTTATCCTGTCACTCACTGTAACGGAACAAAACAAAATAAACGCAAAAAAAAACGTTGATAAAGACCGTACCTTTAATAAATTTCCGGAGCCGAGCCTGATCGACTTTCCCAATCCAAGACACCAACCGTCTATTTTATTTATCCTTTTTCTCAATTATAATCCGAAATCCGACTTAATTGAACATTTCGCTCGAAATAAGGCACACATTGACATCTTTCTCACTAGATATATGAGAAACTTTAAAAAATGTAGAACCGTGTTTACAAAACTCTCTGGATATGCAGCTGCAATAATGACGTCATGAATGATATTGGCTACGCCATAATTATTAAACGTGACGTATATCCGCGGAAAAATATTGTGGCGAAGAAGACAATGTGTTTTAACATAACAGACTATTAATTAAACGAGCAAAAGTATTCGCTAGCGATTGATTCATTCATTACGGCAGTAAGACGCTTGGTTGAAAATAGTGCGCACTTGGCGGTCACGTGACCAACAGACGGATAACAAAAAAAATATACGGCACCCTGTTATCGGGTTGAAACTGTAGAAGGTGACAGGATAAAAATCGTTATGGGGAAAAGTCAAGTGCACGAGATCCATAGCTCTGTCCTCAATATACTTGGAGTTATTGCCCTAAGGTACTATTTGTCCGGGTCATATTTTCCAAAGTATAAAAGCTATTGACTCGAAACTGCAAATACATTGATCGCGTTGAGGACAAGTGCTGCGCACAAGTTCGACAACTTTGTATTTAGTTTTTTTTTTTTTTGTTTTTTTTTTATTTAGTGTCCTTTGTTATTTTACGTTTTGGGTTTGGAAAGGGTCTGTCATTCAGTGACAATGCAGCAGGTGGGAGTATTAATTTTGTCCAGTGGCAACAGTTTAGCTTTTTACATGCCAAGATATTAATGGATACAAAAGAGGTATACTCGAGGATTATGAAAATATCACATTCATAGTGAAAATGTTTCGAAATGACATAAAAGGTGGATATTTGGATTTTGTGACAAAAATTCACAGAAAAATACATAAAACTCATCTTAATACTTCTAAAGCTGTTTAATTTGCATTTGTAAAAACCCAGACGTCGAAAGCCGTCAGACTACAAGTGAAATTTGAGAAAAAATACGGCCCAAGTTAACATCTACGAGAAACACCGACTATTTTTATCGGACCGGATATGATAGGTACCACGCTTATTTGCGTACTGGAAAAGACAGACGAAGCTTCAAACATGACGTCAGAAGAAGAAATTATGGTAAAAAATTAACTACATTCTTGTTACAAATTATGCTCAAACAAAGAATTTAATTGATAAACAAAGACCACTGTTGGATTAATTGTTAAGAAGAATAAACAAACATAACATTTTAAGCTACATTTCCTGTCAAAATACGCCAAAATTTGGTGCGCGATGTGTTGTAAGAGCGTTAAGTGGTTTGTTCAAAAGTACCGTAGAAAATGCAAACAAATGAAATTCAGCTACAATGCCCACCGATTCGTTTGCATAATTTACCACTCTGATGGGCGAATTACAAATGATTTGTTTTTTTGTCTGGCAACTAAGGATTACTCCTCTTTGTAATCGCTATACAACTTTTAGTTTATGATGGATCGTTTTGTTAGTCGATGTAACCTGTACGTTTTCCGTACATGAGGTATTTCGATCACCTTGTATTTCCTCCTTAAGATTTGTTTTAATTAGACAACCTTATTAGATGCACCATTATAGATATTTGAAAGTTGAAGTACTTGTGAAGCAGGAATTTGGAGACATATGAAGGACTTTACTTTCAGACTTGAGATATCTGTATTAGCAGTAAGAAAAGAAATCTGATTTTGAAAGTGACATATAAACATAAAAACAGATAAGCGATAGCAGCACCCGATGTTTCTCAAAAGATTTGTATTATCACACTTGTATATTTTAGATTTCACCAGAGAGTCCCTTCTCATCCTTGTCCGAATATCAGACACCAAAAAAGCTTGAAAACAGAGGAAGGAGAGACAAAGGGGGTAAAAAAAAGAGGAGTCTACAGAGGAAGGGGACCTTTTAAAAAAGCATGAAGAGATGGAACAATAAGAGATAGAAAAGGGTGCCAGTAGAGGGAGAAGAAAAGAAAAGTGGTTTATTTGAATTGACGGAAAAGTGCAGCGATTTGAAAGCCAAAACTGATCTAAAAGAGTCAAGCAAGAGAATGTTTCATGTTACTGATTTTGAAATGAACCATTTACTTGCTTAAATGCTTTACCACACATTCCCAACTTTTAGCGACTTTCAGAAATGCGCCTTTTGAATACATTGTGAGAAATGGAAAAAACGCCATTATCCGGCACGTTCTTATTTTCCCACAATGTTTTCTACCCTTCCTAAGACAAATTTCTATTTTTCAGTAACAATTATTTTGCCTTCTGCAAATGCTTTCAATTTGCACAAGCGTAAGATTTTGTAGTGTGGCCTAGGGTTAAAGTCCCGGTAGACACCAAAAGGGTGTTATAACTTATAATGCATTCAACTTTACTTCATATTATTTAAAAGTATTGAAATTATTGTGAAAATGACAATCTGTTATTGTACGGTCGGTCCAAGTGTTTGCTGCTGGCAGAAAAAGTTTTAAAATCAGGTAAAAAGTTAGTAAACGACAGAGGGACCTGGCAACTTTTGACCTACTTTGGAAATTCCTTCTTTAGCCGGAGACTAATGCTCGGGAAGTCTATTCTGTAACACATTTTCATCTTCACAGTAATTTTTGTACTTTTAAATGATTCGATCTAAATGCATTTTAACATCCGCATTGTTTACTTTTGCTCTCTTTCTTTTTTTAAAAGAAAATCTAAATATAAGATTAATAATTAGAATGAATGCATCTGTCATCCGATAAAAGCAAATATCATGTGTAATTAATAGCAATATTCGTTTTTGTTATTAACCTTTTACCTCGAGAAAAAAAAATTCCACTGTCCAAAATGAAAGCATTTGAGGCAACAAATTGAATATTGTTCATATTTACAGACTTGTCTGTGATAGGATATAAATAGTGGAAAAAGGAAAAAATGCTTGTTACCAGCATTTCATCCTTTTCCCACCATTTTTCACATTTTCCCACGGTTGTTGAAAGTCATACCTGTTTGGTAAAGGATTAAATTATGAGGAGGCTGTATACCAGTTATATGAAATGACTGTAGATATTTGCATTGTTATCAACCTGAAAGTTTATGTATGCCCTAGTAAATATTATAGATAAAGTGTCAAAGGAGTTGTTTTTGATCAGGAAGAGGATGTTCATGGTGGAGTTTGGAGCATGTCATTTTCTCCTTTCGGATCTGGTTCAGAATTAGCCTCAGACTCTATTATTCTACGTGTTTATCAGACAACTAAATTGAGACTTTATACTTTGCAGACAATACAGTAAAAAAAAAAAATTGTTTTTAAGTAGCAGAAAATATGGGAAAAGACTAAAATGATATGTTCAATCAGTAGTTTTCCCTTTTTCCACAATGTTTTCATAAGCTTTCAAACTTAAGGTTTTAGAAAACATAGAGGTCAATTAAAGAAAGACAAAGTGAAATCTTTTACCAAATGAAAACATTTGATTTGGTACAAACTTGGTAGAGATACTCAAACAGTTTATATTCACAGTGTGATTCTGTTATTTGATACTGCTAAAAGATAGAGCTGTCGTATGGTAGTTCGTATTTCAGATCAAATGAGATACATGTATAGTATTATTTTATCATTCAAAATAAGTTGTCTAACCAAAAGTTATCTTTTACCAAAAAGGAAACGGTCAAAGGATTGTCTGAGAAAGCAACAAAAGAAGTGTTGTGCAGTGTGAGGCAATGCAAGCCCATATATTGAACATCATTGAAAAATATTAAAAAGAAAGGACACCTACAGCACCAGCTCCAGAGCCAGCTCCCATCATATGCAATAATTGCAGAGAAACACTTCCTGAAGATGTACAAGTTTGTCGTGGTTTTCGGCCAGACTTATGTAAGAGCATCATTCCTGTAAGGATTCATGTATCTTTTGCTAATGTAACAAACTTAAGAACACATATCTAGGCTTTACAGAGGGCTGGGGGAGCGCTTTTCAGATTCTTATTATCATACAAATTTCCAACATGTTGATCACAGTCATTTGGTGGGGGAGTGTTGGCTATCCAGATTATTATCATTCAAAACTCTAAAAATGTTAATCACTGAAATGATAGTAAGGTAATCATTTGCAAACTTAGAATAAATAAGAAATAAAGCTAAAATTTGAAATTAAAACAATCCGTTGTAATTCCTGAAACAAATACAAAGCCTCGAAAAAATCCTTAGATTTTGGCTGGAATTTCATGAAGCAAATGACGCTTGTCAGTTACATACTACGACCATGGCCAGATATATGTGGTGATGATATGTTTGATTTCATAAAGATAGGCAGATTTCCTAAAGAGCTATTATTCTGATTGCAAAGAAAAATGCTAGTATTATTCATAAACTGTTTTACAAGAAATTTTTATTCGTGACAAAAATTAATTATTAATATTAATTTTGAAAAAAATCCAACAGTTACGAAGGGAAAAGTATCCATTTAAAATTAAACATTTTCGTTTCTTGTTTACTCGATTAAGTAGGCAATTTTGATCCAAATGTTTTGAAACTTGCACGGAAGATTTATATCATCAAGGAATTGAACCTTATTGAAACGTAAGCAAATCTAGGTATCATTTTAGGAAAAGCAGCTGTTTGATGACTAAGTCTTGTTTATTCAACAAAGTCCACATTCTTTTTGGTTCTATTTCTTTTTAATTGGTAAGGATAGTTTAATTCAATTATTATGAAAATCTTATCAAATTTCCAAACAGGTGGTTTTGAGATATTGTACTTTGATTATTTCAAAAATTGTTCAATTTCTCATGCCTACTGATTTTGCAGTCTTGGTGGATTAAAGCCCGGTTATAACCCACACAAATTTTTTTGTGAGTGTGTTTGTCTTTTTCCATTTCGCATCATAAGTTATTGATGTGTGTTAGAAAATAAGCAAAGTTATATACAGCCGGTAGAGCGATTCAGGCCCCCAGGGGCCTCTAATTTATAAAAGTAGCATGCTGCTTTCAAACATAAAGGGTATTTTGCCTCCTATTCAAGTTGAAATAAGAAAGGTCTTTGGCTACTTGTTGGAAGTTCAAATGCGATTTTTTTTTTTTTTTTTTTTTGTTATTTTTTCTAGCTGAAACTGCTACATCAGCACATGAAACAAATTTGTTTTTCCCCTGATTTATATATAAGCTGCTTCTATTTATAAATTTTATCTAAAGTGTAAATGCACAGTTCATTTTTAAGTACCAATCGATTGTATTGATATTATGTAAAACAGTTAAGCATGCTTGTATGATTTTTCGGGAAATCCATCTTGTCACAGACACCAATGTGTTAACAATGCAGAGACAGTATAGGAATTATGTCTTTGCCTGACATAATGTAACCGAGGAAGAATACAACAAGGCTATGAGACATGCCGCTTAAAGGCAGTAAATGCTATTTGAATATGACAGACTTGGACGTTAAGTTCCATATGAACCCTGGTAGAAACCATTATTTTGGACAAAACTAAATTGAAACCATTGAAACTAAATTGATACCCACAATAAATTGTGACATATTTAGTTGTATATTTCTTTGAAAGGATAGAACACTCTGTGGGGAAAGGTGAAAGTGCAGGAAATCAGCAGTTTGTATCAATTTTCCGCAATGTTTTGAGAAGCCTTCTTCCTTAGGATCGGAATTGTGTGGAGAAGTTAGAGTAGTGGGAAAACTTATTACCTTTTGCGGCTGCAAGTGCTTGGTTTTCAGTGAAAATTCTAAGTCGAAAAAGGGCAAAACTGTGTCTTAAGAGTAAAAGAACATTGTGAACAGAAGAAAATAGCTGGTTACCAGTAACTTAATCTTTTCCCTAAACTCTGTCAAAAGGTTTCTTATTTAGGTCATTATCCCTTTCGCAAATAAAAAGAAATTAAACCCTTTCAAATTCAAAATTTCTGGAAATGGCAAGTTCAAAACGAGTCAGAAATGAGCTTGAGCTCTCTGATAGGGTTGAGAAAATTGTGGGAAAAGGAGAAAATACTTCCAACCAGCATTTTCTCCTTTTCTCAAAATGTTTTCAGAAGTCTTTTTTCCCAGGGTTATGAAAATCCGGAATTATTTAGTAAAGGGTTAGATTGCATGGTTTGGTAAAGGTTTAAATTGGAATGTATATATCTTTACTTTGTAACAAAAGAGGAATACCTTTATCTCTTTATTTTGCCACAACGTTATCAAAATTTGCTTGAAGGGGAAATTTATGTTGTCCTCATAAGCCAGTAAAGCTATGATTTGCTCTCAAACGGTTTTGGCATTCAGAAGTTCTCCAAGTAGCCAAGTGTTGCATTTAAATGCTGTTAAAGAACCAATTAATCTTAGCAAATCTAGCTCTTCATGTGTATTATTCTCTTACATGGAAAAAAATACAGCAAGCAATGTTTCTCCCGGTGTCCGTGCGTCCGTCCGTCCGCCCGTGCGTCTAACCGTCCGTCCGTCCATCCGTGCGTTAACTTTTATTTCAAACATCTTATACTCTGAAGCTACCCATCCAATTTTGATGAAACTTCACAGAAATGATCCTGCCATGGTCCATCTTCAGAATTTCTTGAAACAATTTGATTCCTTCAAAAACTCTGGTTGTCATGAAAATATTAAAAATATGAAAAACTGAAAAATATTAAAAATCTTTAAAAATCTTCTTGTCTGAAACCATAAGGCCTAGGGCTACCAAATGTGGCATTTAGCTTTATCTATGGGACCTCTACCAAGTTTCCTCAAATTATAGCCATGGGGTCAAATTTGGCTTCGCCCCGGGGGTCACAAGTTTTTATATGGACTTATATAGGGAAAACTTTAAAATTCTTCTGGTACCTAGCCATAGGGCCTAGGGCTACAAAATTTGGCATGTAGCTTTAACAAGTTGGCATCTACCAAAAGTGCCCAAATTATAGCCCTGGGGTCCAATTTGGCCCCGCCCCTGGGGTCACAAGTTTTACATGGGCTTATGTAGGGAAAACTTTAAAAATTTACTCTTACCTAGCCATAAGGCCTAGGGCTACCAAATTTTGCATGTATCTGCCTTTATCTAGTGGGCCTCTACCAAGAGGGCCCAAATTATAGCCCTTGGGTCAAGTTTGGCCCCACCCCAGGGGTCACAAGTTTTACATGGGCTTTATTGTGAAAACTTTATAAATCTTCTTATTACTAACCATAAGACCTAGGGCTACTAAATTTAGCCCTGTCTCAGGGATCTCATGTTTTACAGGGCCTTTTATTTAGGAAACTTTGAAAATCTTTTTGTTTATAACCACACATTCTGGACCTGTATTATTTGGTATGGGATTTTATCTTGTGGACCTCCACCAGGATTCAAGTAATTGTAGCGTTGTGGCCAAAAATGGCTTTGCCCTGGGGTCATAACTTTCTCGTAGGATTTTACACACAAACATAAAAAAAAATGTGTATGCCTTAGCCAGTGGAGCGATTCAGGGCTATCATGGCCCTCTTGTTTGTCTTCTTAGACTGTAGGCAGTCCTGCCAATACTTGACCTCACTTCACTGGCTGCTTTCCCACATTACCATCGTAAAAACAATGATCAGCATTGAGAGCGGCATGAATTCTTCACCGATACTGTGGGAGAAATTGACCAAGCTTGGAATTTGAACCAGCGACCTCTGTTCTTAGGTCCTATATGCTACCAACTGCCCTACCGGAGCTTGGCAGATTTTGGAACTCTTTGCTCAGTGGTTTAAATCCGAAAAATATTAACATTGATGATACATCAGCAGATATCAACAGATCTACAAAAAATGAAGTATTGAGCTTGCTATGATAGTAGCGCCTAGGTTTGTTTTAGATATGTGCATGTAGAAAGAAGAGAGGAATTTTGGAAGGCCCTCTTAACTCTCTACCTAAAGACAAAACTTTGCAATTTGTGTCTTAAAGAGTAGAAAACAATGTGGAAATGGGAGAAAATGCTGGTTACCAGCAAGGTGTCCAAACTTTGGACGATCAAAGAAGAAAGCTGTGAAATTAAACAAAACAATTTTGACCTGAAGTATTCTAGAAGAAAAGTATCAAAGTTCATTTCATTTCATATTAGGACCGAATTTTAACCATGCCCTAAATACATATTCTAATGCCATTTACTGAGAGTCACCTTAAAGGTGAGAATATAAAGATATTGGTTGGATTTTAATCCCAAACGGGTGCTTTCTCACAAAAATAATTAAAAATTTATTTTAACCCTTTTTTTAAGCAGTGGACTGTTGTCCTCCCTGCCAAATTTAGCAGTGAGCTATTGTCCAGTGGGTTATTGTCCCAGTGGGCTTTTGCCACAGTGGGTTATTGTCCGTTCCCCGGAAGACCTTGAAAAAAAAATTAACACCGCAAGACAAGTTCCTTATGATAGGACAAACGCTGAGAGAGAGGAAAGAGAGAAGAAAAGGAACGCTAGTAGATAGTAAAATGGGGACCCTAGGCACTTTTGGACGCATTGCAAAATGGCCCAGACACTCAATAAAATGGCCCAGCTAATTTCTTAAACCCACACAAATTTCTTAATCGACTAACTAGTTAACCAGAAAAACCAACTTACTAGTTAACCAGGCAAACCGACTAACTAGTTAACCACAAATCCGAGGCTAACTTAAACTCTAAAAAAATTTTAATTTTTATTTTTGAAACTTTTTTTTTAAATCGAAATTTTTTTCAAATTTCTTTTCGATCAATCACATATGTCAGTCCAAAAAAATTGTTGAAATTTTTCTAATTTTACAGGACAATTTTTGTAGTATATAGAGACAGAACCTATATACGACATCAAAACTATGGAAAACCAACCTCCACCACCATATTATCCACCTATTCCACCTCCACCCTACTACCAACCACCGCCCTACTACCCCCAATACTACCAACCACCACCCACACCCGTCTACCAACCACCACCCCCACCCGTCTACCAACCACCACCCCCACCCGTCTACCAACCACCACCTCAACCCTACTACCAACCACCCCCACCACCCCCACCCGTCTACCAACCACCACCTCAACCCTACTACCAACCACCCCCACCACCCCCACCCGTCTACCAACCACCCCCGTCAGAATACCACTACCCCTACGAAGAAGCCGATCGCATAGACCGACTATACAAAAAACAACTCAAAATGCAGATCAATCTCATTGACTACATACGCGAGTACCTCCAAACACTCGAACTACAACAACCCATCATAGAGGAAGAAGTAGACCCCATCGAAATATGCATAGGCTGCCGAAAAGAATTTTGGGACAACCGTGCGGGCAACAATCTACCCATCCATCTCGAAAATGAAATCATCCGTCGAGACAACCAAATCACTACCCTCATCAACCGCATCATACACCTCAAACAATACTACTATGAATCCTAAACAACCATAAATTCCTAATACTACTTGATAGTATTACGAATTTAAAATTTTCGAAAAATCAAAAAAAATTCTGAACCACACATTTAGTACATGAAGATATATCTTCCGCCTTGTCTACTGCTTCTCCTCTATAGTAGTACAATCCTTTACAACCCATTTCCCAAGCTTTGAAGTGTATATCATGGATATACTTCTTTGATGCTCCAGCAGGGATGAAAACATTTAGAGACTGACCTTGACAAATATATTTTTGTCTATCCGCAGCATACTCTATAATTTTAAATTGATCGATCTCTTTTGCAGTTTTGAAAACCTCTTTGATTTTATCCGGTAGAGGTAGATGAGCAACCGATCCTTTAGATAGTATAATAGAATCCCAAATTTCTTTAGTATCCAATCCCCATTGGGCAAGCACCTTTTTCAAATATTTATTTTTCCACAAAAATGAACCAGCTCTCGTCTTTAAAACGTAAGCATTAGCCACTTGAGGTTCTATAGAAGCACTACAATCCACAATGAGAGAACTATTAGATGTAGGAGCAACCGCAAGTAAATGAGAATTCCTTCTTCCAGTACCTACCATAGATGGACATTCACCCCTTTCTTTTGCTAGTTTTTTAGTTTCCATTAAAGCATACTTTTTTAGCTTTTGAAATATTTCGATATTTAGGGCTCGAGCTTCATCAGATTCGAAAGCGATACCCTCTTTTTGAAATAAAGACCCCAAACCCATTACACCCAATCCTAGAGGACGATCTCTAAAAGCACCCTTTTTAGCTTTAGCAACACTATCTGGTGCGTTTTGAATAAAAGACTCCAACACATTGTCCAAAAATCGAATAATATCCCGGATAAATCGTTCATTCCAATCTCTATAAAACTCTAAATTGACTGATGATATACAACAAACCGCATCCGTAGTAGCATCAGTTGGTAAATGAATCTCGTTACACAGGTTACTACTATGCACCACCAACCCTTGTCTTTCATTGTCTGGGGTAAATCCTGGTTGATAGTATCTATAAAGTTTAAATATGGAGTACCTACTCTACTTCTAGACTCTAGGATAGTTTCCCAAATCCTTCTAGCATTGGTAGGAGTCCTAGTTCTAGTTTTAGGATCTACCAAATCATAATCTCTACCATCTCGAACAGCCTCCATAAACTCATTGGTGATATTTACACCATTAAAAAGATTTAAATTTTTTCGATTGATATCTCCACCGGTAGGAATCCGCATAGATATAAACTTTAATATCTCTGGATGGGTTACATCTAGGTAAGCGGCATAGCTACCCCTTCTAGTTTTACCCTGCCTGTAAGAATTGATAGCAGCATTTACCGGGGTCATAAAAGCTATAGCCCCAGGTGATTTACTATCCGTAGTTCTAATAGAACTCCAATCTGCACCAACACCACCTCCTACCACAGTAAACCAACGGATATCTTTGAGATGATCTATAATACTTTCTATCTTGTCTGGTACATAGGATAGAAAACATGAAATAGGTTGACTCTTTTGGCCACTACCACTATCTATAGGAGCATTAGAAAGGATAGGAGAAGAAAACATAAATCTACCTGCAGATGCGTAATTACATATCCTTTGAGCGAAAAATAAATCTCCACCACAATACGCAAGACTAGCTCTAGCAAACGCGTGTTGTGGGGTCTCCCCATCTAACAAACAGTACTTGTGAAGTAAATCTAATCCATTTTCTGAAATAGCATTAGTATTATAATGGTTTAACGTAATACCTCTATATTCTTCCAACATTTTTAGTTTTATCTAGAAAAGAAAAATTTTAGATTAAAAATTTTTTTTATTTTTTCTATTTTACAGGAAAATCATCATATAGTAATCATGAGTGTTAAAACAATGATATCTACCTTTGGTGATAAATTAACCAACATATTAAACTATAAATTTAACTACACACCCGAACGATTTCCTTCAAAAGCTTTTAAATGTAGAGAATTAATTGAATTTAGAAGAACACAAAACAAAAATTACATTGAATTACTTGAAAACTTTAAACCTGCTCTATACTATGAATGTAGTAAAATATTACTCAAAGAAAAGACTGTTTCCCTCATCGTTAGCATCAATATACCAGAATTATTATGCAGTATTATGGAGGAACAATGACAGGACCTTTACTCATATGATTTAATGGAAGGAGATGTAAATTCAATTCTAAATGATTTTAATAAATATCTCATGCTAGAAAAAATAATAACAATTGATAAAAACGATGTTGTTGCTGATGCATATAACAATAATTTATCTTTCTCATTAGATCTTTTGATTGGTAACCCTCATATTCCAAATGATTATAATAATCGTGATGAAGATGGTGAACTTATAGATTTTGATGAAGATGAATATGCTAAATTAGAAAGTATCCAAAATCAAACCACAAACAGAGTTACTTTATCTGATTTAGAGGTTACCGAAGTAATAGAAGTTGTTAAAATAGAATTAGCAACCACAACCAACCAAGAACAAACATTTACATCAGAAACATGCATCATATGCTTAGAAAAAGATCCTAATATATTATTTTGTAATTGTGGTCATATATGTGTTTGTGATGGTTGTAAAACAAACGGTAACTTTACCAGCTGCCCAGTCTGTAAAATAAAAAGCACAATCAAACGTAAAATGTAACTTCCAAAGAGAAGTTACATTTTTTAAAAATTGAAAGTTAAATAAAAAATAACAGGAAAATCGTTACATAGTAATCAAGAGTGTTAAAACAAAAATAGATATTTTTAGTAATAAATTAAATGATATGTTGGAGAATAAAATTAACCATATCTCCAAACGATACCGTTCGCCTCACTATGAATGTAGAAAAGAGATCAAGTTCCCCAAAGCGCAAAACAAAAATCATATTGAAATACTCCATGACTTAAAACCTGTTTTATATTATGAATGTAGTAAAATACTAAAACATTTTGATAGTGTTACTTTTGGTATTTGTATTAATGAGGTAGAGTTACCATATGTTCCTTTACATGAACAAATACAAGGGGTTTACACATATAATTCAGATGGGGAAG
This sequence comes from Hippopus hippopus, assembly GCA_946811185.2. Taxonomy (NCBI): domain Eukaryota; kingdom Metazoa; phylum Mollusca; class Bivalvia; order Cardiida; family Cardiidae; genus Hippopus; species Hippopus hippopus. Next base: position 52,715,724 of record OX328098.1, on the reverse strand, counting down.
ATATTAATTGCATTCTAAACGAATTTAATAAATTCCTTAGTCTAGAAAGTATAGTAGATATTGAAAGAAATGATGTTATAAGTACAGCATATAGTGAAAATCTTACTTTTTCACCAAACATACTTATTGGTAATGTAATTACTGATAGAGAATTAGATAATGGGTGTAATTGTGGTAGAGATGATTGTGAAAATCCAGATGAAGAAGAGTTTAGTTTTTTAGATATAACTACAAACTGGATTAATAATAGAACTAATATATCAGATCTTGAAATCACAACAGTAGTTCATAATGTACCTAATGAAACCAGAACAATAGTAGTTGAAAGAGAACTTCCTATTGTAACTAATAGGATTGAAACATTTTCATCAGAAACATGTGTTATATGTTTAGAAAAAGAACCTAATATATTATTTTGTAATTGTGGTCATATATGTGTTTGTGATGGTTGTAACACAAACGGTAACTTTACCAGCTGTCCAATCTGTAAAATAAAAAGCACAATCAAACGTAAAATATAACTTCCAAAGAGAAGTTATGTTTTAATAAGTCTAACTCTATCAAAATAGATATATAAGCGTGTGTTACATCACGGTTAGTTGATCTTGAAATAAAGTTTATGATATCGCATTGTTTTACCTCCAACGCCCTCGGAAAAATCGTACAGCTACAAATTTCATCCGCATTTTTAATAATAGAGTAATCAACCTGCTCCAATCCGTTTACCGCAATATTAACTTGCACCTCTTCTGGTACATTAAGATCCTTTTTAACAATCGTTAAACTTCCTCTTATAATTCTACCTGATGCACTCATACAGTAACCCCCTAAACCATGCCTTTTTCCTGAATTACCATTACCAAAAGAGAACTCATAATTACCGTCTCCAATTGGCCCTTGTTCTTCAGGCCACACAGTTATAATAGGTTTAGGACCTATGAGAGAAGAAAGGGATACTTTTCTATCCACATAGGATTTTGTTGCTAAATCTCTCTCTTCTACTGGAGCTGCAGCGTTTTTTATAGAAAAACCTTTAAGATCTTGTCAGCCACCACCGTGAAACTTCCATTTGGATTTTTTACGATAGCTCCACCATTATCAACATAATTTTTATTAGCAGCAGCATCACGTGATGTAGGATTAGGTAAACCAATAATCGGGTTATCATTCATATCTATTCCACCAGCAATTAAATAGGATCCATCTTGTTTTTTAGTCAAAGCTTTTTCACCTGCAGTAGCTACCTCAACAACGGTATCCACATAAAACTTATTTACAGCTTGATCATTTTCCAAAGGACTTCCAACATTGTTAATCCCTCGTCCTCCCATAGAAACGTCAGAAACTACCATATACCTACCAGCTCCATAAACAAAAGCTTTATTTGCGCTGTCTACATATCTTTTAGTTGCTGCATCTTGAGCATCTGCAGGATCCAAAAGATTAGTTAAAGTATACTCCTGCATATCTATATTTGCAATAGCGGAAAAAGTACCATCTCGGTTCTCTACTATCGCTTTACCGCTTCTTTCCACATATTTTTTAGTAGCAGCTTCGTTAGGTTCTGTAGGCTCCTTAACATTTCTTATTTCATTGAAACCCATATTTATAAATCCAAGGGCTTGATATCCACCATTTTCTTTTAATAACCCACCAGAATTTCCATCAACATAATGTTTTGTAGCAACATCTTGAGGATTTACTGGATTACTAACCCTCGTTAATGCATTACCATTCATATCTATAGAACCAGAAACAACAGTTGTTCCATCTTTACGTAAAAAGTTATTATTTATGTAAGCGAGTGACACAACATCACCGCTTGTTTTATCATCTTTCATTCGACCAAATTTATCAACAGGCATTTTTTATTATTAAAAAAGTTTATTTATCACTGTCTGAAACTTTTTACCTAAGCTTAACTCCTTTAGAATGTATAAACATAAATGCCCACAAAATACTTGTCCAGCTTGTTGTAATTGATCGGTATTGTACTGTATTGGACTTTTTAGATACTCTCGAATTTCATTAGGTGGTTGTATTCCATAACTCTCAAAATAAATTTTAGTTTTACCGTTTTTATACCAAGCAACCCAATGTGTACCAGGTCCACCACTTTTATCAAAGTTTACTATACCACATTCTTTTTTATTTGCTTTTTTCGGTAAGGTATCTAATAAAAAAAACTCCCCTAAAAGAAGGAATCTTTTTGCAGCATCTTCTAACTCAAAATTGCTCAACGGTTTATTTGGTAAAATTATGTTTTTAATCGAAATATCTAACATTTTTTATAGTTAAATATTTCTAATATCTTTATTATCAACCCATGAATTAAATTCGTTGGGATAACCTTTCCACTTTACAAGAGACCTCTTTTTTCCTTTTTTAATAACCTTTTCTATCCTATACAACTCTTGGCTGGTTTTCTGCAGTTCAGGTTCATAAAAGGTACCTTGTATTTCTTCTCCATTGAGATCTTTAATTTTATATGTTACAGGTGATGTATGTTTTACTTCAGAAACTGTAAAAACCTCCTCAGTCCATCTTGTTGTATAACCTTTCTCAAAAGTATTTTTCTTTTTAGTTATCCTTATTTTGTCTCCAACGGAAAACTTAGGTTTTATATCCTTTATTTCGAGATGATCAGGATAAAGATTTCTCCAAACTTTGGTTTCATTTTCTTTTTTACTAGCATTTACTGGAGTCACCTTAGTAGATGAATGTTTTGTGTTATTATATTCTTTAACGAGATCTGGTAACACATTGATGTAAACATTTGTGGAATGAGCAGAAAAATACTCCCACATTTTTTCTTTCATTGTTCTAATCCATCTCTCAACAACACTAGATTTTTCCTCATTTTCAGTAGAATACAATTCAACCAAGTCTTTTACATCTTTGTTATAAAACTCTTTACCCTTATCCACCCACATTTTTTCAGGTTTTCTCTCCTTAAAAATACTTTTTAGTGCTATAGGAACAGATTTTCCAGTTTTATCTTTTAATGGTATCAACCATCCATATTTAGAAAAGACGTCAATGACAGCGAGGAGGTATTTTACACCACAATTAAACTTAGAAAATGCTTGTATGTCTAACTCTCCTTTTCTTAAATTTTCTTTTTACAGGTTTATGTAATTCCTCCGCTAAATTTATCATGTCGAAATTTTTTTTTTTAACTCCCATTCCAAATTTCCTCTTTGTTCCAATAAGTTTACTTACCAACCCCCTTTCCATTTTTTCTCTAATAGTAGGATTGTAAATACCTTCTAATTATGTTAACATATTTTTATCACACACCGCGTTTCTTGTGGCAGTATCATTATGCTTAAGATAGCAAACATCATGATGGCAAGCAGCTTTATCAACACGATTTATTGGTTTGCTCCATTTCTTTGGTGTTAAATCTGGATTGAGTCTTTTTTTTTAATTTAGTGCCAGGTTCTGTAAAATTGTGACCAGGGAGATGCATTTCAAAAGGTAAATTATTTATAGCTTTATTTAGCAATGATCCACCCTTTGTCCCCCTAACAAACTGATTTTTATTTATTCCACAAACTACACATTTTCCCCGTTTCATATTTCTTCCATTTTTAGAAACAGCATATTCTATACTGCTTGTATCAGTAACTTTTTTACATTTAACACAATACATTTTTTATATATAAAAATTAAAAAAGTTATATAAAATGGATATTGTAAACTTATCATGGAATGAAAAAGTATCAAAGAGATTTAATCACAGCCTTTTACCAAAAAGTATCAGAGGAATAATTATAGGTAAATCAGGATGTGGTAAAACTACTCTATTGTTAAACCTTTTACTTAGACCGGGATGGCTCGACTACAATGATCTAAGTGTTTTTGGAAAAAGTCTTTTTCAACCGGAATACCGAATACTAAAAAAGGCTTTTGAAGAAAAACTATCAAAAGAATATATTTTAAAGTTGTTTAACATGCGAGATGAAATACAGGATGCAGATGTTTCCCCTATAGCTTTAATTGAGGAATGGATGAAGTCGTTTAAAAACAAATCGGATATAAATTGTAACTTTTTTGAAAATGCGAGTGATGTACCTGATCCGAGAGAGTTAAACCCAGGAAATAAAAATTTAATGATTTTTGATGATTTACTTTTAGAAAAGCAAAGCAAATGTGAGTGTTACTACATTCGGGGAAGACATAGTAATGTAGATTGTTTTTACCTTTCACAAAATTATTTCAGGCTACCAAGGCAAACTATTAGAGAAAATGCTAATTTTATTTGTCTTTTTCAGCAAGATCTAAAAAACATTAACCACATTTATAGTGATCATGTAGGTGATGATATGTCAAAGGATGAATTTAGAGAATTTTGTAAAAGGGCGTGGGAAAGACCGCATGGTTTTGCTATCATTGATCTAACCAGTAAAAAACACGATGGGAAGTACAGAAACGGTTTTGACAACTTTTACCTACCTAAGTCAGTATAAAAAATAATTTTGCTATTTTAAAAAATGGAAGAACTTTTAGAACAAATTATAAGAAATACAAAACACAAAACATCGTTTCAGATTATAGTAAGTGACAACAAAACATGTTTTAGAACAAGGTTTAATCCCCCTATTCAACTGGAAAAGGATAAAGTGTATGAAATAGCTTTAGTAAACCTTGAAACTTACTACTCTTTTCCAAACATTGATGCAACAAACAACATATTCGTTTATTCTCCAGACAATGGTACCACATGGATTAAAATAAAAATACCTGAAGGAAGTTATGACCTTGTTGACATTAATGATACCATTCACCAGGAAATGAGAAAAAAGGGCCATTACGATGAAGTTAATGAAGGGTATTATATTAACATTTCTGCAAACACCAATACCCTAAAGTCTGTTCTTACTCTGGAAAATGGTTATCAAGTAGATTTTAATCAACCTTACTCTATAGCTAAAGTATTAGGATTTACTCACGCTAAATATACACAAGGATTTTACGAGTCAGAGAATGTAGTAAACATTCTTAATATAAATAGTTTGCTTGTTAACATAGATATTATTTCAGGAAGTTATGTTAATGGTTCAACAAAAAACACTATTTACTCTTTTTTCCCAGATGTTGCACCTGGATATAAGATAATTGAGTCACCACTTAATTTAGTATACTTACCAATAAAATTAAATGAAATACATAACTTAGAGGTAAATATTACGGATCAAGATGGCAATTTACTAAATCTTAGAGGTGAAAATTTAACAATTAGATTTCATGTTAGAGAAGCGAGATAAAATAAAAAAAGAAATATATATATAAAAATGACAAATTACACTAATGTTAAAGTAAATATATCTGAAGGGCAAAAGGAAAAGCTTCAACATGCTGTTAAAGCTAGGTGCCCGGTAAGTATTCGTTTAGGTCATGAATATTTACAAGGTAATGATGTTTTAGCATTAACCAATTCACAAGCAAAGAAAATAGCTAAAGTCTATGAGAGTGGTAAAGGAATAACTATTAGAATGTCTGCGAAACAACTTAAACATAATATGAAAATAGAGGGAGGTTTTCTCGGAATGTTAGCTGGGTTAGCTGCTCGAGCTTTACCGATGTTAGCAAAAACCATTTTACCAGCTTTAGGTGTTGGTGCTCTCTCTGGATTAGCTCAAACAGGAGTACAAAAAGCAATGGGGTCAGGTCTCTATCTTAAAAAAGGTGGATGTGTCTGCCAAGTGGAAACTGATGGTTCTGGATTATACCTAAAACCATACAAAGTTAAAGGATTAGAGTCTGCTGGTGATGGTTTGTATTTAAAGCAAGGAGGAAAAATGTATGATAATTATAAAATGGACATTTTAAAAATAACCGAACCAATTTTAAAAGATACTAGTATTGATGAGTATGAACACCATGAGTATGAACCAATCACAGGTGCAAATCTCAACAACTCAGGAGGAGATATTAGGATTAACATTGAAACTCAAGATATTTTCACACATCCTAGTGAGAGCTATTTACTTATAGAAGGTCGTTTTACAAAAGCTAATGATACAGCTTACGAAAATGCTGATGCTGCTTCTCTAGCAAACAACGCCATTATGTACTTGTTTAAAAATATTAAGTATCAACTTTCAGGTATGAATATTGAATCCTTAACACATCCTGGTCAAGCTACTACAATGCTTGGGTTGTTAAAATATCCGGATGATTTTTCTAAATCACAGGGGCTAAACCAATGTTGGTATAAGGATACAACACGTGTAGCAGCTGCTCAAAACATAGGTTGGAATGTAAGAAAACTATACATCATTAATAATTCTGATCCAAAAGGAACATTTAGCTTTAGAGTTCCATTAAAACATATATTTGGTTTTTGTGAAGATTATAATAAAATATTGTATGGGATGAAGCAAACTCTCACCTTAACAAGAAATGATGATAATGATGCGATTTTTAGAGCTGCCGGTGTTGATGCTGGTAAAATTAAATTGGATAAAATATCGTGGTTTATGCCTCACGTGCTACCCGCGGATAAGGAAAAAATGGAACTTTATAACCTTATTGAGAAAAAAGAAAAATTTCCAGTTGGTTACAGAATGCTACAATGTGACGCCATTTCAGTTCCTCAGTCAACAACGTTTACTTGGAGACTTTCAGTTAAATCATCCCCTGAGGTGCCACGTTTTATCATTGTAGGCTTTAAGACTGATAAAATTGGTAATCAAGAGCAAAATCCAGCCATATTTGACAATGTAAACGTTAACAATATCTATGTTATGTTAAATTCCACTAGGTATCCAGCGGTTGACTACAATATTTTATTTGCTAAACAACAATTTAGTAGAGTTTATGGTGACGCTGCATTATTTAGATCTAAGTTTTACCAAATGGATGGTTTGGTATCAAATCCTAACTTTACCCCTTCAGAGTATGGTGCTCTTTATCCTTTGTTTATGTTTGATGTTTCCAGACAGAGTGAAAAGTTAAAATATTCTGTTACTGATATGCAAATTAAGGTAAATTTCGGTGCAAATGTAACTGCAGGCACAGAGGCATATGCTGTTGTTATTAGTGATAAGCTAATTAACTTCCAGTCTGATGGTAATAAAATGAGTGTAGTGTATTAAGATATTTCTTTCTTATATAAAAATGATAAAGATTATAGATTTAAAGAAAATTCTCAAAGAGAATAATATAAATTTCTGCTCTTACTGGGATAAAGAGCGGTTAGTTAGGTTGGTTAAAGAACATGGTTTGTTACCAGAGGAGTCTCCCATGTTGCCTAAAAAAGAAAGAAGTAAGGACTTTAGGTTTGATAGATTAAAAACTATTATGCATAATCCTAAAGAGGTTAGCTTAGAGAATGTTGAAACTGGTGAAATAAAAACCTTTCCATCAATTTATAAGGCGGGTAAATTTATAGATCATTGTCCTCAAACAATTATGAACTGGAATGGAAGGGTTTGGAAAAATAAATACAAAATTTGCATTCAGTAATTTTATTATGACATTATTGTTATAATAAAATTTTTTGAAACAAATAAAAAAATTGTAATTGCTTAAGTAATTGTGTCTGCTATATAAAAATGAGTTTGTTTAATAGATATATGAACATGGGTAGACGCCTTGCGTCTAATGTTTATTCTGGAACAAGACGACTAGCCTCAGCTTTGGTACCAGATTTCAAACAAAGAGGAATAAATGATTTTACTAATTGGTTAACCGGTAATGTGGAGACAACACAAATACCACACGTGTTAGATGAAATTGTTGAACATGTTAGAGAAAAGTACCCTCAAAGGCAACCGTCTGAGATTAGAACTTCTCAATCCGCATTTAGAGGGTATGCTACACAACATGTTATAGAGGGTAGAGAAAATTACGACCCACAAAGATTTTTCGCAGAAACGTGGATGTCTCTTATAAATACTCTTCAAAATAATTTACAAACAAAGGTAAAACTTGTACTTAGGTGTAAATTATGGTTAATGACAAATATTAACCAAGGTCCTGTTGAACGCGCTTTCCATAGTAATCAACATTTAAATTTAAACAGAGGAGAAATAGAGGATTTGTTGAATAGAATGATAGGTGAAGTTTTAGAAAATTTAGCTAATTTTCAAAGAGAAGGTAGTGGTTGGACATTTGGAAGTATAGTGCGGTTAGAACTACATACAGTTGCTTATGTTCCTTTAAGAGCTAATGGTCACTTACCTTTGCCAAAATGGATTGTTAACAAAAAAGCAGTTATCAATATGAAAAATAAAGATGACAAGTGCTTTTTATGGTGTGTTTTAAGAGCATTAAACCCTAAAGACAACCACCCAGAAAGAATTGACAAGGATTTGCAAGCGAAGGAAAATAGTGTGAACATGGAGGGAATAAAGTATCCTGTTTCGTTTAAAGATATAGATAAGTTCGAAAAACAAAATTCAGAAATTAGTGTAAACGTGTATGGGTATGAGGAAATAAAGAAATATATTTATCCTCATAGGCTTACAAAAGATGTGAAAGGAAATCATATTGACCTTCTTTTTATTAAAAAAGAAGAAAACATGCACTATGCCCTCATAAAAAAATTTAATAGTTTAGTGAGAAAACAAATAACAAATACTCATAATGGAAATATAGAATGTTGTAAACGATGTATGAAAACGATCATTTTGGTAGTAAAGAACTTTTAGAAAAACATATGCGATATTGTAATGAACATGAACCTATTACTTTAGAAATGCCAAAACCAGGTACCATGTTAGCTTTTGAAAACTTGGGTTTCCCTTTGTTGCATACGCTGATTTTGAAAGTGTTTTAAAACCAATACACACATGCCAACCAAACCCAGAAAAAAGTTATACTATACAACATCAAAAGCATATACTTTGCAGTTTTTATTATATTATAAAATGTTTTAACAATACTGTGTGTGCTCCTATAGAAAGAAGTTATGTTGGAGAAAATGCTGAGGAAGTTTTTATAAACCAGTTAAAGGATGATATACAAGAAATTCATCAACGGTACCACCAAAACCCAAAACCTATTGAAATTACAATAGAGGAAGAGATGAAATATAAACAACAAACACACTGCTGGATTTGTGGTGGAAAATTTAATCGTGCTAATTATAGAGTAAGAGATCATTGTCATTTTACAGGTAAATATAGAGGCGCCGCACATAATAAATGCAACCTAAAAGCTAGAAATCCTAACTTCACACCTGTATACCTTCATAATCTTAGTGGATATGATGCTCATCTTTTTATTAAATGTCTTGGTAAATCTGATGGGAAGATTGACTGTATTCCAAATAATGAAGAAAAATACATTAGTTTTAGTAAAGACATTTGGGTAGGAGAAAATATAAACCATAAGATTAGATTCCTTGATAGCTTTAAGTTTATGAGTTCTAGTTTGGATAAACTTTCAAGCAACTTAGAGGAAAATCAATTAAAAATTTTATCAAAATATTTTACTAAAGAACAACTACCTTTGGTTAGGAGAAAAGGAGTTTTTCCTTATGAGTACCTAGATTCATTTGATAAACTTAAAGAAGAGAAATTACCACCCAAAGAAACATTTTACTCGAGTTTGAACAAAGAAGGAATTACAGATAAAGATTATGCTCATGCGCAAAAGGTTTGGAAAGCTTTTAATATGAAAACGTTTAAGGATTATTTAGAACTTTACAATAAAATAGATGTATTGCTTTTAGCAGATGTTTTTGAGAACTTTAGAGATGTTTGCTGTGAAAACTATGACTTAGATCCTAGTTGGTATTATACTGCTCCTGGTTTAGCTTGGGATGCAGCATTGAAAATAACAAAAGTAAACCTTGAGCTTTTATCTGATCCTGATATGCTTTTGATGGTAGAATCAGGTATTAGAGGAGGTGTTAGTATGTGTAGTAAAAGATATGCAAAAGCAAATAATGAGGATATGGGTGATTTATATGATCCTAGTAAACCATCAAAATATTTATTATATATAGATGCAAACAGTCTTTACCCTTGGGCAATGAGTCGTCCTCTTCCTACACATGGTTTTAAATGGATGAAAAATAAAGAATTAGAAATTTGGCAAAAAATTCCTTGTGTATAAGAAGTAGATTTAGAATATCCTAAAGAATTACATGATTTACCCAATGACTTTCCTTTAGCCCCCGAAAGTTTAAAGATAGAAAAAGTAGAAAAACGTATTCCAAACTTAAATAATAAAAAGAATTATGTTATTCATCATGAAGCTTTAAAATCATGTGTTGATTTAGGTTTAAAGATTACTAAAATACATCGAGGAATTAAGTTTGAGGAAAGCGCATGGCTTAAGTCATACATTAATACAAACATTGAACTAAGAAAAGCAGCTAAAAATAATTTTGAGAAAGATTTCTTTAAGTTGATAAATAATTCAGTCTTTGGTAAGACTATGGAAAATTTGAGAAATAGAGTAACGATACACTTGGTTTCTAGTGAGGATCGTTATAGGAAATTGGTAGCAAAACCAAACTATAACTACACAACAATATTCGATGAAAACCTAACAGCGGTACACATGAAAAACACTAATTTAAAATATATTAAACCTATTTACTCAGGATTAAGTATTTTAGACATTAGTAAAACACATATGCAAAAAACTTATTATAATTACTTTAAAGCTAAGTATGGTGAAAAGGTTAGATTGTGTTATACTGACACAGATAGTTTTATTCTTGAAATAGAAACTAAAAATTTGTATAAGGATATGGAAAAAGATGTGTTTGAAATGTTTGATACAAGCAATTATCCTAAAGATCATTTCTTAAAAAATAATTGTAATGCAAGAGTAGTTGGAAAGTTTAAAGATGAGTTAGGTGGTGAGACTATTACTGAGTTTGTTGGTTTAGGAGCAAAAATGTATGCTTATAAAACTTTAGATGGTGAGGAAGATAAAAGATGTAAAGGTGTTAAAAAAGCGGTTATCAAGAAAGAGATAAATTTTGATAATTATAAAGAGTGTTTGCTTACAGAAAAGGATCAGTATAGAAAGATGGTTGTTTTAAGAAGTAGGGGCCATAATATGTATACTGAAGAGTTAAACAAAAAAGCGTTAGGATCAAGTGATGATAAAAGGTTTGTTTTGGAAAACAAGATTGACACGTTAGCTTGGGGGCATTATAAAATATAACTTTAAGAAATGAATTTATGAAAATGTTAAGTTGTAATATATAACTTATCATTGTAAGTTATATATCTGTTTCAAGATTGAGTGCTAACCTATTTGCTAGTTTTTTTGTTACATTTATTAAATAATAAACACCATGTTTTCCCTTTTTTTTTTTTTTTTGTTGATTTTATCAATAGTAGATGCTTTAGGATCATCTGGGTCTAATACTAGAAATTCCTCTACTGTTTTAAATACAACTTCATTTCTCGTTAATCCCTTCTTTTCTATTTTTAATCCAGCTTGCTTTTTCGATTTAACAATTATTTCTTTCTTAGAAAGTTTAGAAAATTTATGTAAATGCTCCCAAAATGTTGCTTTACCTGGCATATGTTGTCTAATCCTCTCATCTATGCTATCTAAAATGGAGTTTACATAGTTACCCAAAAGCACACCAAATCTAGCTGAATATATCCTTTGCAATTCTTTTGGGAAATCAAAAATTGAATTTTTGAATTTATCTTTAGGTGTATCAACATTTACTAAATTTTCTTTCATGTTTTCTATTGACTTTAGTAAACCTTCATCGTTTAAATTTATCTCTTCGAGAAACTCTTTTAATGGTTCCATGTTTATTGTTTGTCAAATTTGTTTATGTAAAAATAGAAAAATTTCAAAAATTTTTTTGGACTGACAAATGTGATTGATCGAAAAAAAAATTGAAAAAAATTTCGATTTAAAAAAAAGTTTCAAAAATAAAAATTAAAAATTTTTTATAGTTTAAGTTAGCCTCGGATTTGTGGTTAACTAGTTAGTCGGTTTGCCTGGTTAACTAGTTAGTTGGTTTGTCTGGTTAACTAGTTAGTCGATTAAGAAATTTGTGTGGGTTTGATTAAGAAATTAGCTGGGCCATTTTATTGAGTATCTGGGCCATTTTGGAATGCGTCCGCAAGTGCCTAGGGTCCCCATTTTACTATCTACTAACGCTTGAAATTTGACAAATATGTACATGTATTTATTTCTATCTTATTTTCCTTTTTTAGAATTCAATCTGCGATTTTTTTCATAATTTTATAAAATTCAATGTCTAATTTTTTCAAAACATGACATCCTCTTCTTGAGAAATGTAAATTTTAATTATAATAATCTACACGAGCTTTCGGCTGTACAACCGCCTTCTTCAAGTGTGATCCTGTGATCTATCTGTGTGTAATCACAGGATCACACTTGAAGAAGGCGGTTGTACAGCCGAAAGCTCGTGTAGATTATTATAATTAAAATCTGATTTTTTCCATAGTTTTATGAACAACAATGGTACATTTGTAAAAATTCTTCAGAAGATATATTTTTTCTTTATACCATTCTTTGAAAGTTACTCTACAAAGCTAGGGATAGTAAGAAAAGTTTCTTTTATTACAATGTTTTTGAAAACATTATAATATTTTTTATGGCATCGTCAAAAATGTATATTAGGCTGGGGAAAATGTGGAGGGAGATCAGCCCTCTTGTATGGATATCGTCTTGTCTCCGTCTACACTTACCACAAAAATAAACGATCGTCGGCAAACAGCAGTACACACTCAAAGCGACCTGTGTCTATGAATAGCAGGATAAGGGTTAACATGACGAGAAGAACCATTCAATTGGAGTTCAAAAGAATCCATACTGATGGTTAAGATCGGAGGGTATCGATTGTTGAATTCATAAGCGTTTTAATCATACAAACTCAGTAAAATAACAAAACTGAGATCCAAGACGAACATCGGAAGGTTAAAAACAAATTTCTTTATATAATACCTGAACAGAATAAACCTGTCGATCACCAGTTTTTAACTAGCAGATTTAACCCGTTTAATCTATTAACAATACATTGGTTCGTTTTTCAAATCTTCGCTCTTTCTTGTTTCCTCTTTTTTATTATTATTTTTTTACTTATTTATTTCTATTTCTTTCTTTTATCCATTATGACCTAAATATTTTTATATTCTTTTAGTTATTTTCGCGATGGCGTCCCGCCGAGCCGAATGTTTTTTTCTTTTTTTTTTTGTCATTGAAAAAAATACTACTCAAGTTTGCTTAGGAACAAGATTTCCAAGCACCATGGCAGAGTCTTCATTCTATAGTTTTGAGATATTATTATTGGAAATTATTCAGTGGTGAATCGAGAAGGTCTCTAGTACACACATTGCCTTGTATGACAGGCAAATTCCTCGTGCAAGCCTTGCAAATGCAGATACCCTCAATTTTCATATTGTTTTGAGACATTGCATACATGTACCAAACTTGTGCACACTCTTTATTATTCACTTTCCTTTGAAAGGCTGAACGTTTTGACATTAATACTGCAAATGCGAATGTCCGAAGACATTTATCAGATGATGCAGACATGTGGCGGGCAGGTGGAATTTTGGAACAAGGGGCTCTTAATCGTTGGGTTGGTTAGGCACTTGGTGTGAACCATACTGTTGTCACCAGAGCCTAGGCGAGGTACAACCAGAATGGTACACCTATCAGGCGACATGGTAGTAGCAGGAGAATGACTATATCTGCAGCTGATGATCGAAATTTGGTCATCCAGGCTCGGAGAAACCGCTTTACGACTGCAACTCAACAGCGTTCTGACCTTAAAATGCTACTGGGGTCAGAGTTTCGACTCAAAACGTACGCACACGCTTGCATGAAAGTGGCCTTCGATCGAGAAGACCATGTTTTTGTATTCCATTCGACAAATGATTATCCAAAATGTCAAGCTTTCATTGATAGCAACGGTTCACATACTCGTTATTAGGCCCATACCAAATTAATCGCTAGCTTTTTTCGCAAATTCCGTTTTTTACTCGTTTTGGAAAAACAACCGTTTTACTGACCATCCAGTTAAAAATGAAAATCAAATCAAAAGAGGGCATAACAATTGTAAAATCTTTATATACAATAATAAACAAAGCACAAGATACATGTTCAACAAGAAAAAATACTAAAATTTAATTACTACCTAAGATATATACAGAAGGATATTTGATTTCTCTTGGTTCAGCCTTCATGAAAAACACACCCGAGTGTAAATTTTACTTATTAACCCTTCTGTTTCAAGTATTTCGTTACTTTTTGCGAAAAAGTAGGCTACCCTCCGTTCAGGATAGCGGAACAGCCAGAGCGCTTCTTTATATGAGATCCTGCTTCTCTGTCATACGCTGTCGATTGCAGAGTTCAAGAGAATTCGCTCGCATGCGCTTTGTTATCATGCCGATCTTTGTGTCCATTGTTCGCTTTCTTTTCTAGCTTATCTTGAGTTCATGACAAACAGCTATCGTGTGTGTGTGTGTGTGTGTGTGTGTGTGTGTGTGTGTGTGTGTGTGTGTGTGTGTGTGTGTGTGTGTATATATATATATATATATAGAGAGAGAGAGAGAGAGAGAGAGAGAGAGAGAGAGAGGAAAAACCAATGAATGTTCTTTATGTTTCTAGAATACTCTGTATATAGAGTGAAAGTGATAATGAAAACAGGTTACATGTATATCCTATTACATAACAAAAGGACCAAATTTTAAATTTTGAAAACTGATGAAGTTATACGCATTTACCTATCAGGGCCCTGCATAATTTTATATTAACATACAGACAAATACTTTTATTCTCAAATCTACAATATATAGATACATGAGAGAAAGAGACAGAGAAAAAAAAATAGATTAATAATGTGTCACGTGATAATCATGGGATATTTTCAGACAGACAGACAGACAGACAGACAAATAGGGTACTGGGGAAGGCGCGTTGTTATAAACACGAATGAAAAGGATGAGGGCCACGCCAGTCCCGAGAAAACGTGTCGGGTGGTGTTACCCTCATCCAAACTATTCATGAATACCACTTCCCTGAAGATCAGGACTGAGCAAGCAAACTGATTTTAAAGTGTGGGTATTGGGTATGCGTTATATTCATAAAGATCTACACAGTAATGAGGTAATTTCTTAATGCTAGAGTCTTTGAACAAATACAGGTAAAATAAGCAGATAACTTTTTTACATGTCCGCGAAAAGGGGCTATTTTAGAACTAGGGTTACGATTACCCGTGCCATCTAAAGATCTATAGCTCGGTAGAATTAAACAGTCTCGGTTAACTTTCGGTTGCAAATTTAATTGACTCAGATTGTCTTAGAATACTTCCGCTATTTTGTAGATAATTATCATAACACAAAGTGTTGCTTGATGAGCTTTGTAAAGCATAACCGGTTGGCACTTTGAAAATGCAAATTGTAGTGTCATTCTCTCTGTTTTAGTCGGCTAATGCCGATTCGACTTTTTGAATATTATAAACTCTATAAAAAATCAAACATGTTTCGGATAACGCCCCATCAGTGGTTAAGTAACTATAAAGTGACTTCATGTAATCGGAAATGATGTAATTATATGACGTTAGCAACGTTAATAACGAATTCTCATGGGAGATCATTAAACCTGTCAAAGAAGACGATTTAATTTGGGCTTAAAGCAATTTATGAAGTATTTCTTTTTGGCTAATCTGATTAAAATACTTTCGGAATTTACTCTATAGAATGGGAATATTTTAACTTTAATTCGTTTTCTGCTTCATAAGTCTAAATGTTGGCTGAGTGGAATTTGTCTAGTTTTGGGATCTCTTATTTGTTGTGCATGGATTGTTCCACAGGTTCTTAGATTGTCATCTGTTTGGCCATTGTAGTATTCTCAACACCCATTGTACGTGATAACATATGTAACATCACAGGTCATGTCTCCATTTACTTGAAAGACTTTTCCATTGAAGTTGTATAAAATACCATTTGGCATATATACACATAGATTGCGCTTTGGACGTCCACAACTTGTGACTTTTCTCTGAGCTTTTTTTCTATGATTTTTGCACATTTTAATAGGTTCTTTAAGTTGGACGGCGAGGAACAGAAACTTTCGTATTTTTTAATTAGACCGCTTTGTCTTAACAATTGTAACAATCTCAATCTTCTTTAAACAGGAAGTGTACTAATAAAAAAATTGGAAAATATGAGTATTTTCTAGATTTCGATAGATTTTATCTCACATATAGTAATAAATATAGTATCAATCATGATAAAGATGATCACAATGACAATATTTTCTATGTCCTGTCTCACGAGTCTTATAAAAAGTTCAAATAAGATATATAAAAATGATAAATATATTATAACATGTGATAATGGGTAAAAAAAGGATCCATTTTCAACCAAACGATAGACGAGATTGTCAAGTCATCTGTTTTAATATTCCCCTTATCCACTGCACAATCCCTTCATCCAGTCTTAAAATCTCACTTAACTCGTTACAGCATTTTTATATAAACAATAACGATAGTGTCGTTTTTAAACTGAAAAGATGCAATTTCCGTTATGTTAAGAAGGTAAACGAAAACTTTGATCGTAATCACAACAAAACAGAAAATACTTCAAAACGTTATAGTTTTTTTTCCCAAGGAATTTATTTTGAAGTTGTATAGCGTGTAACAGGATGTAAGAGCACATATTGAAACCCGCTCTAAAGAAATAAAAAAGGAAAATAGGTCAGTGACTTCAAATAAAAGTTGACGCCATACCCATATTGCTACAGTAATTAAAATTCTTTCAGACCGGAATATCGACAAGTTCAAAAGGGGGGGGGTGTAATTCTTGCTCGACCTGCACGATTAAGTTGGCGATTTATTTTCCATTTCGTTCTATTTAGCTCCGCAAGCATTTACGTCTGTTGTTCGTTGTTCGCACGTTTTTTTCTCACTATCTCGTCCATGTAAGGCCACTTAAAAAAAAGATATGCATTTACGGACCATGTCTCTGTCACTAACATTCACTTGTGTTTCGCTACATTTTCAGTGAGGGGAAGGGGGCTCAGTCACAAAGGCATTAGTTTACCGCAGTAAAGTGTCCTCCGTTTAATGAGGCAGTTTTGTTAAACTATATCTGGAAAGTGTGGATATAAGGTTTATGGCGCTTAGATATGAGTACTGGTATTTTTACGACGATCATTAAACAGGAAGAAACCAAGTCGTTTGCTGAGGTTTTACTTGAAATAAGAATAACGATTCAGGTAATTGTATGGGGTCCAGTGTGGCTCAGTGGTAACGTGTAGGACTCGTGACCTGGAGTCCCCGGGTTCAGGCCTCACTGACCCTGCTTCAAAGACGTCCAATGTCCATAGAGATAAACAAGAGGAAACTATGGTAATGCTTCCTTCGTACCAAAACTGTTCATCGAATAGGTGCATTATTCTAGAAGAGGTGTAACAAAAAGCAAAGTTTGATGTATCGACCCTAGCAACCGAATAGGTCTATTGCATAGGTACGGCTAAAAATCTTCAAGACAATGTCCAGAAAACTGAGCCACCTCATGAAATTGACTGAAGAAAAATATGACAGATTCCGGTATAAGGTGAATTAAACTAACAAAATCTTGCAGAGGTCTATCATAAATGAACAAAAGAGAAAAGTATAAGAAAAAAATACAGTGGTATTTCTTTAATACAATACGTAGTCTCCTATGTAGGTACGGAGCCTCCTGTTAATTTTTTCTTTAGATTTGGCCCGAGAATTTTGCATGCTTCTGAGACTGTCACGTAATCAATTGCACATACCATTATGTAGAATTGTTTTTAGATGAATACGATGACGTCATGTTTGATCTCATGAAAAAAGACGGAGTAAGTGATAGTATAAAAGCCACCCCATTATTTATTGCATCTCTCTATCAATATATTCTTCTAATTCTCGTCGAGCCCAAGTAGCTCAGTCGGTAGCGTACAGGACTTGAGAACAGGGGTCGCTGGTTCGATCCCCGGCTCGGACGATTTCTTTCCGAGGATTGATGATAGTCATTGCGACAAGATTCATTTCTCTCTCACTGCTGACCATCGTTTCTACGATGGTTATGAGGGACAGCATTCAATGGTTTGGAAAGAATATTGTGCGGAGTACTGGTACAAAGAAACTCCAGTAAAGCATGGATAGGTACACTGGCCATCACGATATAATTGAAATAATGTTGAAAACTACGTCATACACCATAAATCAATCCATCAATCAAATTCCCTTATGCTAAAAAAGAAAATATATGGTATAGATCTTGTTAATGTTTAACAAGAACAAATATTCCGAATAGACCCTTTCGACTATTATTGACATTTCTTTGTTACAGATGATTTTTCTTTATATTGCATTTCGAAACTAGAACGTGAGTTGATTGCTAGTTCTTGACCTAAATACATTCTACATGTACATGTATCCTTGCTTACCCGTTTCGCTCGCTGTAAAAACAACAGAGTTTGGCGTGCGGTATGAGGGCGGGCATTGTCCTGTTGCAGCATACGTGCATGACCATTGCGTAAAAACGGGATAAGCACAGGATGAAGAATTTCGTTGCAGTATCGGTCAGCTGTTAGGTTTCCTGCAACGATGATAATGTCTGTCTTTGCTCTGTGACTTATCCTGCCCCATATCATGACGCTACCTCTGCCATAACGATCGTGTTCAATGACGTTTTCAGCAAGGAATCTTTCATCCCGTCGCCGCCACACTCTGGCTCGTCCATCGCCAAAGTCAACATTAAAGCGAGACTCATCGGTGAAAACAACTTCATTTCATTGGTTTCTAGTCCATCTCCGATGAGCTCTCGCCCATTGAAACCTTGCTTGACGATGACGTTACGTACGTGGAACGCCAACGTACGGTCGATAGGCTCTCAAACCTGCAGACCTCAGACGATTACGTACTGTTCGAAATGAAATTCTTGTACCAGTCGCATTTCGAACATGACTAGAGATTTTGCTACTGGACCAAAAGCGGTTACGTCTTGATAAAGTGATAATGTAATTGTCTGCACGTGGCGAAGTCTTCCTTGGCCTCCCCGAACGTGGCCTGTCTGCAACATGTCCGGTTTGCTGGTGTCTTGCCTTAAGACGGCTTATTGTGCTTCTGTGAACACCGAAATGCCGTGCAACGTTACTTGCACTTATACCACCTATCAACATACCGATTGCCATCTGACGTTGATCTAACGTCATACCAGGTCGGCGCCCCATAACAATTTTTAATGATTTTTAAGCGTTTTCTTTTAATTCGATAAACGATCAGTCTATCTACATGTAGCAGTTTGAAACATGTACAGACATTAGGCTTGTGCACGCGCAGAGCGTGATTTTCGTAAATCGACCCAATATCACGGATAGACAGACAATAACACATAAAAATGCTATGGGGCTAACCTCAGTTGACATGCATACTATGCGTATAAGGTTTGGATTTTAACAATTGCTTTTTTGTAAAGTAGTGTTAGTTTGAAATTTGTTGCTAAACTTTTTTCCGTCAGTATGTTATGCATGTGATTGCAATCTACTTCTTCGACATAAGACCATGTCCATGCTAGTACTTAAGGCAGCCGTAAAGCAAGTACAGGTACATGAAAGATGACTTATTCAGAAAAGTCGGAAGGCAGCAATCAGGGCCGGCAAATCAACCACCGTTTTTTTTAAAACAGATTTATTTTACATCGATTGGGAAACAAGTATTTACAACTTATACTAATCTCTCTCGATTCTGCTTCCTGGGAACTACACCAGTACTCGCGCCGAATGTGTGGCCCAATGAAAAATCCCAAAGTTGACATCCACTCCCGGGTATCGAACTCAGGACCTTATGGTTACGAGGCCGACGCTCTACCCCACAACTACGGACACCACCTCCGTTGACAGTTGACAGAGACGAAATCACTGTACAGATATAGATGTGAAGTACAGGCTCCGTGTCCTGCTCCTATCCGACGGAAAAGACACATGAAACGCCTTCTTGCGGAAATAAGAAAGAACCAGAGGAGAACGCAATACCGGTAGATTTATTTCATAAGAAAAATCCGAAATTAATGTGCCTTTTAGGTTTAAGTTCCGCCTCTGTAGAACATGACTGAAGTTTAAAAATGATGTTTTATTATTGTTTTAGAAGCACATAATTGAAAACGATTGGCCTGAGATAATTCTCATTGTATTCTTTTCAACTTTGAAACAAACCCTTCGTTTTACCTCCATGTATGAACAGTCCTCGTCACCGTTATCGTGTAAATTCTCAAATATCTTATTGAATCAGGTGATCAAATGAAACCAGTTCGCGAGCTACTAGATATATAGTAGTCATAGAGACCGCTAAACAAACCTTCAAATATTTCACTGACGTTTTAGCAGGTGTGTTTAATCAATGGAAGGTTGTAAAGCTTACAAAAAACGAACCATTAGGGAAATTTCGCCCAAACAGTGTGGAGTGCATTTGTTCAAAATGGTTGCCTCGTTAATCGGCAACATGGCATAGAGGATTTTTCTTTCTTAATTGGTGAGCCAGTTTCGGGGTACGATTTGATCTTGCTTAATCATATTTCGTCGGTAATTTGACACCGTATCAATTGTACTGTTCTTTATTTTGTGTTTTTGTGACTTTTTACTGAGTATAAATATGCGGATTAACAAGCGTGAGTGTTTTTATATTGGTCTCTCATTGCTTATTTTGACGACCTTGAGAGTGTTGCTGAAGCGTGGTGACGTCATCCAGTACAAAAAAAATATTTATAGGACGGCTGAGAACCGGCGGCTGCCCGTGAAAGGATGTCTTGTCAGTTTCAGAGGCAAAATTCCAAAAATCATACACCAGACTTGGAATTCTGAAATAGTACCCTCAGAGTTTGTTGAAAATATTCGAAGTTTGGTCCGCCATAACCCCTACCCAGAATGGCAATACGTCTGGTGGACCAAGGAAACAATGGTGCAGCTTGTTCATGATAGATACCCACATCTACTTCCACGAATCAGTTCAACAGGTTAGTCACGTGATTGATTCAATTACTCTTGACCTGACTTTCGAACGTTCTCATTCTTCTGTACATGTCGTTAAAGACTTGTTAGAATTTTACTTTGAAATATATGAGTGCTAAAAAAACAAAGTTCAATCTTTCAATTTTAGCTAACCCCTTACAAAACAACCCCAAATTTTAAAGAACACAAGAAGGTACATTTTTGTTTTAAATCATTGTGGTAAAAGGACATTGTGTCTGTTACCAGCGTTTTCTTTTTTTCCTCTTCCAAAAAAGGTTTTCTGAACTTTGAAATATAAATTCTGTCATTTGAACCACATTTTCCCTGACGTCTGCAAATGCCCTCCAATTCTACAAGTCAAAAGTTTTGTTGTACGATGAAATATACAAGCAGACTAAGGTATAACAGTATTCCAAAGGTTTTGAACAGAATAGCCTAATGGATAGCCGACAGGGTATATGTAAGATCAGACTGCACTTATTTTGTAGTCTTGTCTTTTATCTGCACTGCAGCTAAAGCATTCCTGCTAGTAGAGTCCTACATACAGTGTGTTTAATAACAATATTATTTCAAATATTACTATTGTCTACAAATATACGTAAGTTTAAAACGGATTAAAGAATACCATCAGGTTTTTACATGCATAATGATTTTTTATTTCTTTAATAGATCTAATGAATAAAGTCTTACTTTAAAATCAGTCGATGTAGACCTATAACACTTTTACTTGCAAGTGTAATTTATAGTAAGTGCCCAACAAAACTTCCATTCCATTGCTTTAGGTTTTAAGAAAAGACCGTGAGAGAAAAAAGAAAAATAGATCTGTATATGGTAGATATGTAGACAAAATGGATCCATGTTATGTAGCAGCTCGCTTGATTACGAAAATGCATTCAACCCCTTCTTACCAGTGCATTGCTCTTGTATCTGTTACTAAGGTTTAATTTATAGTCAAGATCAATTTCCTTTTTTACCACAAGTTATCCAAAGGTAGTTATTAACCCTTTGTAACACAGTCCTGAGTTTTAAGGAAGAAGATTTTTGAAAATATTGTGGAAAAAAGTAGATAATGCTGGCCATTTGGAAGGTATAAAAAAAACAACATCGGGCTTTAAAACATCTGATTATTTTACAAAAAACATGAGGAAAAAAATACTAGTAGCAATCAAGCATTTCATTTTAATTGTATTGTCCATTAAACTCAAGTTAACTTTGACTTTAAAAAATGGTGTAAGGAGTGCAACAAATAGAACAGCATGCTATCATGCGGTCATTTTAAAAGATTTACATGTTAGGCCAAGCATATTAAAAAAAACTTAGTTCATAACGACTTATTCTTACTCAGACATTTATCCTCTTGTATGAGACAGCCACTTTCAAGAAACATTTCCGGTAAAACAGAAGTTGACCTCATCAGGTATATCTTCTTTTACCATGCTCTTTTATTTCAGGAATGATATTATTAATCTCAAAATTATCGATAATTTGTATTACATCTTCTTGGTCAGGAAGATTGATAATATTGCTTTCTCCTGACGGCCAAATAGTGACCAAAAAGCAATGCAGGTGTTAAATGCATTTAAATTTTAATCATATCATTTTAAAGTACGGACACTATTGCGAAGATGACAATCTGTTATTGTGTAGTCGATCCAAGTCTTAGTCGCTAGCAGAAAAAAAATCAATTTTAAAATCAGGCAAAAAGGAAACAAAAGATAGAGTGACCTGGCAAGGTTTAACATAGTTTTGAAACTTTTTTTTTTAATCTAAATGTAGATGAAATTTCTACAAAAACAAATAATTTTACTATCATCTGTTACTGTTCATGGCTGTTCTCAAGGTGTCCTCACTCCTCTGTGGCTAAAACAAAAAAGGGTATAATATTACTATTGATTTTAATTGTAAAAAAGCATGAAAGTTGTGAAAAATTTGATTTTTTTATGCCTTTGTGCTATAATGTTTCGTTTGAATGCATTGGATGAAGAGATTAATTCTTATACAAATTAATGGTCTATACCAGAGTTTCTCCTTTTGCCACAAAGTTTTCTATCCTTTCAGACACAAATCCGTAATTTGAGCTGTATTTAATTTATCATCTACAGGCACTCTCAATAAAAGATTGGCCTACATTTGTGTTGTACGATAAAGGGTTTATTGATCATTTCTACAGCGATAATCACGTTGCATCATGCTGACTTACCTGTCGTGGATTATGAGTTGACACGTTTATCTTGAAACATCTATAGTGCTGGTGATACAGTAGATAAGATTCAAAGAAAAGGATTTCCTTTCGTTTTTCTTCCGGACACTATGAAACACGCTCGAAGGGCTGTACTTTTGATGGGAGTGTCCTTGGGCAAGCAACCTCAATCCTACGACAAATTAAATATTGCTGAAATGATAAGGTGTATATATCATTGATAGGATAGACAACATCGTGGAAAACAGAGAAAATGCTGGTAAACAGTAGTTTCTCATTTCCCCACAAGATTTTGATAATATTTCTTTCTCAGCGTCGTTTAAAATTGGGATTGTGTGGTAGAGGTTTAAGACTGGTGCTTGATTAATACAACAGCATCAGCACATATTTGTCTTCGCCTGGAATTCAATTAGCATGCTTAGTACATGATGCTTGCTTGATAGAGGTTGTCAATAAGACAAGTTTTATTGTGTCTTTATTATCATTATTATTATTATTATTTTCTTCCTATTACATTTATTCTAAAACTGTGCAGTCTGACCAGACCACAGGCACTTGTCTGTAATTTACGAGCGGCAATCTGGCAAATAATTTTAAGCATCTCCACGAAGCATTATAGCAAAAAAGTCATCACATCATTGTGGATCCATAAAATCAACTTTGTCTGATAACGAACTGATTCATTAAGTAGTATGGACCTTTGACATTTAGAAAAAAAAATGAAATAGCAGAAATTATGGAACCATATCAGAAGGGCTCCTACACGGACGGCACATGCTAACATGGATGGAGATGGCGTCTGTATGTGCAATAGACAGCCTTTTCACGAGTATTGCTCATGTGATGAGGCCAACAAAAAAAGTTAAATTCTATTTCAGAAAATTCTTGACAACGTGCTCAAGAACGATGTATAGAATAATTAGTGAGTGCGACCCCGTCACCCATATTCACCTGCCATCCTAAATTGCATTCTTAATCTAATTCTCGATTAAAAAAGTACAATGTATGCAATTTCTGCTTGGCTGAATCATTTGGTTTAGCCAATCAGAAATTACGTAATTTTGAGATTCAGAATATTCATGAGAACGAGATTAAAAAAGTTATTAAGAATAGATAGTCAATACATTCCTTGGCTCTGCGAAATTACCTCTTTGGCTGGCAACTGTTTAAGTCCAACTATTTTAAATGTATAATGGAAAAAACTTCCTATGAAAGTGGAAGATGATCTTCATTGGTAATATTTTAGCTTTGGATTGCAGACGGTGTAGATCTAAGATCAGGCTGCAAAGTTCAGTCAAATCTTGAGCTATGCCATCCGCAAAAGCTATTGAAGTTGCCAGCGCCAGTGAAAGAGTCAAAATCGATAAATTAATATACCGATGGGTGAAAAGGCATAAGATATAAGAATAACGGTACGTGATTTCAAACCTGTTAACCAGAAACACAAACAATAATATAAACTGATACTGAAAGGACTTGCGAGTGAGAGCTATACTTCCAAACTGAAAACATTTACTGACGACATAGTATGGCTAAAATAATTAATTTATAATCCTTTCTTGTAAGGATCGGATGGTAATGTGTATTTTCCTCATTTCATTCGATGATTTCAAAATCCTCTACCTTCCGGGTTGATAATGCACGAGATTGTTTGATAAACGTTTACTAACCCCTAGAGTGCTAAATTAAGCAAACGGGCTCCTTTCAATCAAGAAAAAAGATCAAAACTTTGCAAATGTTAAGTTATCTTTATAAGTATTTCCCCGTCACACACACACACACACACACACACACACACACACACACGCGCGCACAAAATTGTGGTAGGACCAGTGTGTGAAACACATAGATTAAGTAAGGTCATGGACATATACCTGAAACCATGTCTCAAACACATAAAAAGTTACATGCGAGATGACTTAGATTTCCTACAATATATTCCCAAAAGGAAAGTGAGACAAAATTTTAGTATCGTTTGATGTCACACGTCTATATACCAACATATCACATAAGCTTGGGGAGGAAGCAATAACATTTTGGTTGGAAAAATATCCAAAATAAACCAACAGTAGATTCACAAAAAAACTCTTGGTAGAAAGTATGACAATTATTCAAGAGAATAATAACTTTTCCTTTAATGATAAATTCTATAATCAAAAAAGAGGCATAGCAACGGGAACTAAGTTTGCATCAACATATGTACCTCGTATCTCTAGTCTCAGGGTTTCTAGAGGAAAATTATATCATCAAAGCAGAAGAAAATTTTTGAAAACGGCTTTGGAGAGATCCTTAAAGCCGACTTTAGAAGATTTCTAGATGACTGCTTTGTCTTCTGGAAAAAATCCAGACAAGATCTGAACGTCTTTTTTGACCTTCTGAATAACTTTCATCAAGACATTAAATTTACTATGGAAATAGTTGAAAAATTCCACTCCTTCCTTGATATTCTGGTAATTAAAGAATAATTACAGACATATTTTAAGGAAACACACTAAACAATACCTCAGCTATTTTCTTGTTATCCTAAACACACAAAGAACAGTATTCAGTATAATCTAGCGCACAGAATATGCACAATACTTTCCAATTCAGATCAGAATGAAACAACTACAAGAACTAAAACCCTTATCTCAATAAAATACTCGATATCGTTAATCGAATCGGGTATAAAGAAAGCTGTAATTATGCAAAGGAATTCCCTTTTACAAATGAAGACCCAGTCCAAAGAAAACACCACCCCTTATGTCTCAACCTTCAACCCAAATAACGCTGAAATGTTTGGCATTTTCACAAATAGCTTACATACTCTTTATTCTAATGATAAACTGAAAGACATTTTAAATGGAACCAAGCTAATCAAAAGTCAAAGACAACCGCCCAACGTAAAGAACCTATTAACATGTGCAAAATTCACAGAAAGAAAGCTCAGAGAAAAGTCACAAGTTGTAGGCGTCAAAATTGCAATCTATATTTATAGACCGATGACAATCTAAGAAACCGTAGAACAATCCATGCTCAACAAATAACAGATCCCAAAACTAGACAAATTCCACTCAGCCAACATTTAGACTTATGCAGCAAAGACGAATTAAAGTTTAAAATATTCCAATTCTATACAGTAAATTCCGAAAGTATTGATATGTCCCAGGTCTGATGCTACTTAAACACGAATGACCCACATCTCCATTATTTAATTATCAGCTGATTAGTTTTGCTACCATTTCTCTAGCATTTTTGCCTCTGTAGAGCTTTGACAGACTTTTATTTTTAGTTGTCGTGAAACTTTATGGCTTGCCTCGCATGACCGCACCAATGTTTTCAATCAGTCATCCGTTGTTGTAGAAGTATCGGTCAGAAATTGAATTCCCACGTTGCATTCCAGGCAGTGTTTACCTCCTTCAAACTTTGTGTATTGATGGTGACCTTGACATTGTAGAAATGCATGATGCGAATGTGTTGAACTTCGGCTGCTCTCAAGCGAATCAGTGCTTTCAACTGTCAAACGACCGATCATCACTTTTAAGTCAAAGTTTTGCGTAAGTCCTGTTCATTTGATTTTGGAGAACTGTAACAGTGGGATAGAACGGTCATTCCTGCAAATTTTGATGTACGTTTCGTAATCCTTTTCAGTCATAATTATGGTGTTTTTGCCATTTTTATGAGGCGGCCCTGCGTTTGTTTTGGGATGTTTTAATGGCGATCCAGCGGATCGTCCATTTTGATGTTCCTCTACTACACGGCGGGTTCGCGTGGCCCCAAACCCGCGACGTTGCGGGATTTCTATCCAGCTCGACCCGCCCGGCAGGTTTGCGTGGTGGCGGGTAGCTTGGAAGTATATAAGAGCGTCCTCAGAGTTTTTCTGGAGCTTCCATTTTTGTTTTCAACGTAATCATCATTATTTCATTTCATTCTTAAATTTCTCTACATTTCCGGACTGCTTAAGTTCCAAATTAAATTTCATGTAGTTTTATTGCATGTTTTGTAAAGCTAAGCAACTCTAAGACCTTAGATATATGTTTATTTCCTTAAAAGTCATCTGTAGAAGGAAATATTATAGTTATTTGGATTTTTTTGTAAACATGTAAAATTATCTAACACTGCATGTTATCCAAACTGTTGATACTTGTTGTTTATCTATCACACTATTTATCTAACGCATTATAACTAGTCACTGATCAGTTCTTTATAATTTTGCTGCTTATATTTTGGTTGGAGAGCCAGTGCATTGTACTTATTTTTTTGTTATATAATTAAGCTGAGAACTACCGCACAACAATTCATTTATTTGTTAGTTAGGGCTGAAATGAAAACAATCACATGAAGATTTCTTTATTTGCTTTATTTATTTAAAAATACATTCAGTGTTGTACCAAATTTGTCTTCCTTCGTTCTCTCAACGTCCCTGAAACATAAGAAAACAGGCCTTATTTTTTTTTTTTTTTTTTTTTTTTTGTTTTGTTTGTAAGTTCTATTGAGTTGGAAGCTCACTATTTTGTTTTGCTTGATTCTTTGGACAAGTCTAAGCTAGCCCATTTTAGCCGTCCAGGGTCTGCTGTATTTAGCAACTCGGAGAGCTAGCGCAAGCCCAGCCGGTTTAGAGTACTAAAGTCTGAGGGGCTCTAGACTAGTACATATAAGAGAAGGTATCAGATCTTTATGCTTGCGTGAAGCGGCAACCTGAAGGAGTAGTTACAGTTGGGCACCCCAGTACGTAACAGTATTTAAGTCAGATTAGCCAAAAATAAATACTTCATAAATTGCCTTATGCCCAATTAAATCGTCTTCTTTGACAGGTTTAATGATCTCCCATAAGAACTCGTTAACAGCATTCCTAACGTCATGTAATTACCTCCCTTCCGATTACATGACGTCACTTCAAAGTTACCTAAGCACCGAAGTGGCGTTAGCCGAAACATGTTTGGTTTCTTTTATAATAACGAGTTTATTAGATTCAAAATGTCGGAACGGCATTTTCCGACTGAAACAGAGAGCAATGACACTACAATTTGTATTTTCAACGTGCCAACCGATTACGCTTTACAAATCTCACCAGGGCAACGCTTTGCAATCCATATCTTCTTTGACAGTAACTGATTTATCCTTGATTTTAAATTCATTTCTTTCGATAACATGTTTACAGTGTCCACAGCGGGGCTGATTGCATTTTTTCTCAGACGATTTTGAAGTTGTGTCTTTGACTTCTGATTTAAGAAATATTTAGTTAAGATTAAGTTTCTAATTGTTTGTATCTTTTAATTTGCAATGACTGTCAGGAATTTTATATTGTTCAAACAGGAGATAAACTTACGAACAGAATAATATACATAATCAATAGATTAGTGACCCTTCAACAAGGCAAACTTTTACCAGTAAGTTACCATTTAAATAGTTATTGTAAAACAGATCCAATTTTTTTTTTTTTTTTTTTTTTTTTTTTTTTTAATTGAAATCAAAGGACGTTTCAGCTAGATAAATAAAGGAAGAATATTTCACAAAAAACTTTCGTCCAAAATTAAATTATATTTAACCGTCACGTTATGACGTAAAATGACGTTGCTTATGATGTTTCGTTAAAGCGTTGCCCTGATGAGCTTTTTAAAGCGAAACCGGTTGGCACGTTGAAAATATAACTTGTAGTGTCATTTCTTCTTTGTTTTATATTTTCTTCTTCCGGTATATTTCTTCTTTTTGTGTTACATATAAATATAGATATTCCTCAAACTAGCGGAA
The DNA here is from genome assembly GCA_946811185.2 of Hippopus hippopus. NCBI lineage: Eukaryota > Metazoa > Mollusca > Bivalvia > Cardiida > Cardiidae > Hippopus > Hippopus hippopus. Next base: position 52,686,848 of record OX328098.1, on the reverse strand, counting down.
AGTGCAGGTCCAAGATTACCTGAGCACCTGAGCAGTGTAATCTTGATTTACAGTGTTGGCAAAAAGTAACCCAGTCTTAATCTACATCATTTGCAAAAACAGGTGAAGTTGTGGTTAGCGTGTAGTGTTAAGCAAAGATTTATTGACATTATTTTTATCCTTTCATACTTAAAACGCTGGATATAAAAAGAGTGCCAAAGGTGAAAAGAAATAAGCCATGAACTGGCAAAAGGGAGTTTAATGGATCTTCACCATGCAGTTAACCAAGCAAGTCAGATGTATTAATGTCAAATAACTATGGATCCAAAAACTCCAATGTGTCTAACAACCGACTGGATCCTGAGGTAGACTGGTCCTTGGACATGCAGAAAATTTACCAAAAGCAGGTCAGCCTGCACGGACCTTGCAGGCTGACTTGGGTCGATACTTTTTGCAGATGCATTAAACCCCCTTTTCACAGAGCATGGCTCAAATGAAACACGCAAGATACCGCGTTTTCTCTGCCTGACATCACAAGAACAAATAATGACATTTTTAACGTTGTATTGAAATGCATAACCCTTTTCATTTTAAGGTTGAACTGAAATACATAACCCTTCTCATTCTAAAGTTGAATTGAATAGTGTTTCAAACGATTGAGAGTTTTAACTCTTTAAAACACATTGCCGAGTTTTAACGACCCTGAGAAAGAAAACTTTTGAAAACTTGGCGGGAAAAGGGGAAAATGCTGGTAACCAGCATTTTCTTCCTTTGCCCACAATGTTTTCTTATCTTTTACAGACAAATCCCATTAAATGTGCCACATTTACTATGTCTTTTGGAAATGCTTCTGATTTGGATCTGTCTAAAATTTTGTCATGTGGTAAAGAGTTAAGGCTCTGACAAAGCAAGTATTTGAAAACACAGTGGCAAAACGAGAAAAAGTTGGTAAAATTTTCTTCGGATACCATATTATTTTTACCCTATCGTAGACAAGCTCTATCATTACAGCCACATTTCATTTGTCCTCTGCAATTACTTCCAAGTTGGATAACCCTAAAATTTGGACGTTTGGTAAAGTAATAATCAATCATATCACATTACTTCTTGCGAATTCCTTTTTACGTCTTGCAGCAGACCGCTTTTTTAAAAACATTGTGACTAATGGAGAAATAAATCACAAGGAACATATTTTTTGGGCTAGGGGCGTTCAGGCTCCTAGCTCATAGTTACTGGTTTTCAAATTTTGCACAAAAGCCGCAACCAGTCTTAACATCGTGAATGAATACCCTCTATCACGGTTTCTGATTGGCTTTTTTGGGCTAGGGGCCTTCAGACGCCTAGCCCTTAGATACCGATATTTAGAGCTTTTTACGAAACCCACAAGCATGCTCTCTGATTGGCTTAAACCTCATCCGCTAATTTGATTTTTTTTTTTTTTTTTTTTAACCTCCCTTCGTAGTTATTATCCAACTGCAATGAAAGGCAACCTAGATACCGATTTGATATATTAGAATATATTTTTTAACAATTCATAAGTACACATGGAAAGACTTACAGTGACGGGCATTGTTAGAGTTCAGTCTGATCAATGAGACTACCGTTTTGCCACTACGATCTAACCGTCGAATTTTGAAAAAGAAAGTACTTTTATCCACAAAATCCATTTCATAAGAATTGGTACGCTGAATTTGTCGCAGCTCGTTTTTGCTAACTACTTCCACTATAATGTATATACTAAACTAATACAAAGGCAAAACAACAAGGATACATGAGGTCTGCTCATTTATTTCCTAAATGACGAAATGTTATCACATCAAGATAATATGCATAACTATCTGGTAACTGGGGTGAAACATACACATTGACTAGTATTAATGTCACAAATGACTAGAAATTACATCCTACCCCAGCTACCTTCATATATTAAATGATTATGCAAAAAGTTGGTGCATGAAAAGGCCATAAGCATGGTGCATGAAACCACGCACCAGGCTGCGCCAACCCAGACAAAGTCAGAGTTTAATGATGAAAATCAAGCACGAAATCAAGAGTGATAAACAATCGGACCTCAATCAATAAGATGTATCAGAAACTGTGACAATATTTACACACACCTATTGGTTGAAAATTAGTTAGGATATGAAAGAAAGGCAGTAAACAAACAGCCTGTCACATGTCTGAAATAACATAGTTAGTCTTTGCACATACCTAATACATAAACAAGAATGTATGATGTAAAACAAGTGTAATAGATAATACAGGTAAATACTTGGTTTTGCATGATAGAACAAATATAACATTGTAAAAAGGTGAACAAAACATAATTATACATAAGTAAATTGAACATGATATAAGATGAGCCCGTGGCCAGTCGTGTACTTGGAAAATTTAATATTGAAAGGATGCTAAACCTTGTAGGCAAATATTGATAATTCCATTGTGGACTGGGAAAGTATAACTACTCATAGAGCAGACAAATTCTGACCCGTAATAGCAGTAAACATCCCATGGGAGGTTTATTAATATGGATAGTGCAGACAAATTCTGACCACTATGAGCTTTCTGAATTACACAAATGTAGTGAAGGGCAATAATAGAAAGTACATGGATTGGGAATTTTCTATAGTCTGGTTGCCACACCATTCCGGTAAGTAACTGAGATGGAGTGTATATATGGCTTCTAAGTTGAAGTGTTGCAGGAAAAAGTTAGTATTCTTATATATTTTCCTTACAGGCATTTGAATTCCACCGACCAAATTTTTGAATTTCTGATTCTGAATTACCTCTTTGAGCTGCTTCTGTAGCAGCCCCTTTTCGAAAACTATGGCCCTGGTCGAAATTAGCATTTAGACCACAGAAATTTACAGCACTGGCAAGGTGGCTGTTAACAAAACTTACAGGAACTGGCACGCCAGATGAAAACATAAATAAGGGACCAGAAGTGTGCTTGGACCTTTGAACATAAGTGAAGAGCGCTTGAACTGGGCAAAGTTGTGCATTAGTTGAACTAGAGAGGACTATGGTAATGGGTTTATTGTCTTTAATATGCTTATAATAGCGTAAAGTTAGCTGAAGCGTATGATTATCAACGAAGTGAATATCTTTTCTTTGCAGTACCTTTGAACATAGGTCGGGGATCTGACTGCTAATTCACCTAGCCTTAGAAAGGCATGGCAATAAGAAATATGGCTTTTAACATACATCTGTTAAAATCGTTTAATACGGTATGGTTAAGGGCAGCTATCAGACGATTCAGTATAAAAGAGTTGATGGGAAGCCTACTATCGCAATTTTGTGAGAGGTTTTGTGTGCCTTTAAAAATCTTTTTGACTATAAAGGAATTAGTCGGGTCAGGTAAGTTACCTAATTTATGGACATAACTGATGCCTGACAAGTGAGACGCAATAGTTGCTGGCTTACGATTTTGCAAGAATAAGTGTCCAATGAAGTTACATATTGTACTTATATCACATGGAAATTCAAATGGCAGGCGGTGTTCTGAACAGAAGTTCTTAAACATCGCCCAACTTCTAGCGTGGGAGTGACGGGAAGCAGGAGACAATGCTGATCTCAACAGCCGCTGGCTGGTCGGGCTCAGATGTGTAAGAGACGTGATGGAATTGCCGTTGGCTGGGAATGCAGCCACGGAGCTTGTTGCTTGGCCTCCTGAAATTTCAGACGAAACAAATGGTCAGTAATAACATAATGCTTTCCAATAATATGCTTGGCTCTGAAATGGATATTAAATTGTAGGGCAGATAAGACCAGTCTGCGTACTAAACGCATAATAGATTTATCTTTGCTTGATTGTTTGTTGATAATATTAACCACTGCCATGTTATCAGAGAAAAACATGATTTTATGATTTTTTAACTTTGAACCCCATATTTCGACAGCCAGCACAATGGGAAAAAGTTCTTTTACTGTAATGTGAAAGTCTATATGAGACTCTGACCATTTCCCAACAAGCCAATTTGACCCTAAAACAGCTGCATAGCCGAGGGTGCCTGACGCATCTGTGTATAAGGAAAGCTTTTCAGAGGAAATCCACTCATCAGGTAGGAAAAGCGATTTGCCATTAAATTTATCAACAAATGTTTGCCATGCTTTGATATCTGCTCGAGCTTCACATGTTAGGCGTATAAAATGGTGTTAATTTGTGATATTGCATGTCAAATCAATTAAATGACGCAGAAAGGCTCGTCCTGCGGTGACAACAGTACATGCAAAGGAAAGAAGACCGATTAATGACTGCAAGTCTTTCAGCTTGAGTTTCTTCCTCTGGGAGACATTGCTAAGTTCTTGTCGCAATTTGTAGAGCTTGTCTTCGGGCAGACGGGCTTCCATCGTTTCAGAATCAACTTCGATACCATATATGGTAATCAGTGTAGTAGGGTAAACTGTTTTTTAAGCTTTGATTGGAATACCAAGGCGAATGCAGAGAGTTTCAAAAGTCTGAACATCTTGCAGGCATTTACCAGATTTAGCTTTGCCGATAAAAAAGAAGTCGTCTATTAAGTGAGACATCCCAGATGCCTTATATTTGGTCATCATGATCCATTGAAGATCGATTGATTGTATTGGTGTTTAACGCCGTTTTCAACATTATTTCAGTTATATCGCGGCGGCCAGTGCACCTATCCATGTGTTCCTGGAGTCTCTTTTACCAGTACTTCGCACAATTTTCTTTCCAAGCCACTAGCTGCTTTCCCACATAATCATCGTCGAAACAATGGTCAGCGGTGGGAGATCCATTGAAGAGCTGTGCTTAGACATTCAAATATTTTGCAGGAACTACTGGCTCCCATCGGTAAACACTTATCGTAATAAAACATGTTGTTCCATGTAAAGCCAAGCAGGTGGTAATCTAAAGGATGAATAGGAATATTACGAAAACCATCTTTAATATCTAACTTGGCCATCAAAGAGTGCCTACCAAATTTTTTGACCAGGTGAATGATGTTTTCAATTGAGTCGTAATGTACTTTAGAGTTGTGCTCGGGTACTTGGTCGTTCACTGACTTACCTTGAGGAAATGAAAGATCATGAATAAGTCTGTATTCCCCAGGGTTTTTCTTGGGAATGAGGCCCAATGGAGAGCAGACAAACTGTTCGAAGGATTTTCAACATGTGGTGGCGAAATACGGCCTAGCCTTAACTCTTTTTCGAATTTTGTGTTGGTCCAACCTAGTAGAAGAATGATTCCTTGTATTACAAATGGAGGGGTAGATGTACAGCCCAGTCGGAACCCCGACGTAAAACCATCCAGCAAATAGCTAGTTAAAAATGGATCATAGCTTAAGAGTTCCTGTCGTAAAACATTACTATTTATTGTTGTTGGGAGTCCCTGAGACAGCTGGCCTTGACTTAGGAGATTTCTTTGGGCATTTAACACGTAGGTGGGTATTTCTGCATGTTTGACAAACGTGTTGAAATGGACATGGGGATCTGCTACATTTTGCCCCATTGTTGTAGTTGTAACAGAAGTTGACTCTGTTTTGGGCACGAAAGGGCTGTTGTTTAGTAGGGCGGGGTAAAGTACAGGCTTTGACCATAAGCCATCAGCTATGGGCAACTGCCAAGGCGCATTACTCTGTTCTTTCAGCCTTCTAAAATTTTCATCGTAATATTGCCAGGCGTTCTCCCCATTGGTCATTGCTAAGTCCCGAATGGTATATGCATATTTAAGCAGATTCCCTGCTTCTGAGGGCTGTTTTTCGATGTAAATGGCAATAAAGATCAAAAAGGCTGAAGTCCACTGGTTAAGGGTAAGTGAGGACTGTTGAGACATTTGGTTGTTTAAGTGGATAGCATCCTGCTGTATGGAAATAGAAATATTGCTATCATGACCAGACTGTATTAAACTTCTAAGATTCACAAATTGGTATGACCAAATTTTGTTTTTAATTTTCAAGGGAACACTTGCAATATAAAGGGGCATGACAGACTCACGGTTGACTGCAGCCACAGACTCACCTGAAAATATATCGTGTATTAAGGTTGAAAAATTGGAGTTTGACAGGTCTCCCGCGTTTTCTTGCACATTTGGTAGACTGGGCTGGTCAACTGTAGTGGATTGTCCATGGGCATCGTGATGAGTTTCGGAAGTAGCTGGTGATTGAACTGTTTGTGCTCCAGATACGTTTCCGCTTTGCTGCCGAAGTATGGCCACTGCCAACTTGTCATAATTGATCTCAAAGTCAGGCGTCTCTGCCTTTCGGGTTTTGGTTGGGGCGTCTGGTTTTGAAATTGTTTTTCTTTTGGATGGCATCTGAAGCAAATATTTCAAAGCAATGTACAAGAGGCAAATGAAAGCCATTAAATTCATTACCAAGATACCTGAAAACTACAAGTACTTATACTCCGATGCGTTATGCGGAATTAGTATAGCAGACTTCACGGGCAAATCTGAGGTAAACATTGAAGTGCCAGTGGAGTTACTTTGAGAATAACAGACTGAAATGTCAATCATACTGTATTCCAAGGCAATAATAAGAATATGGAATAAACAATCTAGAGACAACAAGATGCAGGTATAAACGGTAGAAAGTAAATGCAGCAGCCTACAGGTATTCTTTGCCCTAGATTACTGATAGATATACATGTACAAGATTATTTGCTGATCCTTGGGCAGGTAAGATCCAGCACTGATTCTTCAATGGATACAGTTCTTGCCCATTAACATATTGCGGTACGTAATATGACTGTTCTGTTTGCTGCATTTGAAAAGCCACATTATACACCACTAACCGTATATCAGTTTACAAAATACAATCACTTCCATAATATGTCGTTCATTAAACCTACCATTATACGCCACCTACTGATTATAGAATTGTGACATACACACTACAGCCATCTGCTGCACAAAGAAATTTTGTCGTTCATATACAATGCAGTTAAATACTGTTCATAGAATTTGTGCACTACACATTACAGCCATCTGCTGCACATAGAAATTGTGTCATACACAGTGCATTTAATACTGTTCAAAGAATTTGTGCACTAAACATTACAGCTACCTTGTGCCAAACATAGAATTGTGCACTACTCACTGAGCTACAGCCATCTGCTGTTCATTTTACTACACAGAGCCCATTTGTTCTTACAAGAATGATTTGTTTATTAAGAGCTTGCAGGATCTATTGTTTGTATTTCGATCATTAACAGTTCATGGGGAAATTAATTCAGCCTTTTTCTGTATAAATACGCTAAAATATAAGAACAAAAATTAGCCTTTCATTACAGCTGACAATATGATATATATACATTGTAGTAATTTTCAAGTCACTAACTCTCAATAAATACATAATGCATTAACGACAGGTAAATAAATACAACACATTATGTCATATCATTGATGCAGACCCATAATCCTGCGTAACGTTAGCAATGCCTTGCTACACACGTCAACTGATGTTTCGGAAAGCTAGATCTGTGGATTAATCTGAGCATGCAAAGCTCCTAACTCTACATCTAAAATGACACTTAGCAATAACTGATAGGCACATTAATAAGAACAATATAAAAGCATATACTCATCTAATTTAGACATTAAAGTTTTGCTGATGTGTGCTCTTTGTCACATGTAGAATGGCACTTTTGATGCTCTGGATGTTGCTGTATTTCCACATATAGCGTTGGTTAAACTTATTGCATTCGATATGGACACCGTCTGCAGCCAGAAAAAAACATGGATGGATCCCAGAATCCCCGATGATATATGATATTTTCATCTGATGATTCACAAAGTCGTTGTAAAATTCTGTTCAGCTGCACAAACCGATCATCGTAAGTTACTGATGATGCCCCCTGGTCGTCTTCTGAGAATTTAACAATGCTGATGAAGGATAAATATCGGGACCGAAGATAGCGTACGAACTAACACATAGCTGCGAACTAGCGACGAGATTCCACTCTGTGTGTGGGTGTGGGTGTGGGTGTGTGTGTGTGTGTGTGTGTGTGCACACTTTCTGTGTTCATGTGAATTACGTTACAGTGAATTACATCACACAGAAAATAGTTTAAGCATTCTCTCATAGAACTTTATGGAATTACACAAGCAGAATTCATTGTATTCTCTGTTTGCATGTACATGCGTCATCAAAAAACTTCATCTTGCTAGTGTGTGTGGGTGTGGGTGTGTGTGTGTGTGTGTGTGTGTGTATACACTTTTTTCTCTGCTGGATTGCAGTATTCAAAAGAGTTTGTATCTTTTTATCTTTTTTATACCCCAACAAACGATAGTTCATGGGGGTAACTGGAGTCACCTTGTCTGTCCGTCTGTTCATCCGTCCGTGCATCCGCTGAAATCTTGTCCAGAGCAAAATTTCAAAAGCATAAAAACTATCAAATTCAAACTTCATATGCAGATAAACCAAATAAAGGAGAAGTACAGTGAACAAGATTCATAACCGTCATCAATTTTTTTTGGAGTTAATGCCCTTTGTTATTTTACATGTAGGATTATTATGCGGAGCATAACTTCCAAAGAAAAAGAGTTATTGGGGTCAAACTTCATACGCTGATAGATCACATTGAAGAAAAGTGCAGTGCACGTGAAACTTAACTCTCTCATCACTGTTTATGGAGTTATTGCCTATTGTTCTTTTACATTTTCAAAGTATTAAAGCTATCTACTTCGAACTTTATATGCAAATCGCTCACATTCAGGTCCATACCTCTATCATCATTATTTTTGGAGTTATTGCACTTTATTTTTCTTTATTTTTTTTTATTTTTTTTATTTATTTATTTATTTATTTATTTATTTTATGTGCAGAGCATAACTTTTAAAGTATAAAAGCTAACAACTTCATATGCAGATAGATCACATTAAAGAGAATCACAGTGCTCAAGATCCGCAATTCTGTCATCATCAATTATGGAGTTATTACCCTTTGCTATTTTAGAATTATTATTTGTGCGGAGCAAAACTTCCAAAGAAAAAAAGTTATCAACTTCAAATTTCATATGCAGATAGATCACATTAAGAAGACGTGCAGCGCACAAGATCCATAACTATGGCATCATTATTTCAGGAGTTAGTGCCCTTTGTTATTTTACATGTTGGATTTTTGTCCTGAGCCTATCTTCAAAAGTATGACAGCTATCAACTTTGAATTTCATATGCAGATAGATCACATTGGGAAGAAGTGCAGTACCTAAGAACCATAACTCTGTCATCAGTAATTTTGAAGTTATATCCCTTTGTTATTCTACGAGTTGGATTTCTGTCCAGAGTATAAACGCTTTCAATTTCAAACTACATATGCAGATGCAGTTAGACCACAATAAAGAACCATAACTTTGTCCTACTTTTCTTGGAGTTATTTCCCTTTGTTATTTTACATGTTGGATTAGTGCAAATGATTCATATCCCTGTCCTCAGTATTTTTGGAGTTATTGCCCTGTGTAAATTCAACAAAGTAGATTTTTGTTTGAAGCATTACTTCCAAAGTTTTTTTCACATGCATCAGTGGTGAGTGGTGAAAAGTCGCCAGAAAGAAAGTTTACCTCAACCGGTTATCGAACGCGCAACCGGCAGGTCACGGGTCAGATGCTCTAACCACCAAACTACCTGGGAGGGTACATTTGTGATCAAAATTGTTCCAGATCTTTACAGTTGTGTTGTTTATTACTGCCTTTTTAACGACTCTGTTTTACTACTTATTTGTGAAAGAAAGTAAAAAAGTGGGTTGCTGCCTGTGCTTGTGCTAAGTCATAAACCTTAGGTTTCGAGATCCCGGGTTCGATCCTTACTCAAAGCACTGGGCTTTTCGTCGGAGTGTCCTGATCATGAATCAGAGTCCTAGTGTAGTACTTTTGAAATCAATTAATCAAGGAAGTAAGCAAACAAGCAATCAAATTATTGATACACTAAAACCCTTTCCAGACAGTCCTTGGCAAGAGCATGAATGGATTTCTTAAACAAAAAGTCAACATCCAGTCCAGAATGAAAGGCAATATTATATAGGGTTTCCCATATACAGTTCAATCAACCACCATTTGCTGTGTGATTTTCAAAACAGCTTGTCGACCGAATACAGTGCTGACATGATTTTGATTAAACATCGTTTCGATCATGTTTTAAATATACACGGAGAGGTATTGTTTTGTCTGTTGCTTAACGTCATTTTCAACATTATTTCAATAATATCGCGGCGGTTAGTGCAAATATTTATACTTTCCTGAAGTTTCTTAAACCAGTACCTCGCACAACCAACATTTTTTTTTTTTTTTTTCTTTTTCTTTAAGCTACTGGCAGCTTTCTGGCACACATCGTATAAACAGTGTTCAAGGAACATACACTGAACAAAACGTTTAAAGCCATTTAAATCTCTGAAATCTTTATCAAGCGACAAAATTTTAGACTGATTCAAATCAAAAGGAAATTGAAAGTATGTGCAGATGACATGTTAAAAAGGGCTCAAGAACTGGCTGAGAGGGTAGAAAACATTGTTGGAAAGGGAGAAAATGCCAGTTACCACTGTTTTCTCTTTTCCCCAAACATTTTCAAACACGGAATTATGTGGTAAATTGTCTGACAAAAATAAATAAATAAATAAAATAAAATAAATCAATAAACGTTTGTTTGTGATTGTTTCACTTCCTCTTTGAACTCTCAAACCTTTACCAAATGACTAGGTCGGTCTAAAGTCTGTGCCGGACACACACACTCACACACAAAAAGAAGATAGCATTTTCCAAACTGAAATGTTTGCAGATGGCAAATCAAGTGTGACTCATAATCTGGAATTTGTCTGTACAAGCATTTTCTCCGTTGTTTTCAAAATAACACTTCTCGGGTTGTAAATTCACGCCTTGAGCAGGGTCTTTAAATTAAGGGATTTTGCGGTGAAGGGTAAAAGTAATATCTGACAAATTTACAACGAGTCTATAGTTCAGAAATGGAAACCATATCAATATTTTTGTATGGGGCACAAACTTTACAAAATCTCAAGTACGAATAGTAAGAGAATTAGATGCAGTTTAACAAAACAATGGCGTCAGTAGCCATGTGCTCTGTAACTCGATAATTCTAAAAAAAAAAAACTTTCAATGCCATAGGCTTAAGCGCGGACTTTTGCGGACGATGCATCCTTAAGATCAAATTGCACTCACGTAGTATTATTCTGAATATATACCAGACGGTACAGAACGTCGTATCAGATCTTGAATCTACACATATTGTGATAAGGCTATATTTTGTCCAGCAATACAACTATGCCATTGCAATATATTGTCCGTTGTACGTTTGCGTAACCAAAGGTAGATGCGTAGCTAGGATTGTAACAATAATGAACATATAAGCCAAATGCCAGGGCCAAGTTCAAACGCATTCGTCTATTTCATTTGCCTTTTTCCTCAAAAAGTACTGCTCTCAAAAATTGATATTGAAGCATAGGCTTTAAGGCTTCCGTCTGGCTACGCACCTGAAGGGTGCATGAAAATTCATTACTTCATCTATGCACATGTAGTTTTCTTTCTAAAAATTAATTCTCTTCTCTTTTCAGATACTCCACCTCTTTTACGATCTGACATAATGCGCTATGTGTTGATGTATGAATTTGGAGGCGCTTATTTTGACTTGGACACCGTCAGCGTTCGATCCCTGAACAAATTTGTGGACACACACGAATGCTCTCTTGCGCTAGAACCCGGTGAACATTATTTCGTTCACAAAACGGACTTTCTAATAACGAACTCTGTAATGCTTTGTGAATCGAAGCATCCATTTTTTAGAGAAATGCTTGAACTAGTCAGAATGAATCCTAGTTGCAAGGTAGCTTTCAACTGTACGGGGCCACCGGTGATTACGAAGGCTTACTTAGATATGAAAGAGAAAGCCTGCAAACTTCCCGATGTTCAATCCTCCGAAGTGTTTCAAGATCGATACGACAGCAAGTATCAGACTGGCTTTGTGGAAGCAAACTGCAATGATTACAGCCAATTGAAATATTATCAAATTAAGATATGCGAAAATTGGAAGAAACGTGGGCGACAACATCGGAACATAAGTGACAAGGCATATACGTATCACACTTGGTATCACTTGAACATTAGAAATATAACCCTGAACGATAAAAATCACATTTTAAGCATTATTCCAACAGCAAGAATATACGGAAGACATGTTCTATCGCCGTCTACGAACAAAACTTATTATTTCAAATAAAGATGGTTCTTTAATTTACTGCCAACCTGTACTAAATATGCCACCAAAAGACACTCAAAGTGTGCTTGATGAAGATATTTGCTTGCTTAGTACAAGTTCATATCAACACCCAGTTAGCAAATCTTGTCTAAGTGGCTACTTCTATTGAGCAACCAACCTGTATCAAACAACCTCATACGAGGACCTTTTTATATTCGTAGAATACGTGTATAACTTTTTAATGCGACAACAATTTTTTTTTTTTCATCTAGCGCTAGAGCAAACATTCCCCTATACCGCGCTAAGACTTTACAACAGGACTGGTGGTTTTATACACTAGATTTAACAGAGGGTATACTGTAAAATTCAGGCACATGTTGGGTGTCCGTTCGTAGAATTCCATGCCGATTTGTGGAAAGTTTACGGAGGGATGCGGTAAATCTCAGTACAGCTTGTAAATGGGTAAATGGTCAGGAGTCAATTGAAAATACCCTTCAGGGAGGCCGACTTCTGTGAGTCGTGACAGAAAAAATATGCTGCCGTCGTGAAACCATTAATTGATGAGGCTGCATGCTATATATTACAATAGGTAGCTGGTATAACGGGCATTCATTCATCAAATATTTTTAAGATGTTACGTAAAATCCTTGGGCTTCGGCAGGTCTGTGCGCGCTTGTCCCTCATTTGCCATGAATTTACTAGCGTCCAACACATTGGAATAACTTAATATGTCAAAAGCAATAGAAAAACCTCCGTGTTTGGATAAATATTGTTTATAAGAGATTGTAATGAAATAAATTGTCCATTTGAATATTATAATTGTGTTAAATTCTTCTCTTTTACAATACTGCGCCAACGTTTATACATGACGAAAATGAAGTATCGGATAAACTGCATGCAGATTGTCTTAGCGAATTTATAAGTTTAAGTGAAATTAAAAAAAGCTGAAAATAGTTTACTCAATGGTAAAAGTGCTGGTATTGACGGATTACCGTCCGAACTTTACAAGGCAACGCTGCACGAAATAACTCTGATTTTACAGTATATAGAGTATTAAAAAAGGTAACTTTCCCTAATTCTTGGTCACAATCCATTATATGTCCCATATATAAGTATGAAGATAATAATGATCTCGCAAACCATCGCGTTGTATATTCATCACAACAATCTTGTATAAGATATTTTCAGGTATTGGTAATGCAAGATTATATAAGTGGGCGGAGAAAAATGATATGATTGACGAAGCTCAGGCCAGAATTAGACGTTTACTCCACCGCCGGAAAAGAAATGTTTCCAGTAAAATTTGGCACTGTTCACAACTTGGCCGATTCCGTACCTACATCTAACCTTGTCCGCTTATGGAAGGTTTCCATTTGAACTGCTAATTACATGCTCTTAAAACATGGCGGCGTCCGTGTAAATCGTTAAGCAACGACATGTACAAACTTGATGAAGTTATTGACATCTATTGATCTGTCGATGAAAGCTCTCAACGGAATTGATATACTACACCCAAAATTGAATGTACAAAACGGACACATTTTTAGACAGATATCGATAGAAAATCGTGACTCATGTTTTCTTTTCGGGGGGGGGGGACTTACAATTAAAAAAAAAAAAAAAAAAAATCGGTAAAACGGTGTACTTCCGGCGAAGAAATGTACCGTGTTAGTGTATATCAAACTACGTGATGCAGCCGATGGATTTTATCACCGGATCACCCGAGGTTTGCCGAATGTAAAATTTGGATTAGGGGTATGACGTAACGTCCAAATCATTCAATGCGAGATTGAAATGCAAGCGTTTGTTGTACAAATTTACCACTGGTTTACATACAAATTGATTACCGATAACACAAAGAAAAGAAACAAAGAAGTTAAGTATTTATTAATTTTTGATATTTTTTATTGAGGGACAACATAGTTATGGTTGTTACCATTTCCTCCAAAGTCGCAGGAACGACTTTTTACGCTCCTGCAGAAAGTGACTTCGAAAACATTACGAAAAAAAGAAAAAGTGCTTGTATAACATCGAAAAGCCGGGAAAAATCTAAACCATCATTTAAGGCGGCAGTTGCAATGGCGGCCTGTGTAGATCAAGATCTGACTTTAGACAGAATGTTTGGTCTTATTTTGATCTGAATCCACGCTTTGGTGAAATGTTTTTAATAAATCAATCTTGAAGTTGCAAGTATTTTGGTCCAATTTCGTGGCTGAAATTATTGCAGAGTAGCTCGTCTCTCTAAGGATTTTTTGCACGCAGGTGTATTTTCTACAACAGTATTTATGCTGTCGTCGCCGGATTTACGGTAAAAGAGATGAAAATTAAATAATGAAAAATCAATATGTTTATTTAGTAACATTTAAGTCTTAACGAAATCTTCATGAGAACGATTATTTCAAGCTTTGAATAGTTCGATAGAGAGTTTGTATATGCAAACGTAACTTCGGCATATACGTAATCAATGAAAGCCGAACCCAACTAAGCTGAAGAGGGCCAAGGACCTAACTTTCGTGGAGAAATCGAATTCGTTGTCTTACCTAGCCACGAAATCAACGAAAATTAGTACTCAACGAAGTTACCGGTTTCACAGCATTCATCAAAAATGACCATGAACATACTAATGGATAGTGATCAGACTCTTTACCTACATGTACGTTCTGCGAAAATATATATACATGCAAATCACCAGACGTTTCAGCTAGATTAACAAAGGAAAAATATTTCATAAACATTTTTCGTCCAAAATTAAATAGTGTTTAACCGTTGTCCTATGACGTGAAAATGACGTTAGTTACGATGTTTCGTTAAAGTGTTGCCCTGATGAGCGAAATCGAAACCGGTTGGCATGTTGAAAATACTATTTGTAGTGTGTGTGTGTGTGTGTGTGTGTGTGTGTGTCTCTCTCTCTCTCTCTCTCTCTCTCTCTCTATCCACCCACAATCCTAAAAACAGTGAACTGTTCGGATTGCTTAGATCTAACTTGACTATTCTAAGCGGGGATGAAAAAATGAATAGTATAATCACAGACACTAAAATCATAAAATGTAAAAGACAGCTCCCTAATCTTAAACGCCTTATTACGCGGTCGGAGTTCAGTCTAGACACAGCCGCTTGCGTAAAAAAGTGTGGTCAACCACGGTGTGGACTGTGTGATTACGTTATTGAAGGTAACAACATTAGATTAAATGATAAAACTTTTTTTGTAAAAGAAAATATGGACTGTACTGTTAAAAATGTTATTTATGTTTTAATTTGTAATGGGTGTAGGGAATTTTACATCGGACAGACCGGTGACAAATTAAGGAACAGAAAAACAGTACATTATCAACAAGTCAGAGACCCATTAACAAGACAAATGCCTTTAAGTGCGCATTTAGATAAATGTTCCAAAACCTCTCCGAAATTCTCGATCTTTCCTTTCTTTAAAATGCATAACGACAATGTTTCAGCTAGGTTACTTAAAGAACAATCATTCATCAATAGATTTATGCCTAAATTGAACATTAAGCCATAACGTCATCAATTATTGCGTTATGTGTGTAGCAACGCGACGTTGCTACGTGATTTATTGTTGCCCTGATGAGCTTTCAAAGCGAAACCGGTTGGCAATAAACGTTATTCATATATATTCCCATGTGATGTTATTTTTGTTTATTATGTAATATCCTTGAACCGGCACCATTTGACTTTTTCATATATATATATATATATATATATATATATATATATATGTGTGTGTGTGTGTGTGTGTGTGTGTGTGTGTGTGTGTGTGTGTGTGTGTGTGTGTGTGTGTGTGTGTGTGTGTGTGTGTGTGTTCTCGAAGGAAATGAATTCAAAATCAAGGATAAAACATTTACTGTCAAAGAAGATATGGATTGTAAAGTTTCCAACTGTTTGTATCTTTTAGTATGCAATGGCTGCCAAGAGTTTTATATTGGTCAAACAGGAGATAAACTTAGGAATAGAATTACAATACATAATCAACAGATTAGGGACCTTTCAACAAGACAAATACCATTGAGTTATCATTTAGATAGTTGTTGTAAAACAGATCCAAAATTTTCAATTTTTCCATTTTTTAAATGCAAATCACCCGACGTTTCAGCTAGAGTAACAAAGGAAAAATATTTCATAAACATTTTTCGTCCAAAATTAAACTGTATTTAACCGTTGTTCTATGACGTCAAAATGACGTTAGTTACGATGATTCATTAAAACGTTGCCCTGATGAGCGAAAGCGAAACCGGTTGGCACGTTGAAAATACTATTTGTAGTGTCATTT
Source organism: Hippopus hippopus (assembly GCA_946811185.2). Lineage (NCBI taxonomy): Eukaryota > Metazoa > Mollusca > Bivalvia > Cardiida > Cardiidae > Hippopus > Hippopus hippopus. Next base: position 52,670,424 of record OX328098.1, on the reverse strand, counting down.
CTCTTTATATATATATATATATATATATATATATATATATATATATATATATGTGTGTGTGTGTGTGTGTGTGTGTGTGTGTGTGTGTGTGTGTGTGTGTGTGTGTGTGTGTGTGTGTGTGTGTGTGTGTGTGTGTGTGTGTGTGTGTGTCCTAAGATTTATCCTAGTGACCTATGTTTTGACCCGACGTGATCCAGTTTCAAACTCGGTCCAGTTTTAGATTGAAAATATGGCTTCTAGAGTATACACAAGCTTTTTCTTAGATTTGACCTTGTCACATAGTTTTTGACCCAACGGGACTCATTTTCAAACTCGTCTGAGGTATTATTAAGACAGACATTTTGACCTGACCAACTTTTATGAGTATCAGACTGAAAATGTGGCCTCCACAGCGAACACAAGCTTATTCTGAGATTTGACCTAGTGACCTAGGTTTTGACCCGACGTAATCTATGTTCCAACTCGTCTGAGATATTAAGGCAAACATTCTGACCAAGTTTCATGAGTACTGGACTGAAAATGCGGCCTCTACTGCATACACAATTTTATTCCAAGATTTATCCTAGTGACTGAGGTTTTGACCCGGCGTAACCCATTTTCAAACTCGAACCCGTTTCATGACTATTGGACTGAAAAATTGGCCTCTAGAGCGTACACAAGCTTTCTCTCAGATTTGACCTTGTCACTAGGTCGTCAAACTCGATCCAGTTTCATGAACTGGACTGAAAATGTGGCGTCTAGACTGTTCAAACGTTTTTTCTAAGATTTAACCTAGTGACCTAGTTTTTGACCGGACATAACGCATTTTCAAGCTCGTCCGCGACACCATCAAGACAGACATTTTGACCAAGTTTTAATAGCATTAGAGTGTATGCGGCCTCTAGAGCGTCCTCAAGCATTTTCTAAGATTTGACCTTGTTACTTAGTTTTTTACCCAAAAGCACTAATTTTCAAATATGCCTTAGATATCATCCAGTTTCATGAGAATTGGACTGAAAATGTGTCTAGAGTGTACAGAAGCTTTTTCTAAAGTTTGACCTTGTGACATGCTTTCTGACCGAACATGACCAATTATGGAACTTGTCCAAGATAGTATTGGATCGAAAATGTGGTCTCTACAGTGTATACATTTTTCTTTCTAAGATTTTACCTTGTAACCCAGTTTTTGACCGAACATGACACATTTTCAAACTCGTCGGCTATTCATCAAGACAGAAATTTTGACGAAGATCTATTAGCATTAGACTGGAAATGTAGCCTCTAGAGCGTACTCAAGGTCTTTCTCAGATTTGACCTACTGACTTAGTTTTGGACCCAAAGGGACTAATTTCCAAACATGTCTGAGATATCATCAAGACAAACATTCTGATCCAGTTTCATGAGTATCGGACTGAGAATGTTGCCTCTAGAGTGTACACAATCTTTTTTCTAAGATTTAACCTACTGACCTAGTTTTTGACCGGATATGACCAATTTAAGAACTTGTCCGAGATATCGGCAAGACATACATTCTGATATAGTTTCATATGTATCTGACAGAAAATTTGGCCTCTACAGCATAGACAAGCTTTTTCTAAAGTTTGACTTTGTGACATACTTTCTGTCCAAACATGACCCACTATTGAACTACTCTCAGATACTATCAAGACAAGCATTCTTACCACGTTTCACTAGTATTGAATCGAAAATGTGGCCTTTACAGTGTACAGTGTACTTTTTTTTTTTTTTTTTTTAATTTAAACCTAGTGACTCAGTTTTTGACCGAACATGACACATTTTTAAACTCGTCATCGATATCATCAAGACAGAAATTTTGACCAAGATTTATTAGCATTAGACTGAAAATGTGGCCTCTAGAGGGTACTCAAGCTTTTTCTAAAATTTGACCTACTGACCAACTTTCTTTCCGGACATGACCCATTCTGGAACTTGTTCGAGATATTATCAAGACAAACGTTCTAAGTTCCATGAGTATCGGATTGAAAATGTGGTCTCTTAAAAATTTAACTAGTGACCTAGTGACCTAGTTTTTGACCCGCCATGTTTTCGTATTTTCAAACTCATGCGAGATAGCAACAAAACAGACATTCTGACCAAGTTTTTATGAGTATCGGACTGAAAATGTGGCCTCTAAAGCGTGCACAAGCTAAAAGTTGAAGACGCTTGACGGTCGCCGGACACAGCACGATTACAAAAGCTCACCTTGAGAATTTTGTCTACTGATGTGCTAAAAAGGTTACCTGGTCAGTGACGTTACACTATATGTAAATAAGTAACGCTTTAGATTTGCTGCAACTGTTTCTAAAAGAATACCCCACAGGTCATTTAACTTTTTGTAATGATCAACAACTATTAGTTCTTATTGCTTTCAACAGTTTTAATTGCAACTGCTTATGACATAAAACAACCGAAATGGGATAATTAGAATAAAGATACTCACTATTTCGAATACTGCAACCAAACACATACAAACTGATGTAAATAAACTCGCTTGTCTAAGTTTTTTGATGATGTACGTTTATTCTAACTGAATATACAATGAATTGTGCTCGTATAATTACGTACAGTTCAATGGAAAATGCTTGAAGTATCTCATGTCTAGCATTTTTCATCGTTACATAATTCAATTGAAGACAGAAAATTGAAAAAAAAAAATCATTGAAGTAGCAAAGAATAAATGATTAACACTCTAAATAAGCTTTCATCATACCTCTAAAGTTAACATTTGCAATTATCGTACCTTTAGGGGTGTTTGTAAATTTGCATAACGTAAGTAACAAAAAAGAGTGAAAAGCAATACAGATTTCAGTGCGTTGAAATTTAAACTTTTACAGATAGTGAACATAATCCAAACATAGAATATTCCTCGTCAGGCTTTTTATAAACGAAACAACAGACAAGTCAACGGTGGTACATTTGGTTTGGTCTGTTCTTCCATGGTAGAAGACATTGACTGAAGAGGAGGAAATGCTCTTGGCGTTTATTTCCTCTATTTCTCGCAATTCTCAAGGTGCTTACGAAATGTCTGTTTTAATAGATAGGCTACCGGTCCATGATTTAAACAGTTTGTAAGATACTACCTTACAGAGAAAAAAAACAACATATATTTAATATATATTTAACATTTATCATCTTACCAGATGGGAAGATTTTGTTCTTGTCCCAATTGAAAGCCTCTGCAGACAGCAACTTCAATGGATGAAGATACTGTTTGAAAAGGATAAAATGCCCATATTGGCATTCTATCCCTTTACCACATTGTTTTCAATACTCTTATTTCGTTTCAGTACAGATGTCCATTCAAAAATATAGACCACTGCTCCGAAATACAAACATTAATTTGTAAGACATCACCTTAAAAGAATACATAAGTTCACAATTACATGTATTTTAAAGCATAAGTTTACAGTTATTTTAACACATAAGTTCACAATTATTAAATACCAAGTTCACAATTATTGAAACCAAGACATTTAATATCTTACCAGATAAGAAAAATCGTCCAAATTGAAAGCGTTTGCAGACAAGTGAACTGTGGCTCATTTGGTTGGGTTTGTTTCTTCAACAGTAGAAGACACTGATTTAAAAGGAGAAAATGCTCTTGGTGTGTATTTTCTCCAATTCCCGCAATGCTCCAAACGCTTACAACATGTTACATTGAAAATGACTGTTCTAAAATATAGGCCACAGGCTCATAATTCAAACATTTTGTAAGATACTACCTAAAAAAAAATAACTATAAATGAATATACAATTATTTAAACATTTAACATCTTACCAGATATGAACATGTTGGTCGTGTCCAAATTGAGAGCGTTTCCAGACGGCAAAGCAACTGGGACTGGCATGTTTCATCAAGGGTTGAAGACATTGTTTTAAAAAGAGAAAATGCTGTATTGGCATTTTATCTCTTTCCCACATTGTTCTCAATACTTATAATTTGTCTCAATATAAATGTCTATTCGAGAATATGGGCCACCGGCCCGAATTGCAAACACTTTGCAAGACATCACATTACAAGAATAAGCCATAATTTAACAGGGGCTCATACGTTACTCCAATAGTTGAGGATACTGTTTGAAAACCATGTATGTTAAGGCTCAAGATCAACCCGTAAACTAGGACCGTCCGATCCCAAGACCCAACTTATCCATGGCTGTTACGAATTAGCCTCTGAGACAGGATACAGTCAGACATTCCCAATATTTTCTATTATTCTCTCTTCCCAGTGTCGGTCCATGTAATTTAAGGATGGTGTGTTCATTTCTAGTTTGTAAAAGTTTGTGTATGGTTTAAGAAATATTTAGAAGATTGAATTGATATGACATGACTCAAAAGTATTTGACATGAATCAAAAGAATGAATCCTATGTTTTATTCCTTGGCTTGCCGAAGTATATTTTCTTACAATAATTGTACCGCTTGCAAAAGAAATATATGTGGCACTCGTCTTCAATAATTTCGGCTGCGATTGTCTCAATACAGTAGGTGCAAAGCCGTTGCTCTCTCTGGGCATTACAGTGTCTTCCTACTTCAATATTTAAACTGTGATGCGAACACCGGAATTTTGTGAGGGCTTTCCTTAATTAAGTTTGATTTGTTGTATGCAGACGCTTTCAGTTTGGACAAGACAAAACTTTCTAATTTGATATGGTATTAAATGTCTAGCTTTAAATAATCGTGAACTGTAATGTTCTAGTAAGGAAATGTCTTACAAACATGATTTTATCATTGGCCGGTGGCCTATGCTTCCCCCGCAAATAAAAAAAGAATTGTAAGAATTGTAAGCATTCAGAGAATTGTAGGAAAAGGAGAAAATACTCAGAACGAGCATTTTCTCTTTTTTCAAAGAATGTCTTCTACTATTGGAGAAACGAATCCAACCCAACTGAGCCGTTAATTTGTCGGCAGCAGAACGCTTTCAATTTGGATAAGAAAAAAATTACCCGTCCGTCGCAATGATAATGGTTCTGTTCAAATAATTGTTAACTTGTGAAATCTTGTAAAATTGCTTGTATCAAGGGCCGTTGACCAATATTTCTTAATAAATATGTGAAATTGAATTGAACAAAGTTTTCGCATGGCATGGTCAGATTGACTAAAAAGGTACCATTAAATTTTGTGATGTATTTTACTAATATTTTTGACAAACTTCAACATCGACATTCTTTTAGATGTATCTTTGCAATAAACTAACTGAAATATCAGAATATTTATTAATTACATAATAACTGCGGCATTATTACATACATAACAATACAATGTTGTTGTTTTATATTAAAATTGCAGGCCCCAGCCTAAATTACAGAATCAGATTTATGCATTTCACATGTTATATGTCCCTTTACATAGTGTTAATGAATCAAATTATCTGTTATCAAAACAAATCGCTATTTTGATAACCAGCATATAAAAGGCATATGAAAACATAATTGGAAAAGGACAAACAGTTTACATTTACAGTTTTCTCCACCTTTCATCCTTTCAAATATGAAATTTCGTCGATTATGCTACTATTCAAGATGAACAATTCTAATTGTTTTAATGTCTGGCTAAGGGCTGCAAACGCGTAAACCGTGCAAAAATATTTCTAGTCAAAGAATACATGTGATTCATGTATAACTATCAGGTTAATATATAAACAGGAAAATAAAATGGCATTCATCAAGATCAAACCGTAAAAAGTATTTTTGCCGTTATCAATGCTTTCAACATGGATCTATCTAGAACTTTTATTCTATGCCAAGGTGTCGAAATATCCTTTTCCTTAAAAAAATTTTTACTTGGCAGATTTGTGAAATCCATACAAAGATATTTCTCCTCAAAGAATAACTTAGATGTAGCTATGGGGGATGATAGACAATTCCTTATGAGATATAAATTTGTCTGATATATAAATTTGTATTGTTTTGTTTTGTAAAAAGATTCCACAAAAAAAAAAACCCTCTTTTTGTATGGCAATTACGAGCAAACAAATTTTTAAAAAAAGAAAGTTTAACTAGGGCCATTAAAACCTGAGAAATAAAATTCACATTAATTATAATTGATAATCGGCTGGTATGAATTCCATTCAAAATTTTGGGAAAAATGAAATATTTTGCATTCGAAAACCTACAATATAAAATATAAGTGCGTGCTTTTAGACTTTAACTGTGAGCTTTTTATCTAATCAAACTTTAATTAACTTTTACCCGAATACAAAATTTTAGACCTGACAATCTTAGTTAAAAATATACATAGACAACACATTATATGTGTATCAAATGATGGGATGTGTTTTGGGAAGGGTAAAGGACACTGAAAAACAGAAATAAATGCTGGTCATCACTATTCTCCTTTCCCACAATACTTTCAAAAGCCTTTTTACCTCAAGACCATTCAAAAGGGAATCACTTGGTAAAGGGGTAAACAAATCATTCAAATTAACTAATTACTATAGAGGTTATTTTGACATATCATTTGCTATTTTAAATGATGGGAAAGCTTTGGATAAAAAATGTCTTTGTTGATTGATATGGAAATAAATGTGGTAAAAGGAAGCAGTTTTCCCTCAACACCTGCTACTCTAGGGGTATACAAAGTTGTATCAATAGGCTGCCAGTTACAATGATCAATATCTACTATACCATAACTTATAATAGTGTTTGTACTCTAGTTGTTGTCTTATCAGTGTCTGGAGGAGATTTTAGGTTTCGTCTGTTCAATCAGATGCAGTTCCAGTGCGGATGAATAAAATTATAAAAAAGAGTCTCTTTTGAGATTGTTTACAAAGTGACACAGTCTAATAACCTGTAATCCAAAATTGTAACAATGTAGATCAAATATTAGTCGACTGATGCACATGTAAATGCTACTTTTATCACCCATGACAAAGAAGAATAATCAAAAAACCAAAAATCATACTCAAGAAAAGTACTTTGACTGACAGAGACAAACTCTGTATGAAAAGAGGGCTTCATTCTTGACTGGATGATAAAGTTTAGACTTCCTACAGAAGAAGCTTATGCAGACGACAATTTTGTTTCAAAAGAATAGACTTGTCTCTGCTACAGTATAGAATATTATCAGAGGAGAGATTCTTATCAGTACTTTCTCCATCTCCAACAATATTTTCAAAAGCCTTCTTAGTATATTTATTTTCTGAATAAGGTTTGCAGCTGATAATCTAGCAAACATGCTTGTACTATTTGGACTTTGAACTTGAGATTTACTAAATAGTGAAATATTGTGGAAAAAAATGTTCAATATTAGCAAAGACCGTTTTTTTATGTCCTTGCCTTAAATGTTTCTCTTTTGTAACACGTAACATAGTTTAAAACCCAGACTGAGTGGTAAAAGATGAAAGAACTCTCTTAAGAAATCATTGTTATTATTGTCTGAATAAATCACTGCTTCGATGAATTATAGCGAAACAAACTTTTTTTTATCTACTTGGTTCCATCGTTTCAATATGACAGCATACGATGTTCACAGGCTATCCTTGACATTTTTTAATGTCGTTTGTTAAATAATTTTTCAGACTTTGCTATTTCCTTGATCAACAGTTCCAAGAGGGTTATCAGTTTTAAAACCACTGTTTACATTATGAGAAGTACAGACTGCTCCGCAATGTCCAAAAATAGCATGAAATTTGTCAAATAAATATTTTACTTACATGTATCTTTCATGGGTATGCCTTTGGCTATCAGAAGCAACATATCACTTTTTTCCAAGAGAAGAAAGTAGTCATGATATTTAAGGGAAAATGTGATCAAATAAATATGTTTATGCATTATTTCATTAACACTTTACTAAACAAACCCGGGTTTCAATTATCCTGAGGATAATCAGAAACCTTTTGGTAATAAGCAGTTTTCTCTTTACCAATAATAGTTTTTGCCCTTTAGAAACAAATCCCATCATTTCAGCCACGTTACGTTTGTTGTCTACAAAGCTTAAAATGGATAAAGACTGGTCTGTTTTTTTTTTTTTTTTTTTTTTTTTTCTTTGTTTTTGTAAAGGTTTAATGAAACTCTAAAATTGATACGGACAACAAATTTGAATAAAAATAATTGACGACAAAAGAAAAAACTATGCTTATGATACTGAAAGCCATTACACTTGTGGGAGAATTAATTTGTATGTTACAACTAAGTGTTTGAATTCCTATATTACTATTATAGGAAATTTTATTTGAAATTTATATTTCAAATGTAATTAAATAATAACTGGAGTGATGCTGTGTTTCTAAACTGTTCAGATTCTACCCTAAAATTTGAAATTTATGGAGACATTAACAAATTACCTCCTGTATGCCTTTCTTTGTCTTGCCGCTTATTGCTTTTGAAAATCATGCTGCAAGTACAGAAAATGCTCCTACAAATTCTTCTGTTGCTACCATGTTAACTGTAATATGACATCAAATGAGATGGAAAACTAAATACAGCTTTAACTGAGGAAATTATCACTATAATAGCTGACCTCATACCGATCCTTCAAAACTAAAATATTAATATAAATTGTCTGAGCGGTATATTTCCGCAGTGTAATCGTCCCGTTAAAGGTTGCGTCTATCATAGAAGCACAAAGACGATGGTCTGTAACTCTTTCAGAATGTTTTTTCCCGAGTTAAGCCAGAGCCTGGTAAAACACAACCAATTTTTGACTCGTATTTTCACTCGCTCAATCGTAGCTACATGTATGAAACATGAAGGTTTCCTCCATGGCTTTTTTGCACTTATTCAGCAATTTCAGTTTTTATAATTTCTGTCTTTGGGGATAAAACTTCGTCAATCCATACAATATTGAAGAAAACTCTGAAAACAGGCATATTTAAAAATTTTCACTTATTTCAAATTAATTAGGCTGAGTTTGTTTCCAAGGAAGCCATTTTTTTTAGGTAACTGAGGATATTTTGGTTTAAAAAACTTATATTGAACTTGTTTATTTTATCAAGATCGAGAAAATATAACTGATTTGACGAAAATTTTATATTTTTAATTATTATTAAAAGCTTCTTTCGTAGCAAACAGTGTACCTTTCGTGGGCGGAGTATTCCTTTGTGGTAGAACGCTCCTTTCGATATCAAGTTATACCACACTTTGATGGCTGGGTAAATTCAGAGGATCAGACCAGAATGGACCTTATAACTGGATGGAACATGATTTCATACTACATGCATTTATTTTACTGCCTACACAAATTTTTGGAATTGAAATGGCTGATAACAACTTAACCATACATATTTTGAAAACTGGATCCAAAAATGCAGAAAAAGTACGGAGAAGATTCGTTTCCCAACCGATAAGATGAAATACCCCCATCCCTCCCCCCTAAAAAAAGAGATAAAAACATAAATGGGTTTTAAAAGTCCAATTCCATTACTCAGTCCAACGAAGTTCGATCCGGTGATTTTTTTTTTAACTACTCACACACATTTACCATTTTTACAATATAATACCATGAAAATCTGTTGTTGACCTTAGATTGAAAAAAAAAGCAAATTAGAACGTATCAATTAAACAATTTGGCGTTTTTTAATTTTTCATACGATTCACTTTTAGATGAACTTTGCCCTTTTTTTTATTTTCTTAACTGTTGGACAAAGACGTAGGTAAACGAAATCTATGACACTAGCGAAATGACGAGGATGAGAAGATGTTGCGTTTGGATATGTTAGGACAAGCCGCCTATTCTATATATCTCTGGCTTAATTTACATAAAAATCTTGTACCCTATCGATGAAATTTTGTTTAATCTATGATGTTTTAGGTAGACATCGTAAAAATTAGAGCAGTAGATATTTTGTGGTTTATGTCAGCTTTGCCATTTTACATAGTTATTGTTTCTAACAAATAGAAATATCTGAACTGCGGTTGTTTCTTGCGATTTTAGAAATAATTGTTTACATTTGGGTTTAAGCCACGAGGTATGTGTTTGCGTTGCAGGCTTTTTTCTTTTTCAATCGGTCCGGTTCTTTTTCTAATGGTGCGGGCGTTCCCATCGATCAAATTGAATTTTCGTCCCTAATTTCGGACTTGAAAAAGGTATTCTTATCTTTAAAGTCATCTTTGAATGTTCACCATATTCTTATAGCCATTGGTCTTTCTTCCATCTTCGCGTGAAGATGATTTCGTTATTGTGTGTTTTAGAGTGCCACCAATCAATAAGAAACTTTTGCAGCTCTCCTGATAATTTCTGTTAGAGGACATTAATTCTATATGCATCCATTAAATTATAACTTTTTTAGCTGTTCCGTTCTCAGTGATTTATATTCGAGCTCTGTTTCAAAGATCGATTTTGTACAGCCTGTTCCCTTATCTTTCTCCGTGCTTCTGATTTCTGAAACCTTTCTTTTGTAGGTATCTTGGAATGATAATGATACCATTGTCCAACCATTTGTATAATTATGTGTTCTTGTGACCTTTTATTATACTCTTCAATGACGTTACAAGTGAAGGGTCTGTAATAAACAACCTTACCTCAGTAAGTGTAGAAGAACTTTATGAACCCCAGAAATAAAGTGCTGGAAAAAAAAACTATGCGCCAATGTGGTTTTTGCAAAGTTAAAAAAAAACTTCACATTTAGAGAAGTTGTAAGACCTTGATAGGTACCTAATCTGGTATATTTCTCTTATTTCCGTATCGTTTATAGAAAAAAATTAAAATGGCTTATCCAGTATATGATGAAATTTCTCTTTTATGTCACCAGACATACATAGAAGACAATTTAGTTTGTTACACAGCATGTAGCAATATGTCTGCAATAAGTTTACAGTTTCAGGATAATTGTGCTTAACTTTACATGGTACAATAGTTCATGTTTAAAAAGACGTTTACGTCCCATTCAATATTATTCTAGTTTCGCTTTAAAAAACTCATAAAGACAACGCTTTCATAAAACGTCGTAACAAACGTCACTCTATGTCATAGCGTTAGGGTCATAACATTTTAATTTTGTATAAAAAAAAGAGGGGGGGGGAAGTTTTCCTTTATTAATCTAGCTAGAATATCATTTGATTTGCCCTTAAAATAAAGAATAATTTTAAAACAATTGTCTAAATGAGAACTTACTGTACTTGTCTTGTTGAAGGATTCCTAATTTGTTGATTGTGTATAGTGATGATAGAAAAAAAAAAGTCTAGAATTCGTTGCTGGTTTTCATGTTTATGACGTTTGACATGCGCCATATGTCGAGAAAAAAAGATATCAGAACAAAAACCTGAGGTATTCATATTATTTTCCCACGCGTGCTTGTCGCAAATTCATACATACAATAGTTATAGAATAAATCATTTTCAGTGAAAATTGTACAGTCGTATATCAGATGTTATCAATTTTAACACACGTATTCCTGTCAAACCACCAAAGTATTTCAGTGATATTTTATGGGGTTAAATCACGTTTTTGAGGTCGTTAACGTTCGCCTGAAAAATGGTTTAACGCCCGAGTGCGAAGCACTAGGGTGTTTAAGAAATAATCTTCTTTCTATTGTGGTTTATCGTTCAATAAACCACATTTGTGAGTTATGAGGCACAATAAATAATCCACGAGGGCGATAGCTCGAGTGGTTTATTCATTGCACTTCATAACTCACAACTTGGTTTATTGAACGATAAACCACGATAGAAAGAAGATTATTTCGATTCTAACATGACCAACTCTTAATCAAAGGAAAACAAGTTCACACTTAGAGTAAAAACGCGGATGCAGATAATATTCCATTGAATAACTTACTTCCTTACTTACTTTATACAGAATGACGTCACTCTATTTAGAATAACGTCACTCTACAAAGAATAACGTAGATTATACCACGCTTTCGTTGCACTATGTTTATAGAGCCGAATTCACATGTCATGTTAGAATAAAGTATTTTGAGGGCCTCTGCGAATGCTAATGACCAAAAATAAATGCTATTATTGCATACAGTAAAAGTATTTTAGCAATAATTTGCAACAATTGCAAAAAATATTTCCATAGAAATGCAAATAAGCTAACTTCCAATGTCCTGGACATAAATTGGTCAAAACCGGGAGTCGGCGAAGAAGTTTTTGTTACGAGCAGTGAAGGGCCGTTAGTCCTGTATGCCAATTTTGATTCTGTCGGTGTAAATTCACTTCGAATGATTTTAATACAAAGTGGACTTTTGTTGGATAAACTTGCACAGGTCTGGATCGATAACAAATAGGATAAATGAGTTGATATGAATTTCTGTAAGACGTCAAAGGGGTAGATCTATATCAAGCGAAGGAATTGCCGATAAAGCTATTTAATAGTGGGTGGGATGTAGCTGGTGTAGAGTGCATTTCACGCGTAATTTTTTTTTCAGATCTCGATTAGACTGATATTCTGTGCTAAATTTTGTTTGTGGTGTACTAATATCATAAAACCAAGCCATAAAGATGATCTAATATGGTACAAGTTCCTACAGATTGTTGGTCGGAGTCTAGGGAAGTTCTTACAAGGAAAAACGTTGTTTTCAAAGTAGGCCCGGATCGAGGATATTGATAGTACAAAGCTTGGCGTTAACGGCGCGTGAATTTACTGATTAAAACACGTTTCTACCGTTAACGTCTGCTTTTTACCCGTTAATACATGCTTATAACGGCCCGAAAAGGCACATTTTATGCAAAAATATGTATACAACAACCCCCACCCCCCCAAAAAAAAAAACAAACAAACAAACAATTCAACCACAAGAATTATTGCATCGTTAACATTTCAGACTGGCCTTTTACTCTTTTTTACATCAATTGTTATGATTCAAAATTCCCGAGGCTAATAGCTACAACAATAATAATTACCAAGATTTTCCAAATCAAGTAACGACCTATTGAAAAATAATTCCCTTCACATTATTATACTTTTTCCTAAAACTTCTATAAAAACATAAAAGACAGTCGTAGTAGAGCTGACAGCGACAAAGACGACATTGCCAGTTAAAAAAGATAACAATTTTCGAGACCATGTATTGACTAATTCAACTAGAGCTATCACTAAACGTGATCAATACCCCCCACCAGCTCCTTGTCACAAAACAGGTCTTTGTCACTGAAAGCAGAATGGTTTAGTACAAAAGTAAGAGTTAAAAAAAGTTCAAGGAGAGATAATTCTGCAACAAATCGCACCAGGGTCATGAAAATTGCACATGCACAACTTCATATATATAAGAACACTGTGTGCAAATTTGAGTTCAGTACCTGAAAAACTGTCAGAGTATTTCGCCGGACAAATTTGTGTCTACGGACAGACGGACGGACGGACGGACGGATTGACGGACGGACGGACAGCCATGGCGATTCCAGTATACCCCCCTCCACTTCGTTGTGGGGGTATAAATATCATCTACATATATATAATTAAGCGGCGCTCTGGTAAAAGGGGGTTTATGTAACGGGGGGGTATGCATTTTACTGAACAAACCATCACATAATTATGGATCCATAAAATCCATTTTGTTTAACAACCAGCTTAATCGTAAGATAATATGGTCCTTGGACATGCAGAAAAAATAGCAATAGCAAAAGTTTCGAACCATGTCAGCCTGTGCAGACTTCGTAGGCTGACATAAGTCGATACTTTTTGAAGATGCATTAATTTCCTTTTTCACAGAGCATGACACATTTTATTATTTACTTCGCTTTAGAATTAAGAACTGTTGCGTACTTAACGACGACGAGGACAACAACAGTATGAACAACAAAGTGATTTTCGAAATCAAGTATTCACTTTTTCGAAGTTTTATTCTTATCATTTTGTTCTAACCATTGTAAAAACAAACGCAGCTGCAATAGTGACAACAGCAAAAACAGCGATAATGAAGACAAAAATAGCAGCAGCGGTAACGACGATGGCTGCGACGACTAAAGACTAAAGAACAACAAACACAACAAGAAGGACATTATGGCCCTAATCTCGCTCACCTGAGCCTTTCAGACCCAACACGACCCAATTCCATTTCTTTTAAGGTATCAAAACAAACATTTTAACACATTTTTATGGGTATTGGACTAAAACGTGGTCTCTACTGGTAGAGTGTACACAAGCTTTTTCTAGGATATGTCTGAGTGACCTATTTTTTTACCTAAGAATACCCATTTCCAAGCACATCATCAACATCATAAGGATAATCTTTATATATATAATATGTACATCTTTGCTTTGTATTGAAACTTTCTATATAGTTTGATTGAAAATCTGTAAAGTAGATATTGAGAGAAAGCACAGACAAAAAAAATCATGAAAGGACCATAACTCACTTGAAATTCGTACAACCTTAACCAGTTTATGATATTCACATCTTGGCTTTGTACTGAAACTTTCTGTGAGGTTTGACTGAAATCCGTCAAGTAGTTATTGAGAAATAGAGCGGACAAAAAAGCTACAGACCGACGAACAGACTGACTGACTGACCGACCGACACAGTGACTCCTATATACTCCCCCAAAAAAAGTTTGGGTAGGGTATAACTAGCAACAAAACTCTCTAAGGCACATGACAAATATATGGATTCTCTTACAGATGCTGCAGCTGAAGTGTGGGATTCCATTAACTATATATCTGATGAAATTAATACAGAATAACAGATATCTAGAACAACTCTTGAGCACTATCATGATCCGTTTGGCCATAAATAGCACTTATTCTATCCCTGCTGTTGAAACAAAACAAGCATTTTACACTACAATACACATAAATTTAAGTTAAATAAGGGCTTTCTTCCATCTTGATTGATGAAAAACGACAATTTTTTTTTTTTTTTTTTTTTTTTTCACATTTTGTATGCATTTTTCTGCATTCAAGGGCACATAAGTCTTTTCATAAACCATCTACAAATATATCCTCATAATTCTGCAATTACAAACCATTCACAAATACTTCCCCAAAATATGGTAAGATTCTGTTGCTTGGTAGAAAAGCATTCATGTTTTCCGCAAAGATGTTAGATAAAAAAATATATAAAAATCCAAAAACTGGAATCAAAGTAATTTTTTTCGTACTTTCCGAGAGCATATATAAATACCTTATATCACTTTAATATGTGTCAACAGCCCTTGCATAATATGTAAAACTTTCCGCCAGTCTTTTATAGGAAGATTGAAAATCGATAATTTATTGCCTCGGGTAGGACAGACGTAGAATTTCCCCCACCTACTTTCAAAACACAATTAACACCAAACCAAAGGTCCGTTCGACTCAAATTGATCATCAATGCATGAATCCCATTATGTGGCTATGTGTGCCCAAAATATTATTCAAATATTCAACTACCACCAAACCCCCTTGTGGAAAATGGTCCTTTATGTGGCAGTCAAATAACTGAAATAGCAAATAATCCCATGGTTTTACGACCCTGGGGAAGAAGGCTTTTGAAAACACATTGTAAGGATAAAATACTTGTGTTCGGCAATTTCTCATTTTTCCGCAATGTTTTCTACCCTTTCAAAAGCAAATTTCATTATGTGCCTCATTTTTCGTCCGGAAATACTTTTGTTTGTGTGGTTTGATTGTTTTGATTTGTACAATATTGACTTTCTATGATTTTGTGGTTTTGTACAAGCAGAAAAATTCAGCATATAAGAAAGTATTCATTTGAATTTTGTTTTGATCGAAGAAAAAAGAGAAAATGTTTTGTTCCGAATACTCCATAGACTGTGTGGCGCCGAATTCTATTTGGTGACGCTTTCGCTTAATGAGTGATGTCGCCTGTCTGCAACTTTAGATAGTTCTATCAAGATGTTTCCATTTTGAGCGAGTCTAACAACTGCAGACCAAGGAAAGCATAAATATGATGCACCCAAATGATGCTTCGTTTCAGGAACAACTTTAGTCTATCTATGTATAAAAGGCCCAGTAGCGGCCAAAAGAAATCAAGACAGGTGTTAAAATGCATTTAAATTTAAATCAAACAATTTAAAAGCGTGGAAAATACTTTGAAGATTGCAATCTTCTGCAAGATGATAGGTTGACCTGGCAGGTTTTAACCTAGTTTTGAAATTAATTTCTCTGTCAGCGACTAACGCGGACACCCACTGTACAATAACAAATTGTCAGCTTCACAATAATTTCCATACTTTTAAATGACATGATTTAAATTGAAATGCATTCTAACACCCCCTTTGTTTACTTTTGGTAGCTATTGTTACTTTAGACAGTAGAAATGATACATAAAAGTGGGCACAAACCGTAGTTATCACACAAGTTTGAACCTTGCTGATGCCTTACTCTACAGGGCTTGGTATTCCTTTCATTGCGTCCAAAATGAGACAAAATGTGCTAGAGGCGAAACAGAAAGTACCGGTAATCCTATAGCAAGCTATTCATCATCAAATAAGCCATGGCAAGAAAATAAGCCTTACTGTTTATGTTGAAAGCATCATACCCGATCAGCGCAAACTGATCCGAGGCGACATTGTAGTGCCCTCTACATGTATGATAAAGATTAAAAGAAAATTGAGGATTTCTTCTTCCAAAAGAAGAAAAAACTATGTAAGGCGCAGACAGTGTCAATTAAAATAGCCATCGGTGGATTCACTTGCAGGCTGTTCCAATTCTAAACCTCTCCACCAGCCAGATGATAGACAAGATGTTTTGTGACTCGCTTTGAAATTCAGAATTTCCTAGAACAGTTTAAGCCTATTCATTATGAAATATATTCATCATTAAAGTAATGCTAGATTGTTTAAATAACACAATTTCTAAAACTAACTAATAAATGGTTATTATGTAACTTTTCATGTTACTTGTATAGTAGAAGTAGCTTGTATTATTCCCTTTTTCCCCTATATTCATAGTCTGTGTCAATTTTAATCTATTAGTACAGTCATTCTGTGGCAATTAATGCTTTTTGCAGGTTGCATCGTTTTAAATAATTATGTGAAAATTACAATTAACCATCCATTGTATAAGCTAATTCTTACCTATGAACAATTAATACAGGGATTCAAAGCGGAAATGTATGAAAGAAGGGAGAAACTGTTTGATTGATGTAGAAAACAATGTGTGGATAAGTAGGAGATAATTTGTCAAAAATTAGTTCGCCAATTTCCATAATTGTTCTTAAACAGTCAACTTCAGGGTCGTTAGAAGTCGTATTTTCAGACTTTTCCAATTCAAAATCGTTTTTGCTATGACAAATAAAAAGTGGCTCAAACGATAGGATTTGTCTACAAAGTGTCAAAAATATTGCGAGAAAAGGAGAAAATGTTGGTAATCAGCATTTAAAACTTGTCCTACAATGTTATCAGAAGCCTTATGATTGTGACAGGTCAAGAACCGGTTTGAAAATGGCAAGGAAACATGAATACTACACCATTAAATCCTTTTAATATGGCATTAATCGCCACACATTTGAATCTAAAAGGCGACCATTGGTTATAAAAACAGCAAATGTAAAATTTTTCAAATTTCAATTCGTAGTCTCAATAATGTTAAATCCATATAAAAAAAAAATCTCACAAATATCGAAAGTTTGGTCTTATATTAGACCTATAAGATAAATATTAACATATGATAGGGATACTGTCGTGATCAAACAACCCAGGTATAAATTCCAGTTCTTAATTATGTGGATACATGTATATCTTCGACATAGCAGGGGTATATTTGTCGATATGAAAATTACGTAACACTTTAAAGATACCTGACAGGCGGCTTATCTCATAGTGAACAATCACGGAAAAAGAAAAAAAATGATAGTGACATTAAAAATCTGTAAAAAGGACCAAAAGTTTATTTTTTAATGACTCAAACTAACACCAATTTAAAGAACAACAAAAAAAGCTTTCTGACTTCACTTGAGACAATTTTGACTTTTCAACACAAAGAAAGTAAATGCAACAAATATTTCACTTTTTAACATCGGAGTGATGTAGTTTTCCTCTTTATTCTATATAGACCATACATTCTATATAAACCATACCTACAATTTTAAAGGTAAAAAAGGACCAAAAGTTTCTTTATACAACTAAGTCCATTTGAAAGAACATAAATTGAATTTTCTAACCTCAATTGAGATAATTTTCAATTCTAAGAATTGATGAAGTTATAAGCGTTTAAGTACTAGGGTCCTTCATTATTCTATATTACAAAAAGTACATATAGTAAATATAATTCATTATGACCTGTCGCCGTAATATGACTGAAATAATATTAAAGTAGTGTAAAACACTAATCAATCAATTAATCATATTTCTCATTCCCAATACACTTAGTTCATTTAAAATACGCAACACAAGTTGAAGATCATCCGAAAGATAACTTTTGATAGAATTGACCTGATGAATTAATCTGCTGAATGTTTTATGATAATAATAATAAAAGTAATGACACGGTAATGGATTCCAGGTAACGCTTAAAATATGAGTATTTACCAGTTAGTACAAGAAAAGGCTATCCCTTGTCATTTCATTTGCTGTGGTGTGGATAAGCTTCCAAAAGGTATCGATTACCAGTAGTACCGCTTCCATATGAGAGTCACAGATGTCACCAATAAGAGGCCTGCAGAATAAACTTGTCCTCATTTTTTACCAATGGCAAATTACTGTTTATACGTTCGAGTGAATCATTAACAAGAAGCAGGTCAAATCTCAGCGTAATCAGCCGAACAAAAAGTAGCTATAGAGGGGGGAGGGGCATTCGAAGAATATGCTGTTAACGAAATGTTTTTCGGATAAAACAAACATCATATGGCCACTTGCAGTGATAGCAGGGTCGCAGATCTTCAGTTCCGTTACAGTCAGTATATGGCAAAAATCCGTACCCGGACATAATTTCTATGATCACGCCTCGGTGTGTATCAAACTCCATCTGCACATAACACACATCGGCTGTCTTGAAAACCTCTTTCCCGGACTTCTACTCCTTCGACGTCAACTTTCATAAAGATTTCTTCACCCACAAATAGTTTTGTTAAATCGTCTAACCTAACACTATTTACCGCTATGTCACATACGTTTACGGTTCTATTTTCAGCATCAATTGCGGCTCCAACTACATTTCTCATTTCTTTGCGAAACACAACGGTTCTGTGCTCCTACGAGATGGCATTCCAAATGAATGTAACATTGTACAATTAGCATCGATTCAAATGACCTTTTTGAAAATAAAGCTGCTGAAAGTGTGTATACACCAATGTTACATCCGATATCTAACAGTTACATGTTGGGCTTCGAATCTAGGATGTTTAGCATGGGATGAACAAGCTCCTCTTCCCACATACCTCTAGTGATTAAAGCAAAGGAAACGTGGATATCCTCTTCGAGGTCATAGGTGCAAATCAAAATACCTCATCTAAATTTCAGTAGCACATAGTCTTTAGGATTGAACAAAATTTCTTTCAGAAGATTTAATGTTTGAACGCATCTTCCTGTTTTCCTCAAACATTGTGATGGCTTCAGTCCTTTCAATCATGGAAGATTTTCAAAATCGCTTATCGGTGGGAGAGTTAGTTTAGTAATTGACACAAACATTTACTCACGAATTTGATAGTAGTGTTCTTCTCTATTACCACTTCATATTTCACTATCGTTTTATAATTTGAGTTGAAATTTTACAAAATAAAGCACAGCACTGCAATTGATATTAGAAATTCCCGTGTTCTGACTCTTATTCGATTGATTCTCCTTTTCAACACAGTTTTCCAAAAGCAAACGAACTACCTATTAAAAGATATGTTTTTATCTCTTCAGACGAGTAATGATCACATTCATTTGTGGGAAAAAAGAAGAGAACTCTAGCAAATGGTAGTTTTTCCTAAACCCACGACCATATATCACACTTTTCACAGAGAAATTTTCCGAAAAGAAAAATGCTGGGATAAAATCGTCTTCGAAGTAGCACTAGTCAGATCTACGACTGCAAAGTCAATTTCCATAAACTGTTTGATTGTGTTCTTTCACATGGACAATGTCATAGACAATGTATTTGAAAATACGACCGATCGCTAAGCAGCTAAACTGCACACCACACAAGTAATAAACTAAAAGTTTTAAATTTCTATAGACCCTTTTAGGTTTTGACTACTTCCTGGTAACGAAACTGGAAAACTGCGCATGCGCACTCGTGTAGGGCAAAAAGGCTAAAGAAAACAGTGGCCGATTATTGATCATGTGCACAAAAACGTTAAATTATGAATGATTACATGAAAAACGTTCTGTCCAGAGGCAAAGAAACGATACATAGACAAACTTATTTGCTTAGGGTTCAACCACGTTGAAAAAAAAGATCCGTATTTAAGAGATAGTAAGACGAAGACGTCAATGAAAAAACAAGAAAACGCGTCACCGTTGCGGATTAACGATAATATTCTAAATGACCAAGTGTGTAATTTGGTTCAATATACCTTTATCTAGTAAACTGACAGATCAGGACAGTTTTAGAGAGTTTTCTGTTCTCTTTCCAATAATTTTTTTAGCGCTTCAAGGACGATCTGACCTAGTTTCTGTGTTTTGAATTTTGTTAATTCTTAATTAAATTGTGTACATATTGCGAACCATTTTGTTTTGTCTTTGATTTTTATAACTTCTATTCTCATTGTACGATTCGGTCAATATCAGAATATTAATATTTGTTGAACGATCATTGTTGAATATGAATTTGTATGTACATGTACATGTAGGTTGGGTGGGTGAGAATGTGCAGTTTCTCATTTTTCTGTGACATAAATGTGAAAAGCTCAAATCTCCAGTTGATATTTAGAGCAGGCTGCTAAAACATAGAATCATGAAAGAGTGCATGCATACATACACATCAATCTCCATTGTGAAACATGTAGCTCAAACCTCCCGGTGAGGTATGAGATCAGACTGCTGAAGTGAATCAAAGGAGAAAAGTGTGCCTGACGTGGGACTCGAAACCACGACCCCCGGAACACTAGTACTGCAGCTCTACCAACTGAGCTAGCCGGGCATCTGGTCGTGAGTCAACCAACATCAACTACGCCACTGCTCAGGACATCTCGATGAATTATATCTGTACTACTGGCCTAAATTGGATGCAGATGCATAATTAAATGTATCTTATGTGATTGGAATTTATCTCTCAGGGACAGAAGCCAAAAAGGTGTGAAAATGCATTTAAAAGTTTACTGAGGGGAATGGGCGCAATTTTTTTGGTTTCTTTTTTGGTAGCGCAACAGAGACTAACAGGTACCATCGTTAGGGCGGTGGTTATGGTATTGGTCTTTTAAACCTCGAAAAGCGAGGATCTTGTCCGCCGTGGGTTCGAATCCCGTCAGATGCGGTTTGTATTTCAGCCATGCATTTATTTATTTGTTTCTTTGTTACGGACATTGTTCGTAAGAACAGATCGTAAGATCTTGTCTTAAATCAACACAGTATTTATGCTGTTGAGATATTTATCATAATATGGTCTAATCGAACATATAATAGCACTATTTTTAGCTGACGTTTCAACCAACATTTATTTCACTTTAGAAGGGATGAAAAGGTCCTCTCTTTTTTCAGTTCTTTATAATTTATGTTCCGTGTCTCTGTATTAATATAATACTTTCAAACTGGGTTACGATATGAACACATAGTCTGTGCAGTCTGATCTTGATTTACAATAACCGAAAAGGGACATTTGCTTGAAGTTAAATGGTTAATATGTACCAAGTTGTAGTATCATTACTATCTGCAAATTTCCGATTTACATCGTTTCACATTTTCGTCGGTATTGTTGTTTGTTTCACCTATTTCCATTTACTGTCATTGTCAGTGCCCGTCATTGTACTTAATCAATCTGTTAATTAAGCTAACTAGCAAGCTATTGGCATAATAATTCATTTTCTAGCAACCTTTTAACTAATTTTCTTAATTCATTTTTTCGCAAGAGCACGATGAGCTCATATTGTGTAATTTTCGGATTCATATATGACTGTAACCTATAGTGAGTTTTTATCCATTAAGTATTTCGTTAGTTCGTTCCTTCCTTCGTTAACTATTTGTATATTTGGCAGTTCAGGCGAATTGCCTTTTCGTCAATGAGACCTGTAATAACTGTTGTGGATAGTGTAGATCAAGATCAGACTGCACACAAAGTTCAATCTGATTTGACCACTGTCGGCTTTTTATGTGATCTGTCACAGACAGCCATAAAATTGCAAAACTTACGGCTTCTGTTTTTCCTTGACCTAGAAAATTAATTTCAATTGTAATTTCAACTATAACTCTTAGCAAAACAACAGAATTTTAGACTTATCCAATTGAAAGTATTTGCAGACGACAAAATATATGTTGCTCAAAAATTTAAATTTGATTTTAGAAGGAAAGTAAACATTGTGGGAAAAGGATGGATATATATATGTGTGTGTGTGTGTGTGTGTGTGTGTGTGTGTGTGTGTGTGTGTGTGTGTGTGTGTGCACAATATTCTCAAAAAAAATGTTTTCATCAGGGTAAAAAAACTCGGAGTTGTTTGGTATAGGTTAATTTACATTGTAGATCCATTAAGTCTACAAACAAAAATATCATTATCATTTTTTGTTTGTTTTCACTTTTTATTTATATAACTAGATCTACGTATATTTTTCAAGTAGCCTGAAAACATTAAATATATTTTATATACGAGTATCAAACATTAATTTTTTTCAACATCATTCATCTAGGTAAATAGAGGACACTAAAGAGACGGATATAGTTAAAGTAAAGATTATTATTATTATTATCATTATTATTATTATTATTATCATTATTATATAGAAAAAAAAAAAAAACTACTAGTAGTTGTGAACTTGACAAAAATAGAAAAAAAAAAACTGGATATCACCGTAAGTTGATAAAACAAATTCTTAGTTACTACATCAAATAATATAAAATTTGGCGAGTAAGCATGCACTGAAACATAAGTTTGCAAAATAAGCGATTGACGACAACCGCTGGATAACTGTAAGGGAGCTTGCAGACTTGTGCAAAATCGATACAACTGCGCATAGGATGTTGACACATACACTTGGAATAACATGTGCGTCCACCTGATGGGTTCGAAGGTTTCTCACTACGGAACAAAAAAAAAAACAGGGCTATTGCTTTACGTCAATTTCTACGTAGCTACAGAAGAGAAGGAGATTAGTTTCTGGACAGGAGTTTTACTTCTGACGAGTCTTGGTGTTATTTTTTTGATCCGGAGACAAAGGCGCAATCCTCTGTTTGGAAACACCTATCGTCTCCACCTCCCAAAAAGGCACGTGTTTCTAAGTCTGTCGGGAAGCACATCTTCATCCTGTTTATGAACCGGAAGGGAATACTGTTAATGCATGCGGTCCAGTCAGGACAAACAGTGAATGCAGTCTATTATTCGAAGGTGATTTTTTATAACAAAACAACTCATTTGTAATATTATATGAATATCTGTTATAAAAACATTCAGTATACAATGTCATAACAATATTAATATATAATTGATTTAATATATGTAGTTTGATTCATAACAATGTCTAAATAAATGACACCCGGTATTCGTTTTAGGTTTGGAGGCAGAAAATGATGCATGCGATTCAAAAGAAAAGGACGGAGATGCTGGACAACCTGGAAAATATCTATTTGCAACAGGACAATGCCCCACTACATTACCACCCACCAGCAGTAACATAACTTGAGTTTGATGTTTTTGGATTCAACCGGCTATCACATTTAGCGTACTCTCCAGATCTTGCTGCTATGGACCTTTGAAGTATTTAAGGCCAATGAATCGAAATTTGGGGGGCGTAAGAGCTTCGAAAGGCCTTTGACACGGGTCGATATCCTTGAAGTCTGATTGTCCTTGGCCATCCCACTCCCTGGATTTCACTCCGTTGGATTTTTTCTATAGGTTCATCTCAAAGGGAGAGTTTACACAGTGAGATTACAAACTTTGTGAAGAGAGTGCAGCTACCGCGACCGGCGTCATTTCGAGTATATGCTGTAAATAGAAGCTATTCTAGGGGTGATTAGTTTGGTTGTACATTACGTTTTAGCCATGCCTACTTAAAACTTTGAATATTTACCTTTAATGTGATGACTTGCTATTTGTAATAGCTATCGGAATAAAAAAAAGTGACAAATATTTTTCAAATTACATCTGTAACCTGGTAAAGAGGTGCACGTGTTATCTAACGCAACTGTTCGACAAATGATAGACAACAACCCATTTACCGATGGCAGCTATTGGTCAATCTTGTCATATGCACCAAATGAGGCAGAGCGTTACAGAATGCCTTTCGTTCTGTTTTAAAATAACGGGTTAATTATATCTTCGGCTAAAATTATCATGACAGACAAAGATCATTGTAACCAGAATCAGTTTAACGGATTCGCTAATGAAATGAATACTTTGCGATAATGACTATCTTCAACCAAAAATTATGTCGCAATTTATATTTCAAGGTCTCTCATTATCTTGCGAAATCTCGAACCGGGCAGATATCTGCCTGGAAGCAATGGGTTACCTGTTGTTGATTGCCAGCTCAGTATCCAAGTAGCAAAAGGGGCGTGGCGGGACAGAAATTTGATTGACAGTATCATTGTCTGGTCTGCATGCGTGTATGGAGTGTACCAACCCTTTACCACACGATAGAATTTTAGACTGTTTCAAATTGAAAGCGTTTGCAGACAACATTTTTCCCTTTATTGTGGCACAAAGGATGGGATTTTATCAGAGAGAGTATAAAACATTTTGGGGAAAGGGAAAATGCTGGATACTAGCACATTTCTCTCTATCCACAATGTTTTCAATGCTCTCTTGCTCAAGGTTTTTAAAATTCAGGATTGTTTGGCAAAGGCTAAAGACATAATCTATCGAAAGATCGATAAGTTTTGACACGTTGTATTACCATGCCGATAGAAAGGAGTCTATTAAATTAAAAACAAATCCGCTATTGTATGTGCTAGATCTACTTTTAACAATATGAGAGTAAGAAAACATCGTGTATTTACTGTATTAATGGGACTGTTTCTTATACTTATTTTGAAACTAATGGTGACACCGAAAAGTTTGAAAATGATGGTGACACCGGAGCCACCGAAGAAGGAGATGGTAGAAATCCACGATCAAATCGAACGTATACCGGGATTTCGGGAAAGAGTGCGTGAGACGGACTGCGATGCGAGTCTCCGCGGACGTATTCCTAAACGAATCCATCAGATCTGGAATGATGAGATAGTGCCGGAGGAGTTCCTAGACCACATTAAAAGTCTGGTCAGAGATAACCCGCCTCCGGAGTGGGAATATATATTCTGGACAAAAGAATCCGGACTGCAGTTTATTAAGGATGTATTTCCCAACTTATTACCGATCGTCAACGCAACAGGTAAGCTCTTCTGTCGAGTTTTTACATCTTTAATGCATTCCTCACTATCATTCACAAAGGATTGCCCCTCCATTTGTTTATTCATTCATTCTTTCATTTGTTCGTTCGTACTTCCGTCCGCCCGTTCATCCTTCCACTTTGTTCGTCCGTCTGTGGGTTCGTTCGTACGTTCTTTCATTCGTCCACTCGTTTGTTCCTTCATTTTAAACTCTAAGTTTGTTCGATTGATTGGTTGAAATGTGACTGTGTTTTACGCTTCTTTCAATATATTTCAAACAATTACGGCGACAGATCACTTGTTGATGAGCAGGGGCGTAGCTGCCTGTCCCCAAAAACGCAGTTACGTACACTTTGAAGAAATAAAAAAAAGACAAAATTGCCCCCAAAAAATGTCACTAGAGGTTACCAAATAGCTTCTACAATTCAATAATTTTGGGGGAGAGACCCCCCATCCACGCTATATAACGGCAAACCTAAGAAATTGATGTTAATAGAAATTGAAATAATTCAATAAACTTACCCGAACCACATGTTTTAATTCCGCCTCACGCTCTTAAATATCCTTTAAAAGTAAATAACCACAATATTGTATTACAAAAACGTAATAAATAAACACTTCCCTGTTAAGTAGAGTTAGGGTTGCATGATTTACCAGAGATAATTTGAATTTCGGCACACTCCTCGTCTGTTTCCGCGAAAAAATACGTATTATGTGTATTTACCAGGGTCAGATGGATTCATTTAAAGGACAGTAACCCTTTACCACAAAATCCATAGTTTTAAGGACCCTCAAGAAGAAGGCTTTTGAAAACATTGGGGGAAAAGGAGAAAATGCTGGTGACCAGCATTTTCTCCTTTTCCCACTATGTTTTCTACCTATCAAAGACAGAAGTCATCAAGTAAGCAACATATATATAATTTGTAGTCTGCAAATGCTGTTAATTCCGACCAATTCAGAATTTTGTCGCTTGGTGGAGAAGTAATAGTAAACTAGCTGGTTGGGAAGACGAATCCGCTAGATCGTTTCAACCAGGACACTATATTTCTATAGACCTGATTGACCTGAGACTAATATAATTTCCGCCTGCGACGTTAGGGTTCGTGTATATTGGTATATAGCTTTGATACGCAAGCGTTCGAAATAAAACATACAAAAATCTAATCAAGTGTACAATTATTAGTCATAAATTTTTCATGAAAGTCCGAATAACCATTGAATTACATGTATTTCTATTTCTAATTTAACTTCTTAACGTAGTGTGGGTTAAAAACTGCCGCTATAGTTAGGAAACTTATATGAGCAAAAAGCGAAATAAATTTTACAGTGAAATATATGCTTTTCAAACTTGATACAATGTATATAATATAAATACAGCTGTTTAGAAAAAAGCCTTTTTTTATCCTTCACGTCGATAGCGACTTTGCCAAAATTTAGCCATGAATTTAGCTATCAATTTAACTGTAAATTTGACGTCAGGCGACGAACCTAGGTACGTATTCACCAACCATTCTCAAGATCATTCTTAGTCTTATTCTACAGATTTTTCCAAATATGAAAGTAACACACCTTCTGACTGGCTAAACCATTTGGTTTAGCCAATCAGAAGTTGTGTTACTTTCAAACTTGGAAAGTCTTGCAGAAAAAGATAAAGAACGTTCTTAGGAATGGTTGGTGAATACGGACCCAGAACGTCATATCAATGTAAACAGCTGGCTTTCTAAAAGTATAGTTTTCCATATGACGGAATGATCAGACGCAGCATAATTAATTTTCTTCAGCAGTGAAAAATACTTGTAAGTCGATGGAAAATCAGAATTCGATGGCCACTTACTGTACATGTACTTTCAAAAAGGTAAAATGAATAAGAAGAGCGCTTACTTACGCAGGGGTCCTGAGCTCCAGTAGCCAGCAGTTTTATTTTCGGAACCCAAAAATAAACGTCAAAATAGGTCACACGGTCGTTTCATGTCAAATCAGATTAAAAACAAGGTCGATGTTGTCATAGTTGTACTCGTAAACAAGTTGGCTTCTTTAAAAAAGAAGCCAGGAGAGGTCAACATCATTGTTTTCCAATAGTTTATTGGCTTTTAATTTCAATATATTTTGGTACATGTAAACAAACAAGTAAAAAAGCCACCGCGTAGAAACCGCTAATGCTTTACATGACGCTCATTTGACCTTCTTGTCGCGTTTTCAAGTCGCATGATCTTGTCCAGCGGTCTTCTTTCTCTTTTTTTTAACGAAATTCTTCTTATTTTTTCTTCTGCTTAGATTTATTTGCTTAATGAAAAATTACAATTATTTGAGAGGTCATTTGCAGCCATGGCAAATTAATATAACAAATATTTTCTGAAATTCGTCACATAAAAATAAACCACGTCTATTTCCTGTTTAGGTTTTTTGATTTTGCTTTATTTACAAAACCATGACGAAACAGATTGTGTCTCAGTACAATTTCGCAAGAAAAATGGATTTAGACAGCACATTCTGTGGCAGTCTGCCTTTTAAACTCACCACTGTTGGAGAGGTCTGATGACCTCTCCAATAAACACATAAACTCCAAAATAACCACACGGCCGGTATTCAGAATTTCGGCATCATTTAGGATTGTAGTTCATTATATATAAGATTTATCTAAGTTAAATTTTATATATTTCTATAGAAGAACAAATTGTTTATGCTTTTCGAAGAGACACAATATCGCCATTTCCTTTTAATAGGAATAATAATAACAACAACAATAATAATAACAATAATTATAATAGTAATAAGATATAAATGAACAAATAGTCATCGATTGAAAATAAGCAAATATATTATTTCTGTTGATTAATTCAATACTGATGCCTTACCTAAAGGAAATAGTTTGAATTTGAGTGTGAACGTTATTTTGTCTTGGAAAAGTCTACATGTATTTCAGTCTCAGGCTCTGGAAAAAGGGGGATTTAATACATCTCCGTGATCCATTATACCAAACTAGTCATCACATAATTGCGGATCCATAAAATTCCTTTGTTAAACAATCGACTAATGAATGAGGCACACTACACTTTTGATATGCATAAAATTTAAAAAGAAAATGGCAAAAAAATTCAACCCATGTCAGTATGCGCGTATTGCGCAGGCTGACCTTGATCGATACACGTTGCCGATGCATTTAGCCCTCTTTTCACAGAGCATGGCTCATTTAGAAAATTGCTAATCGCGACAATAGCGGAAGCTGCTAAGTATGAGTAACTAGTATTTTTGTCACAATGTTTAACTATATACCAAATGACAAAATGTCAAACTCTATCATTTACAAATTATTTCTATCCGAAATAAGATTTTATATGTTTTTAACGAGTAAAAGAAACTGTTGAAAAAGGAGATAATGCTAGTTACAAGCATTTTTATATTTCTTCAAACTTCCTCTTTGGGGAATTATTTTATAAACGGTATAACTTCTAGTGTGTATTACACGAGACTTAAAATGGATAAACCCTATCTAAAAAAAAATATTTGTGAAGTCGTCTGTTTCAGCCTTATTCTAAAAGGTAATAAATAAGCTTTTTATCAGACGAGAAAATTTTAGAATTTTTTAACAAATTCAAAGCATTTGCAGAAAACAAATTTATTGTGGCTAGATATTAAGATTTGCTTTTGAAAATGGTGACATTATGGGAAAAGGAGAAAATGCCGAATTCCAGCATTTCTTTTTCCCACAATGTTTTCAAATGTCATCTTCCTGTGGGTCGTTAACACACGGGATTGTATGGTAAACTCGTTTCCAAAAAGCCTTGAGTTTTACGGACCCATAGACATTCTACTAGCGTAAGGGAAAACGAGGAAATGCTATCACTTATCATTGTCTTCTTTTTTCCAAATTGTCTTCTACTCTCCTTCTTCAAAGATTAATACCACCGAGAGCAGGATTTAAATCGTCGTCTGCAAATTGTCTCAGTTTTGATATAACTTGTCGTCGTCTTGGAAAGAATTTAAAGAATTAAATTTTACATTTCAGATTCAAGTAACGTTCTCCGAGCTGACATTTTGCGCTATCTTGTCCTGTACGAGTATGGTGGAGCTTATTTTGATATTGACACCATGAGTGTTCGATCCCTGGACTCCTTTGTCGAAAACCACGAGTGTTCCTTCGTCCAGGAGCCTGCAGAGCATTATTTCTACATGAAAACAGACTTTATGTTGACCAATTCTGCACTATTATGCGTACCTAGACACCCTTTTTATAAGCAGATTTTATTCCGGATATTTACCATGGACAAGAAATGCAAAGATCCTTTCTTTTGTACCGGACCGCCAGTTATTTCTGCCTTGTACCGGGAAATAAACCGGACAACTTGTGACGTAGGTAGACTTCCGGATGTGCAGTCGTCTGAGGTTTTTCAAGATAAATATGATCACAAACTGCAGAAAGAAAATTTAGAAAGGCTTTGTGTGCCAATAAATTATACGAATCTTGTGTCATACGAAGTTGAAATATGTGAGAATTGGGACAGACGGGGAAGAGAAAACAGAAAACTCAGTGAGAAGGCTTACACATACCACACGTGGTTTCACACAACCAATCACAACGTGACAATTGTAGCTAAAAATAGAATAACTGATATTGTGCCAACTGTTAAAATCTATGGTAAAAACTTTAAAAGAACAGCCTTTTTAGACAACTCCTTTAATTTCATAAACCTGTCCTCGATTGTAGTATTGTAACTTTGTAAGCTTTGATTTTTTCTTTTGAATGAATGAATGAATAAATGTATGAATGTCGTTTGCCTGTTTAAAGGGTGAGATAAGATATTGTTTTTTCCGTGGGAAAGTCCTTGGACAAGACACTTCAGCGGTCTAGCCTAGCAATGATAAAACCAGTAACAGGCATTAGTAAGTGAACTGTCGCCATGATATGACTGGAATAATTTTGAAAGCGACGTGAAACATCATTCATTTAATTAACAGAATATTGTAACAATAGCTAAAGCAATCTTGCTAGTTCAACACACGAACCTTACCGAAGTAGCGTTCACGGAATATGTAGATATGTCAGTAAAATCTTGTAAACCAATGCATGCATAAGGTTAGATGAAGGTACGGAATCGGCCGAGTTGTGACGAATAAACAGAGCCTTAGCAGACTACTTTCGAATGGTTCTTGATTTGATTGGTAAAAATGATGTCACGTTAATATGAATATAGGCAAAGCCTAAAGGTGAGCAGCACTACAAAATTTTGCTACTTTGATTGAAGTAAAACTCATAATTAAATGTCTACAAATTATAGTGGATAGACCTAGATCTATTTCAGTTTTTTAATAATCTCTCTAAAGTTATAAAGCATTTCATCTCATGATTAAGCAAAGCAATTGCTGGCAAACCACCAGGAAAGAAAAAAGACAATTATATAGAATACGAATACCGCCCTCCCCCCCCCCCCCAAAAAAAAAAAAAAACAGTTGTGGGGTGTTTCCTCTTTGGGCTAGGTTTTAAGAATTTTTTAGGTTTCGTGCCATTTGTTTGTATTGGGGTTTCACGCCGTTTGAACAGCTTAGGTCATATCTTGGCAGCAGGCAATGCACCTAGACATGCGTTTCCTGGCTTTCTCACACAAGCACTGACACAGCTTTCTTTCGAAGCTACTGACTACTTTTCTCAAATGCATCAGACGTGAGAGCCGAAAAAATTACCAGAAAGAAAGTTTGCCTCAACCCACAACCATACGTCATGAGCCAGATACTCGAACCGCTGAGCAATCTGACCGGGCAGGTTTCATTTCAAAATTATGCAAAGTTTTGTCGGAATATGAATCGACGCATCCATTGTATGGGGTCGTCTTCAAATTAATATCATGATGTCATATTTGATAGCATAAGAGTAAACAGAGTAACGTATTGCAAAGCATATCCATCATATCAATTTGCATCTTTTATTGCATTTAACCGTCTGCTGTCTTTTGTGGTATAGATTCGTCCTTCTTTAACAAAAAAAAACATATGAAGAACAAAGCTCCAAAACAGCCCTTCTAAAACGGAAAAGCTTTTGGTAGCACGGGTCACATAGGGTGGTCTGGTAGCTCAGTTGGTACTTCATTCTCTCAGCTAGAGCAGGGGTATCGTGTTGGAGTCCATTTCTATGGTGTCATTTGCCGTTGATTCTCATCAAAATGTTGACAAGCTTAATTCGTGTGTGTAGGTACATGTAGGTGTTTTTATCAGGGGATATAACAAACAGAAAATTGGAGTTGTTATACAGCTTCGTTGCCTTCAAGTTTGTTCAGCAATGCCCCGTTAGCCAGAAATACCATGTTCTAATCACATATCGGCCACTGTTTTAACCTTAACCCTTCACAACACAAATCGTAGTTTTAACGATCCTTAAGAATAAAGCTTTTGAAACCATTGTGAGAAAAGAGAAAAATACTGGTTACCAACATTTTCTTCTTTTTCCGAATTGCTCTCTATCCTTTCAAGGACAAAAGTCACGATTTGAACCATGTTTAATTTATCATCTGCAAATGCATTGAATTTGGACAGGTCTAAAACTTTGCTGTTTAACAAAGAGTTACTTTATCATTGTGCCTGTCCTAGGGAATGGATGGATAGACAAATAGACTGACAGAATGATCTGTACTTGAAGCAATGTTGCCTTGTTGATATCATGGGCTACGAATTTTTTTACAACCTTTGATTATGTAAACAAACAGATAATCAAAACATTTTCATTTTTTTTTTTTTTTTACTATCAGGCATAAAGAAGATGATACAAATTCAGAGTTCAACTTACAAGTTTTGTAAACATTTGTAGGATCTTGGTCAAAATTGAAGCCTCCAAAGTGTTTTTCGTTGTCTTGGGTGGCTCAGTGCTTAAGGTGTTGAACTGGTAATCATAAGGTATTGGTTTGATCATTACCCAAGATAATGTTTTACTTATGGGAGTGTGGGCAGGGAGTGTGGGCAAAAACATCAATTGATCTGTTCCAAAAGGTCTTAGTATCTTAAAAGATGAGGCCAAAAGAGGCTGGTTAAAAATTGTTGTTGTTTTTTAAGTCATTATCTGATATCGGTGTTTGAATTAAATTCATATCCATATAGTCGTTGTTTGTCCATTTAATCATTATTTTACAATACAGTATTTGTATTTCTTAATTAAGGTTATTAAAAACAATCAACTTACTTGAATGGATCATAGGAAAAAGTAACGACTGCGAATTTTCAGAAATTTAAGTTTGTAGAAGTAAATCTTTGTAAATATTTGTATGAATTGAGTTTTATTTTGCTTTCCACTGCAATTCAGCTTACGTTTTGTCATAAACATCTTTTCATAGTAATTTTTCAACAAGTGCTAGCTATGGTGTGCCTTGCCCAAGGATACTCCAACATGACTGACAGTGCAACCAGGGTTTGAAACAAGAATTCAAGATAACAAACCCTTTGCCTTGCCCAAATATTTGCAGTCTGCAGATCACCTCATCGATACAATACAGTTACTGACAAAAAGAAATATACAGAAAAAAAAATCAGTGGCTCTCAAGCCCTTGCCTTTACTTTGCCACAAATGTACTCTTAACAATAAATTCATCAAGCTGGTATGTGTTTGTTTGACCATGCAGCTAATAATTTTGCAGGGATGAAATGAATTTGTTGAGAGCACATGAAAACAGGCATGTAATAAAACGCACGACTCCAGATTTTGTTTCTGAAAGTTTGAAAAATATCTTTACAAAATTAAACGCAATATCATTCTGCAAAAAAAAAAAAGCCTTTAGACCAAAATATCATTTCTAGAGAAAATACATAAAGGAATGTAATCCCCCATTTGTTTCTTTTTTTTTTTTTTTTTAATGTTTAAACTGTTGACTCGGTGTGTAACATACTAGTTCTAAATTCATGTACATTTCACTATGCCAGACAGATACCATCGATTGGATGATAAGGATTAGTTCAGTCAATGAAGGCATTCTCTAAAAGCAATCATTTTATGGGTAATGAGTTTATTTGGCCCTGGTGCCGACAACTTGGTGGTATCTTTTTTTCTTATCTTGGCCACACTGAGAGTGCACTCCCATTTCAAGGTGGTGTTAATCTACCTCACCAAATTATCAAATGTCTTGAACAAGAATTTTTGCTAAAAAACTAGTTTGACACATCTGTAACTCCTATAGTGTGAATGAATTTGTGAAAAATGCTTCGGTCTGTTGTAAAGATAGTTATCCTAAAATAAAAATCTTTTAGAAATAACATCAAAGGAGTTTCCACAACGTAGACCCTATTTTAGAGAATATTACACGTAGGTACAACAACATGCTGCAAAAAAACTCAAATTCTATACAGTCAAAATGAAATCTAAATCTACTCTTCAAAAACTTCAAAGCGAATTCTGACAGAGTTTGATCAGATTTAGATAAGGAAAATGAAGAAAGATCACTGCTGCAAGAGAGCCATAATTGATTTAAACAGGAAAAAAATGAAACTCTGAAACAGATGCAATCTAGATCTCAAAGAGAATAGACTTTTCTTAAAGTCTATTCAGAATAAAAGACTCGCTCATCAATCCATCCAATATCTACATAGATTAACAAACTTACGAGTTTGCTTGAGCTGAGTTGACCTGGCGACGAGTTAAATACTGGCCGAGTTGTTACACTGTAGATGTTTAAGAATTAGGGAAATCTTCCTAATGAAACATGAACAAAGTTTTGATTTGCAAGAGCGCGAAATAAATTTAAAGAAAAGATCGATTGGTTGACCTGAAATTGTTCAGCTGCTTATTAATTCCCGTAATGTTTATGTATTCGGAAATATTCGTAGACCGGACAGATACGGAAATATCTGAATTCGTTCGTATTTGTCCGGATCTCGCGAAGGTCTCGTTTGTAGACTGGAACTCTGTTGCAAATCATGTGATTATGAAGGTTTTTCAGAAAATTTAGGGCAGAGACGCTCTTAGTGCCAATCTTGTACGTCAACAATCGTCACAACTCGGCCGATTACGTACCTACATCTAACCTCGTCCGTATCAAGGACGTTTCCATTTTGAAATATCGCCAGTCACGTGATCTTAAACATGGCGGCACCCTGCAACGGCAACAACAGCCACCGTCATAAGCAACCTATCGCTGCAAAATGCCAACGTAACTGATAGACCGAGTGAGAAATTAAATGTACAAACTGTTTGTCATCGGAAATGTATTGAGAATTATTCCCAAGAAAAATTGTGACTAGTGATTGTTTTCTAACTAGAGTATTACGACTTCAAGAACGGTGAGGCGGTGTACTTCCGGCGAAGAAATGTACCGTGTAGGTGCATATCAAGCGACCAGATACAGCCGAGGGACCACTCGGCCGATTCCGTACGTACATCTAGCCTCGTCTGTATAACGGTAGTTTCCATTTGAAATGCCATTCACGTGATCTTATACATGACGGCGCCACTGTAAGTCGTTTAGCAACGAGATAAACAACCTCGATGAAGTTATTCACATTTATCTATCTGTCGGTGAAAACTTCAATCGGAATTGATAAACCACGTTAAAAAACGAACTGTTTGTCAACTGAAATATAGTTAGAAAGATTTAGATAGAAAATTGAGACTCAAGTTTTCTTTTTTAAGAGGAGCCATACAATTTTCAGAACGGTAAACTGGCGTATTTCCGGCGAAGAAATGTACCGTGTAGGTGCATATCAAGCTACCAGATACAGCCGAGGGACTTGATCACCGGATCAGCCGAGGTATGCCGAATGCCGAGGGACTTGATCACCGGATCACCCAAGGTATGCCGATGGTACGTCGCTTCCGTCAGCCATGTTTAAATTTGTAAAAATCTACCTCCGGTCAACCACTTTTTTCAAGTCATCAGGTATGTACATTTTTGCCATCATCTCTACCATAAAGCTCACGCTAACACAAGTCGTCGTCTCTTGTGCGCTGCTCGCCATAATCTCCATCTACCATTCGTGAAAATAGTTTTCAAAACGTGAACCAATGGTCTTTTTTTATTATTCAATTCTTATCATTTTTGAATAAATTTGGTGAAAATTTCAATATTGCGTTGTTTGAATTTGCAGGCATGTATGAAAAGAAAGAACATGATGTAGTATCTTTCCCGAAGCCTGTATTTGCCTCTCGCTGCCCAAGAAGATTTAACATCACCTGCGACCGAAGGTCTCGCGGGATATCAAATGTCCCACGCAGCTCGAAGCAAACACAAGCCCAGCTGGAAAATTACCACAACATAATATACCGTATATGTTATGACTTGTACAGTTATTAATTCCGCCCCTAAAAGTGACCTCTGACCTACCTCTTGGTACAGATAAAATCGAATAAATATAATGGCAATTCGCGATCGGTAAAAAAAAATGTATACACTGTACTTTTTTATTTGGCGGGTCCGAGTTTGCTAATTCGCTCACACATATATAGATTTTATTCAGTTGTTGAAAGATAATGTAATGACAGGGAATGAGAGATTTTTAAAAAATGATGATTGAGCGAAGATATAATGAGAGTGAATCTGAAATGTTTTTTTTTTTTTTACATATATAAAGTTTCTGATAAATAACCCTACTTGAAGAGTGACATTGTACATGTATTAACTGGGAATATTACTGTGTATTTGTTTTACTCTTTGTGTGAAATGTACATTGATAAGACATAAATAGATAAATAAACAGATATTAACAGATAGAGAGTTATCTTTGGCGCTGATAGAGATACTAATATGAACTCAATTTTTTTAAGGACCTAGGGTGCGTTTTTGTCTAGAATCGTATATTTCAACATGATTTTACGTGCTTGGAAACAATACTGGCTGCTACCTGGCCAGTAATTATCATGCTTTGGAATAGTATTGAATTGTACTGGATGAGTGTTTAACATACTTTAGTACAAAACTGAATTCTATTGCATAAGTACACTGCATGGTCGGCGGACATAGCTAAAGTAAAGCTTGTTCAGTGACTTCTTTATTCCACACTTACGTATTTACTTAAAGCAGCAAATCTTTTTCATTTTCATTAACGTTTTAATCTAAAAAGGAGGATTTAAAAATAATGTTGATTTATGACAATGAATTTTAGTATACGTCCCTTCCATGCAAATATCGATATATGGGACTCAATCATCGTTTTGGACTCTAGCCTCGTTCTCAAAAATTGATATTCGACACTTTAAAGAGTCAGATATGGACTCGGATATTTTATACTCACAAAGTAGTGTTTTAAACTGATTTCAATGTTTTTGTCATACAGTTGAAGAATGATACATGTACATTAATTTACACCTACAATATCACACCAAACGACATTGCTTAAATACTGTAACATGAGTACAAAATATCCGAATCCATATTGGACTCCGTACAGCACCGAATATTGTTTTTTCAGAACTAGGCTAGAATCCCGAATATCGACATTTGCACAGGGGGGCGGCCTACCGAAAAAAGTAGGGCTTCCTCTTTTGTTTCATTTTATATTCTTTTAATTCAATGGCCCAAATATTTGTTGCTCATTTTAAAGATGCATCTTTACTCGTTTTCATCCAGTTTTGTAACCAATTTTATCTTTATTTTATGAAATTATAATCATTCTTGTACTTTCAGCCAAATGTTGCCCCTGACGGTTGCAAGATTGCACCGATAAAGACGGATAGAAAATGCATTTCATTCTATTGCGGCAAGCCATAGACATAACAACCACAGTTTCCGGTTGAAATCGAAGACAAATCCCTGGCGTCTCTTTATCACACTCACCTGATATCGATTTTTATCTACGTTTACACGGCCATCTATATTTTACACATTGAAAAGTTGTAACAGCGTTTGTTTACTCTCTGGCTGTAAGGGTGCATCTTTAGAGTTAACTCCTCAGGAATGAAAATAATTTTTTTTTTGTGTGTGTGTGTTTTCATGGAGTGAAAAAAAAAACATAATCACACTGTATAAAATCTCGAAGCCGTTTCATACAAAGGTGTGATTAAGCGTTTTTTATTTTTTTTTCTCATACCTCCATGAAAACAAAAAAAATCTCTTCACTCCTTATAATTCAATATCAAAGACAGCAAATACGCACATAAAGATTTTTTTTTCTCTTGTAAATCCAATATTGCAGTTTCAATGTAGATTTCATCGGTATTTCATTGCGCGGGAAAACAGCCAGTTCATGACGTCAAAACTGTGTAAGTCATGACGTCATCATAGCATTGAACATTGCAGAGTTAGTAGATCAGTTTATAGGAAGTAAGTTGAACATTAAACAATTTGTACCCAGTAAACTGACACTGAGTTTTAGACTTTATTTTTTTAGACTTTATGAATTTTTTTTATTTTTTATGATATTCTGAAAAAAATAAACTTAGCTAGCATTTTTTGAACCTCGGACTCGGTATGAAATTAGAAATGAAAATCTCAATGAAATCTCGTATAGGCTACATGTTTGTTCACACTAGTTTGACAGCAAAAGTAGTTCCGGCACTGCATGTTTTTTTTTTTTTCAGCCAGTCAGAGCTCGCCACTATTCATGAAAACAACTTATATTGAATTATTTGAGCATGATATAAAGGGATCAGGCTGACCTAGGTTGATACATTTTACAAGTATATCAATCCCTTCTATTCCAAGAGCATACCTCATGTTTTACACGAAGATCGATTGATCAATCATTCTGTCTGGTGTTGAACTATGTATCAGGACATTTAAATTTCATTCTCATTTGTGTTGAATGAAAGTATACGCAGAAACTACCTAAATTGTGGGTTAATGACAGGGTATTTTATCGAAAGCCTTTGAAAACGGGGTCTTTTGATAAATGTTTTACAGACACCGAAATTGTAGACCCTTCCAAAATGCAAGCATATCACAAAATCGAACTTGGTACAAATTAGCCGAAATCCTGTGAAAGGGTGTGTCGGAAGCATCGTAAACAAATGAGAGGAAAAGTTTTCTTACAGGCAAATATTTTGTCGGACAATCAATAAATGAATCTATCAAAATAGTCTTGCATACATGTACATGTAGTAAATTACCAAAAATATTTTTTACTAACAGTAACCGTTATTTCAGCATAGCCTTCTGTCAGATTTTTATTATTTATTTAACCGTAGACCACTTTTCAAAACGAGGAAAAATTGCTGGAATCGAGCAAGTATTTGCTTTACTTCAATATTTTTCTTTTTCGTAATGAAATTTTCATCGTTAAATGTATTGATTATTCATATTTTACATGAAGATTTTCGAATCGTCTGTGGCAAATTTTATTCCATGAGATAATGATAATAAAACAGAATGGTACAACCTAACCTAGCACCAAACAAATGTTACCATTTAAATTGCAAGGCTGTGGCACAACATGTAAGCTGCAAAATAATAGAGGAGCTGGGCTTAAAAAAGTATGGGCGGGTCTCGTGTACGTTATAAGGATGTTCATTGATTTTAGACCGAAAACTGCAAATGATCAACATAAAAGTAGTAAACTCGCTTGTCGTACCAGTGTGGGCGATACACAACGGGTCTAATTGGCAAGACAAAGGAGCTAAAACAGAGATACTATGGGGCTAGGAAAAAAGCATGAATGAGGCTGCCATACCTATATTTTTATTAGAAGACAATGGGGCTAATCCAGTTACATTTGCCTGTATTTTGTAGCAAAAAAAGGCAAGCTTGCTGAGATATTTTACTCTACAATATACAACCATGATCTGATAAATTGAAATAATTACATTTTGAATTTGTTTTCAATAACAAATTAAAATACTATAATTACAGTCAGCCCTAACTATGCATGTCTGTGTCCTGAAAGTTCAAAATGCTATACACAGTTTCTACGTTCAATCAGCACTACATACATGTATACGCATGTACGAGTACATATCCTGAAACTTTAGAATGCTTTATACAATTTCTCGGTTCTAATTAGTTGTACATTACACTGGGTCATTTCTTTTCTAAACGATTTATTTCACGTATTGATGAACAGATAAGCGTAGCTCCATTCCTACCTTTTCATTTTCTGAGAAAGTGATATTCTCAATTTTTTATCATATATCCATTCTGAATATTTTTTCCTGGACGAAATTGATTTTCAAAAATTCTAAAGTAAGATCTACGTGATGACTTGTTGATATTAGAAAACCAGCTCTGATAATATTGATAATAGATTCTTCGTTCAATTTTTACATATCTTATAAAATTGACGGAGTGATTTATCCAAAGATTGTTAAGCTAAGAGATTGGAGAAGAATTTTTACATGAAATACCCAGTTCAGTCAAGTATATGTAATATTCATGTCAGTGTCGTGTCTCAACTTGTTGCAAATTATCTAAAATAGTATGCTTTTTTCGGGTGACCTTTCTAGAGTAAACCAATAGTGGATCATGTTACACTTTCGAACGATAATCAAAGGGAATGTTCCAAGTTCTCCATATACTATATACCTGATAAATTAGTTGATTTTTCGAACAATAAGGAATCATCTACAAACTTTCTATATCTTTGACAGAACTTAATGACCAATTCTCTGATGCATAGTGCATTA
The DNA here is from genome assembly GCA_946811185.2 of Hippopus hippopus. Lineage (NCBI taxonomy): Eukaryota > Metazoa > Mollusca > Bivalvia > Cardiida > Cardiidae > Hippopus > Hippopus hippopus. The sequence goes on along the minus strand of OX328098.1, from coordinate 52,630,641 downwards.
CCGGAAAAACAACAAGTGAATCAAACAAGAAAAAAAAAAATACTAACGCTGAATTAAAAATTGTTTAAAGAGGAAAACCTTAGCAAATTGCTATTTTTTTAACAAATGTATTCCTAGGTATTTAAAACGTAACGTTTGAAATCAAGATTTTCATTGTAGAGAAAGAAATCATGTGATGTGTTACATCTTCCATATTCAAAGATCACTGCTGTAGCAGTCTTTGTATTTACCTTTAGTAGTGTATACAGAACGCGAGCGAATCGTCCTAAGTCCAAAGGCTCATTAATTTTCAAAATAATGGCTGTCCCTGACCGCTTCCCTTTAAAAAGCGCGCGAATTAGGACAGGTGTACGTGACATACAGAAGACAAACGATCTTTGTTCTGTCTTTCCAATGGCTGTAGTAAGGGCCAAAATGTTGGCGCATCTTTTTCTGCAAAATTGGCGGGATGATCTAAATTTGAAATTCTGCATGATAATTCAACTTAAAAATAGTAGAGCCAATGACGGTCTTAGTTCTGTCTGGTTGTCCGTGACTCGTTGACCTTTAAAAATCGCGCGAATTAAGACAGATGTACGTGACATACCGAAGACAAACGATCTTTGTTCTGTCTTTCCTATAGCTGTAGTGCGCGCCAGAAAATTGGCGCGTCTTTTTCTACTAAACTGGCGGGGTAGTCTAAATTTAGAATTCTGCATTGTAACGCAACTAAGAAATAGCAGAGCCAATGGAAGTTTAGAAGAACTTGCATGCGTGTAAAAACCTATGCTTTGGAGGGAGATTCGTTTTAGTCTTGCGTCTTGTGGAATTGAGTTGTCTAGTGAATTCTAGAACTTACACAAATATTTCAATGAAACATTTTGGAATTTTACCTGCTGAGTTTCAGTGGATCTATAGCAAACATTATTTTGAAAATAAGAATCCCACATGTATTCTGTCTAATGAGCTAGAAAAGTTTTTTTTAGCAAAATAATATCTGTGAAATACGAAGATGGAATCATGCGTATTGTGCATTTTGGGTCTTTAACAAATAGTCGACTTTCTCTGGATATATAACGAAATTATTTCGGATTTATTGTGTTTTGTGATCTTATTGTGTGACTTTTGCTGGATCTGTAGCCAGAATTATTTATCATGTTTCAAGTGTGACACCACGCCAATGCTGTGTGTGTAAAGTTTAGTAATCTGAAACATTTATTCGACTTTGGAATAATAATTTTCTTTCTAAAATACTCTGTCTAACAATTTTGGAAAGGAGATCTATTCAAAAGATTTGAGACTCGCAATTGAAGGTAAGTTGTGTCCACGAGTTTTGGCCCAGCTCAGATTATCTTCATGTCAATACTACAAATGGAATCTGTTGTTTAAACATTAAACATTTCGATCTCTCTTTGTCTCTGTCTTTCTGTCTGTCTCCCCCACCTCTATCTCTCTGTTTCCCTTTCTCTTTCTCCCTTTCTCTGTCTGTCTAGCTCTGTCTGTCTGTCTGTCTGTCTCTCTGTCTGCCTGTCTCTCTGTCTGTCTGTCTGTCTCTCTGTCTCTCTCAATGTATGTTAACCATATTCTAAACAATGATAATTGAAATATTAAAATTGTCAGCATAATTCAAAGAATCAAATGAGGGTGATATACGGATATGTGAAGTTTGTTACCCTAACATTGCACTTATTATAAAGGGTGTTAAAGTGCACTGAAAGACTGATAATCATCAAATTTGATATTGCTTAAGGTCGTCATTTGACATTAAATGAAAAGATATGGAAGCCAGTGCAGGTCAATCCAGACAGAGTTGTTAAATCGATTGTCTCATATAGTTGAAATTCTATTTAACTCTTTTAGCAAACAACAAAATTTTAGACAGATCCAACACTGGCATACTGACTATTGTCAAATGTCGGAAAGGATGTCGGCCCAGTCGGGATTCGATCTCGCGACCCCTCGATTAACAACACAAAACGCTACTGACTGGGCTACAGGGCTCGGTGCATACCCCTATTGTTAATTTAATAATCTAAAATCCCCATTGAATAGGAAGGACTAGTCCATTATTCAAAATGTGGCAATGTAAAATGTGACAAACTTATCTAAAACGAAATAATTTACTTCCCGTATGCTTAGTCTTCTATCCAAATCTCTGCATCATTTCGTGTCATACCACGCTTTTTTCAGAATCGAAATTCTTGACATTTAAATTGAATTCCAGCTTGAAAAATGTATTTTCTAACATGGCAAGACACTGTAAATTTTTAATCTTTGTTTTTCAACAGAATCTAAAGCTATAATCCTTTGACATTTAAACACAATAACAACGAGAAGAAATCCAACAACGAAAAAATCTTTAGATTATATCCAGATTTTTTAACGTTCTTGACACTCGCTTAGTTTTTTAGGTTAAATATTTTCCTAATTAGTTCGTAGCTCTGATGTAGAAGTGGATTTAGCTGTGGCTTATTGATGCGTTAAGAGTATAAAAACATTGATAATCAGTTACTTACAAATAAGCCCAAACAAATCAAACTTTTTGTGTTTTGATCTACAAATGATGTCTGTTATTTTCGATATTCTAGCCTACGTTTCGTCGCGCGCAAGGGTGGACAAGTTTTTTAATCCAGTATTATGAAAGTACCGAAGTAACATCAAACACTGAAAGTTTCAAACTGACATAAAATCATAGCGTTGAAAGTACGACTGTTCAAATCAAAGCACTGAAAGTTCCGAAAGTAATATATTCAAATGAAAATACTGAACATTTCGAATTGACATAAAAATCAAAATGCTGAAAGTTCCGAATGGATTAAGATCTAAGTACAATTAAAACGCTAAGAGTACCAATTGTTTGTTTGTTTGAATGGTGTTTTACGCCGCTTTCAACATTATTTCAGTCATATCACGGCATGTTATACATGTTTTCCTGGGTTTCACCAGTACTAGGCTAGGGCTCTGAGGTGTCTTGCCCAAGGACACTCCTGTGAAAAACCCGGTGAAGCCAAACCTACACTTCAACACTGAGCCACACAGGACCCCGCTAAGAGTACCAAATGGACCAAAGAAAATGTATGTCGCCTCTCTGCTTGAGCAAATAAACTTTGAACCTTAGTTTCTTAATAAGAACATCGCAGAGAATGAGAAATGTTATGCAAGAAATACAATTCATGATATCTGCAGAAGATATAGATTGAAGGTATAAGATAATTGTGAAAGTTTTCATTTCACAGAATGTCTGTTTGCCGACGGTGCAGGGCATTTTTTAATGATGCCACCCCATTGTACGACCACGAAGAAGTACACAAGTCGCTAGATGGACTTGGAAGATATATGTCTGTAAGTTTACATGACTAGAATATTTGAAATAATATGAAAATAGGCAAAGCCTAAATACGGGTGGAAAGGCAAAGCAAAATTACCTTTTTAGATTCTACACTTTAACAGCAATTTTTAAAATTCAAATACTGTATCACAAAAATAGATATGTTACAATGACTTGAAACTAGTAACACTAAAATGTTACAAATCATGATCATACTGCCAAATAATTTCCGTGTTGCAAACTGAAAACAATTTCTATTTTGCAAAATGAAATCAATTTGCATGGGATTTATATTTACATTATTCAAAAACAATTATTTTGTATAGATCACTATGATATCTTATGGTACTTCAAACCCCTGCTGCTTTACAATTCATTTACTAATGGAAAAAAAAAAAAAACTCGCACTAACCTTTTACAAAATAACTAAATGTTAGACTGGTCAAAACCGAAAGCATTAACAGTTAAGTGACTCCAATAACTTGATATTGATGCAGTAGAAAACATTGTTGGAAAAGGAAAAGCACTGTTTAACCCTTTCCAAAACAACAAAATTTTGGACTAAACCAAATTGAGAAGGTCTGGAGAACAGAAATTAAATACACCACTCATGGTAATTTTCTGTTTTTGATACATGAGTAGCTGTGATCATGTAAAACTGTATTTGACAAATCCTTTTGGTTATAGATTCACATGATGGCAATATTGTAAATTTGTCTTTTTGACCATCCATGTCTATGTGCCTTCTAAAGTAATTTACTTTTGAACCAGGACACAATGTTTTCAGATACCTTCAGGGTGCCAACATGGGACTTTGAGTCAAACAGGTAAGGGCAAGGTTGAAAAAGTAATAAGACATGTTTAAGATAAAAATTTATTAGCCAACTTTCTTTTTCTTTCATAGATTGCAATTTTTTGTTCTTAAATAATACGTAGGATTATGGAGATCAGTTCGTTTCCAGTTATTACAGTTTAATTCATTACTGTACACACTGTACAGGTGAAATACAGAGCTACCACTCACAATAGGCTAAGATGCATCACAAACTAGATTTTTTAGCACATGTGAGAAATAATCTGCAATGATTCTATTTGCATAAACGTTGGAAAAGGAGCAGTTGCTTTTGACAAATACATTATATGTACCTCCTTTTGCAGCATTTTTACCATGTTCTACGGCTGAAGTCTATTAACCCTTTAGCAAAATCCCTAAGGAAGATGGCTTTTGAAAACATTGTGGGAAAAGAAGAAAATGCTGGTAACCAGCATTTTCTCCTTTTCTTACAATGTTCTCTGCCCTTCCCAAAACAAATTCCAGTTGTTGAGTTTAATTCATTTTGATGTTTGCAATTGGTTTAAATTTGAACAAGACTATAATTTTTCATATGGTAAAGAGTTGAGCTATAATTGTGAAATGAAGCACCTTGCAAGAGTGATTTGCAACACAGCTAACAAAAGTATTTGAAAAGGGACTACAGTGTGTTCTTTTTAATGTATATGGAAGCAAATGCGCCTTTTATCATACAGTTTTGATTAGGGTTCTAAAAGAAGGTTCAATTCAAGCTGTAAATATCAGCACTAATGGTATGGTTAGTGGCTAATTAGTCCATATCACTTTCACTGCTCAAACTCTCTGGTAGTTGACTGTTTCTTTATCTAGCTACCAATACTTCTCTAGCTCTTTTCTGACCTCCTGAATGCTACAAACTTGTAATTTTATGCAAGCACCTGAAAGAAATAAAAATATTGAAATATTAGAGAAGCAGCATGTAATTGTGTAAAGCTTGTGGTTGTCTGTAAGCTTTTCCTTATCTTCACCTGCTTACAGAAAAAAATTTAAAGTTTTTCTAGTATACATATATCTCATTAGATATTCACATAAGTGAGCAATATTCTATTTCCAGAGATAAAGATTTCTTTACCTTTATTTTTCTTTTTACTTTGGTCAAAGAAAATTCCAGTAAGACTGGATTTTCTAAATAAAAATGTCTGAGGAACATTTTTTCAAGGCATAGTTTGTAATAAATGTGTCGTTCCAACAAAAGAAACACTGTCCCAAGTGAAAAGATTTGCACATATCCAAGTTGAAAGCATCTTTAGATGACAAATTTAAAAATGATACCAATGACCTAAAGTTCCTTGATAGTGTAAAAAATGTTGTGGTAATGGAGAAATTAATTGTAACAAGCGATTCTCCTTTACCTACAATGTCTTCAAAGACTTTCTTTCCCAGGGTCATTAAAACCAGGGATTGTTTGATGAAGGATTAATGCTTCTCTGTGATCCTTTTTACTAAACAAGTCATTTCATGATTATGGATCCATAAAACCAATTTTGTCTAACAACTGAATAAATCAGATAGCAGAATGGTCCGTTGATATGCTGAAAATAGACTAATAGCAAATCGTTTCAACCCAGGTCAGCCTGCACGGTCTGCACAGACTGTGTAGGCTGACCTCTGTCGATACTTTTTGCAGATGCATTAAGCCCCCTTTTCAGACAGCATGGTTAAAATACTATGGTAAAGTATAAGAAATACATGTACTGCCAAAACCTAGCAGCTCAGTGCATACTAGTATTTAAATTTTCTACTGCAAGTGGGAATTACTTGTGGAACACTGATAGTGCTAAACAAATGAAATGGATATTCTAAATCTGAACTAAAGCTGCATATACTGTGATTTCAAAGCTGTTTTTCCATAATATTTGGCAAAGAAGCAAATTGTGGATTCAAGATAAAACTGCTCATTTTGAACTGTCTGCATTAGCAATTCAATCTGAGTGTTGCCCTTCAAAAGGTTGAATAAGGGGACAGTCATTTTGCAGTTGTGAAATCTGTCTATCTTCATGAGATAGGAAATGACGTCACTGTAACTATTTGAATATGATCCCACATAATCGACATATAAAATTGATCATGTGACATCCCCACAGGCCTTTGCAAATCATTTCTATGGTAAATTCTTCACTACAATTTATGACAAAATTTGAGATTTGTCAAAATTGAATTAATTTGTTGACAATGAATTTCTTTCTATCCTTTCAATGTTTGAGACACATTTGTCACCTGCAAATGCTTTCAAATTGAACCAATCTGATTCTAGGAAAGGAGTAAACACGCATCTACACTCATTTTTCAGCCATTTTTTTTTAAACCCATTTCATATTTATTTTATGAAACTATACTTGTATTTTCATACTAAATGTTGTCCCAAACGGTTTGAAGGTTGCACAGATTACGTCGGATAGGAAATGCATGTCATTTTCTTGCGGTCTTCAAAGAAACGACTGCTGTCATCTCTGGTTTTAAATCAAAGACAAATCCCTCATCCCTTACAACAATATATATTGGTGTTTTATCTATGTTTACATTACTTACTTCTGAACCATTCTTACCTCTGTCAACTTTCAACAGCATTTTTGTCTCTTTGGCTGCAGGAATGTATCTTTATGAAAATACAATTCCATAAATTCTGTCATACTTCTCTTTCATACTAATCAATAGTTAAAATTACAAACTAATACCATGCTAAATTCCAATGTGTTAGCTGTTGCCATTATATGTCTGAAATAATGTTGAAAATGGCATAAAACACTGTAAAAAAAAAAGTCATACTAGATCTATATTCAGTCATGAGATATTGGAAGTTTGGGATGATGTTGAAAATCTAAAAAGATCATTTTATCAACCTGGGCTAGTTATAAAATTATTTGGAGTTCAACAAAATTCAAGCTTTTTTTTTCTTACCTCTGCTTCCCTATTGAAAACATTGTGACAAAGGAGAAAATAGTATCTGTACTTGTCACTATGTTTTTACTTGTCGACGTTCAGATTGGTGTAGATGTCAACTCTTAACCGTTCACCACACAATTCTGACTTTAAATAACCCTATGAGAGAAGGCTTATGAAAACATTTTGGGTAAAGGAGAAAATGCTTGTGACCTGTGCAGTGTTTCATGGTGCACGAAAACCAATTTCAATATCGTCATCAACTCTAGGCTTTCTTCAGTACCTATGCAAACAGTGCAATAACTGCAATAATCGTGTTACACTTTTTCTGCTTACAGAAATTACACAAATATAGCGTGTTATTGCAACAACATAAGAAAATACATACCGTGTAAGAAAATGGTGGTCGTTATAAGTTGCGTAGAGTCGCTTCCCTTCTGAACCCCCCCCCCTTTACATATTTATTTGCAAGTTTGAAGGCGCGTATCGTTCTTGAAAGGGTTGATGGCAAAAATTAACATTTAGAAAGTTAAAAGATAAAACACCGACATTCTTATGTTACCTATGTAAGGCCAAGGGCTACTGTAGTGCAATGCCGGTATGGGGTTTGTCCGCTTCGCAAATTTCGCTCGGTTGAAGTTCGTAATTTCAGCCCTCGGAAGATCTTTAAGGAATAAAACTTCTTTCCAGTGAAATGATGACGCCATCTGTTCAGCAGTAAAACGATTTCAATAATCCTAAATACGTTTGGGGAGCTCTGAAAGCGCCTAAAAAATTAGTGTATGGAAAGCTCTGGGAAATCCCTTATCCACCGGTATGTTTGTAAACACTCTCGTCACTCGGCATTTCCGTAACCTGAACCGGTTAGATTTGATTTGCTCTCCGGAATCTCTCGAGTACCTATTCTGTTAATTGACTTTACAGAAAACTTCATTAAAATCGACAAAAGAAATTTCTCTATCCGTTGTTAATGACAAATGACTGTTGCGACGCAAATTTACATTGATTTGGGGACAGATATTCGAATATGCAAGAGATCCCAGACATCTCCAATATGTGTAAACCAAATCGCCGATATTTCCCAAGTGATGTTTACGCCCCCTCCCCCCCACCTTTTCGACACGAATTTGCACTGGACTCTACCATTGTAAACGCACCTAGAAAGCCGAAGTATTCCCTGTACGTTTTTGCAACTTCTCGGATTTTTTTTTTCCCTAGCATAGTGCGATTTTGTAGACTGGTACACATACGTGTTACCTATAGACGGGCTCCAAGGCCGCTTCGCGGCCTTTCCGCCCATATAACCACAATATTTTACCAATTTTCTTTTAGCACAATATTTAAACAATTTTGTTTAATTTTAATTATTTTATAAAGAAGAGCGACCCATTATTTAGTGAAATAAATGTCAATGACAAACAAATGAAGAAAAGAAAGAACAGTTGACCAGTAAACGGGTAAGTTTTGTTTTAGAAAAGCCTCATCTTTTAAAAACGAGTGATTAATGTTTAAACATTATTCATTTCACTTTGTGTTTTCACGTTACAGAACTAGCAATTTGAACATGTTTTGAAATCATGGTTTACTTTCTTTTTCAGTATGAAACACAGTCATTGAAAGGAAATGTCGAACAATCGAACAGCGAAGTTTTGAATACATTTCACTGCGATAAATGCAGCAAATCATTTCAATACACGCAGTCATTGAGAACATCATGCAATTGCGGCTCATACCAACCAAATCTTTGAGTGTTCAAAATGTGGAAAAGTATTTAAATATGACAATCATAGGTTAGTATACGAGAAGTTTTGTCAGGTTCAGGCAAACATGTTTGCTCTCAGTGCGGTAAACGTTGTTTCACATCTCAGGGATTAAAAAAGCACATGGTCTGGCATGAAAAACAGTCAACCACCAGAAACAACAGCACTTCAGCGTTGAACACAACCACGAGTGAAACATCGAGACGTCCTATTATTCAGAAATTTTGCTGTTGACAGGGTACGGAGTGTTTCGATTCAAAAAGGATTTAATTAAACACAGTATGATCCACCGTCATTCAAATCAGACTGGATCTAGTCGCCAGTCAAATGAGACCTCCATGAATACCGATGCCGACGTTGTACGGAGTGTTTTGACAACCGAAGAGACCTCTACTTTCACGGCATATGACAACATTATCAAATGGGTGGAGCATTACAACAAAGACCATGGGACAAAGATTCGGCCCCTTGGAATCAAAATGGACAGGACGACGGCCTACACCAAGTATATGAAGCCAATGCACCTTTAATTCTAGAATCACACGGGGGCCAATTCATTCGGTCTACAACTTTCCATTGAACAACGACGTGAACGTCGATCAACTTATGCCCTATGCTGATGAAATTTATAGCCAGGAGCTACGAGCCTTTCGATTAAATGTCGTGTTTGGGGTCTTTTTACAAAACAGGGAAACAGGGAAGTATCAATATTTTATACTATATAACAACAACGGTATTTTTGAGCGTCCCTTTTACATGTCTAGTTGAAAAGATCTAGATTGACTTCGACTTCGTTTGCAACAGAGAGATATATTAGGCAATATGCTACGTCATCGACCCAATACAAAAATGGATTCCTGTCCTTGTGACCAATGTGCATTTTGCGATTTATAGTACTTACTATCTGCCAGAAAATGGAGACCTTCCAGACTTTCTTTTGAGAAAGGAAAGTATTTATCCGTTAATCAGAAGTCGACACACTGGAATACGTTATGCTGATCAACTCTGTGCTTTTAGAGCGTTGGCACTGCATCGAGGCCATGACATACGACATGCGGATGGTCCCACTAAAGAGTTTCACAGGAAATGGCAGACTCATTCCAACAGTCATGACGAAGGAATCACCTTCGAAGATTTTCCGCTTTCGAGAAATTGTTCCGAGTCAATCTCGAAGTGTACAGCCTCAAAGAGGATGGATGTGCCTGATCAATTAACAAATCCAGAGGTCTACAGAAAACGACTATTTATCTCAACATGTACGAAAATCAACTGTTGAACATTAAGAATTTCTCCATGTACGCACAAAAGTATGGATGCAAAACATGCGATCACCATTTTAAAAAACCTTGTAAACTTCACCGTCATCAAAATGCTGCATCAACAAGACCAAATATGTGTACCCCGGAGGATTCTATCAATCTACAGAATCCATATTTGAAAACTTGACGAAGTATGACATTTATGTCCAGGAAGAAGAACACACATTTCCCTGGTTTATCTGTTATGATTTCGAAGCCATACTTCAGAGCTAGAGGCTATTGATAACAAGATTGAAGAGGATGATAATGAGGAAGAGATGTACTTGACCGAAGATTTTGTGTGTTGATTTAGGTGACGAGGCGAAAGAGAATGGCCCCAAGATGAGATCCAATCATCCGTTGAAAAAAATTTATGGTCAATTCGAAGTGTACATGTCGCAAGTGCTTGTCATTGGATTTAACTCGGCCAACTACGATTTAGATCTGATCAAAAGGTCTTTAGCAAAACACTTACAGAACAGACAGATACCTTTGTGGTAAAGAAGAACAACGCCTACGCCTGCATTGCCACAGACTCACTTAAGTTTTTGGACATGTCCCAATTTCTTGCTGCTGGCTCGTCTTATGTTGGGTTCTTGAAAGCTTATCAAGTTGAACAAGCTAATGGCCATTTTTGCTATGACTGGTTTGATAGCATGGAGAAATAAGAACACCAATCCCTTCCTGAACATCAAGAGTTTTATAGTCAGTTAAAAAGCTCTAACATCAGCAAAGAGGAATACGACTACTGTCAAAAGGTTTTGAAGGAAAACGATATGTCAACTTTCCGTGATTTTTAGATATGGTACAACAATCTTGACGTGGGACCATTCATCACTGTTGTAGAACGATTCCAGGCATCTTATTTGGCGTATTCAGAACAGCAATCTTTGTGCCAGGTTTTGCCAGACAGCTGTTGTTCAGAACTGCATATATGCAAAATGTAAATTTTGCTCTATTTGATAAGTACAACAGTGACCTTTACCAAACCATCAAACAGAACATAGCACCGCAACATACAATACGAATAGGGTGAAAAAGAGAATTGTCTTAAAGAGAATGACCCTCTTTTTCAAACATTAGACTGCCTTGATGCCGAGGAACAGTACTTAGAGCTGGAGTTGGCCAAAAGAAAGATCAAACTGGATTTACCCATTCAGCTAGGGTATTTCATTCTACAGTATGCCAAGTTTCACATGCTTGAATTTTATTACGACTTCATGGATGTCTACGTCTACCAGTCAGGTTTCGAGTACTGTGAAATGGATATGGACAGTGCCTACATGGCTATATCTGGTTCTTGTTTAGAAGAGGTGATCAAACCAGAAATGAAAGAAAAATACTTGCAGGGAGTGAATGGGTTTTGTACTGACGATGAGATAGAGCCTGGCGCAAATTTCCACCGGTTTCCACGCACTTGTTGTGGCAAACACGCTAAATACGATAAACGAACTCCAGGGCTGTTTAAATCAGAGTATCAAGGAGACGAAATAATCGGTCTATGTAGCAAATTGTATATAGTTCGTAAAGCCAAGGTTATTGAATCCTCTTTGGCAAGAGTCACAGCACAACAATTGTTAAGAAAAAGTCTCAAATTGAAAAGAAAAAGATGCTGCCACAAACAAAGAGTCACAAAAGAACTCAAGTTCAGTTCCAAAGGTGTTAGTAAAAGAACCATGAAAGTGCCCATGACAAAGTTTCGATGAGCATAAAAAATGCATATAGCCCAAAGTGGTCTCAACCATGGATTCAGAGTCCGAAATAACAAGATTTATACGTGTACACAAGAAAGAAGGGTTTTTTCTTATTTTTACTGTAAAAGAAAAGTGCTCGGCGATGGCATTCACACAGAACCATTGGGCATTACACTATGTCCTGTACAATCTTTGGAGGTTGATGATCAAGAGCTCATTGACTTGCTCACCAGTAATTTCGAAGATTAATGTATAAAAACATGTCAAACACACATAACACTTCATAATCAAGATGTATCCCTTTCCCAAAGGTATGTCTATTGCGGTTTCTGGAGCCACATGCAGCGGGAAAACTACGTGGGTGTTTCGTTTGTTACGACACAAAGATATCATATTTATCAATCTACCAACAAAAGTTCTTAATTGCCATGCCATCTGGCAGCCATTATTCGAAATCAAGGTGAATGAACTTCCATTTATTAAATTTCATAATGGATTGCCCACAGATGAAGAGCTGATTAGTATATCAAGTGCCCAAGAGTGTTATCTGGTTGTATTAGACGACTTAATGGAGAGTGTGACGTCATCGCCAGACATGGAAATTTTGAGTGTCAAAGGAATGCATCATCGTCATTTCAGTGTACTGTACATCAATCAAAATCTCTTTTGTAAAGGAAAATACAGCCGAACCATTAATTTGAACACATGTTCTTAGTACTCATGAAAAATCCGAGAAATGTGTCACGGCTACAGTGTTTAGCCTGTCAAGCCTTTTTGGGTAAAGGTATTTTCATAATGGAAGTCTTCAAAGACGCAACAGCCCAACCATACGGCTATTTGGTGCTGGACTTTTCGCCGTCGGGGGTAGAATCGTGCAGAGTGAGAAGTAAAATCCTTCCTGAAGATACAATCATGTATCAGGCAAAATAAAATTTTTGATTTGTAACTTAAAGCACATAATTCACACAGCACGGGTTGAGTCAACATACAGAAACTGGTGTTACTACCGTATGATCGATATCAACGACTTCTAGCTACTGTACAAGAAAACAATTCAGCACCACTAAGTGATTCGAAGCCACATGAATCCAACAAGAATACAGTATCGAATGACACAGCTACCGATATTGACAGTTTAGCAGAACTGTTTTCCAAAACCTTGCAAGTTCGGGTGTGCGCGTTATTGACCTAGGACGTCTTTACATGACCTGGAATGAAAAAGGAGAGGTGACTATATCTGGAGAGGAAATTACAAATTCTAACATCATTGATCTCATAAAAGTTGTATTAAAAGATTACAAAGACTTTCAACCCTTTCGGCTGGAGCAATTCGATTTGTTATTGAAAAGGACTAACGTTCCTCTCAGTCTCTTAACAGTCGATAGACAAGTACAAGTGAGTCAGAGAACAACATCTTCAAGGAAAGAAAATATCCCTCCTTCCAAGGTCACGGAAAGTTACAATAAAACGTACCATCGTTCCATAAAGAGAAACCCGGCGAGCGTAAAACGTAAAGATTCTATAGAGTTGTGGAAAATTCAATACAGCATAAATTCAAAATTAATTAGAAAAGAAACCCAAACTGCATTATATAAGTTCAAAATCAGTGATTTGGTAAGAGTGTCCTACATACGTCGACCTTTCCAAAGAGGGTATGACGACGGATGGTCTCGAGAGCTATTTGTGATTAATAATCGCCTTATGCCAGAGAACATATCTCAATATCGGCTGAAAGACTATGCCAGAGAAATTGTTAGCGGATCATTTTATTACAATCAATTAATTAAGACAGCCGAGCAAGAAACCTATGTGATAGAAACGGTAATTAAACAGAGACAACGAGGAAGCCGAAAAGAATTTTTAGTTCGACGAAACACCCACGGGCACCCAAGTTTGACTCTTGGATTGGAGAGTAAGATTTCAAAAGTTTAAAGGGCACAGCATCAGACAGTTACCACTTCATAAAGCGTTTTTCAATTCAAGAGGATGGTACGAAAGTTTTTGCCGTTGTTTGACGTAGTGATACAATCAATCGATGAACAGCAAAAGGCTATATTGAAAAGCCTTACTGACACGCAAGTGAAAGCTATTTTGGAAGCTATGTACAATGAAACCTGTCCGCTCAAGGATAAAGATAAAAGAAAACTGAAATCCGAGAGTACAGTCATTCAGCGCATGGTGTCGAAAGACCTTACTTTATAACAACAACGTCGACTTCTTAAAAAACATGGTAATTTGTTGCCGTTATTGCTGAGTCCCGTGGTCAATGTGTTTAGAAAATCATGAGCAGTGACAGATATATCTATGTGAAAAGTGGCGAAAGCGACGAATATTTTCAGAATAACCAATTGTATCATTTCAAATTTTATTTGAAATTACCGATATACTTAGATGGGTTGTGGAAAGTGGCCTTGGTTCAATCCCACACTACTGAAAAGTCAAAGTCGAAAGCCAGTGCGAGCCTTTACATTTATTCCGATCTTTCCGGAGAAAGCATCGTGAAAGGTTATGTTCCGAATTCACAAACTTGGATGGACTTTTTTCAAAGAATGAGTAGTGACAAAACAGAGCATAACCAATCAGGCAAAGGTAGAAGACCACGTGTGATCCCTGTCATCCATCAACCCAAGCAATAACAAGAAATACGCCATCAGAGCAGTTTTACCTTCTGAACAATCCACTGCGCAAGTAAAATCGGAGCTAGAACGACAAGATATAAATCCCCGAGCTGTTGAAAAGGCAGTCCAATCTATCAGCGACCATAGAGGAAAACGCAGGCGCACAGCCAAGTCAACAAAGTTAGCCAAAAAGACAGAAGTCGAAGTGATTAGGAAGAAAGACATATTCGATAAAAACTAAAGGATGTCAGTGTTTAAAGAACAAGAATTCAAGGAGGGACTCGTGTCCGAATTGGGTCTTTTTGATCTGCCAAGTACCAAATTCTACGATGAAGAAATCCGACCTGTATCGTAAGTAATATCGGAGGGTCCCTTTGGTTTTAGAATAAAAGGACAAAATTCTCTGGACTACTTGGATTTGAAGAATAGTCAGCTGTATGTTAGGCTAAAAGTGGAAAAATCGGATGGAAGCGCTCTTAGTACCGAAAAAGTGGGATCGGCAAATTTATTTTTGCAAAGTTTAATCTCGACGGTAGAAGTAACGCTACAGAACAAGGCCACGATCACTTATAATTACAACGTTTACAGAGCCTACATTCAGACTCTACTGAAATAAGGACAGGATGCTTTGTCTAGTCAAACTCAAATGCAAGGGTGAATCATAGACTATGCGGATAGTCCAGGAGTAACTTACCCGTATGGCACCAACAACGGGTTATTCGAAAGAGCAAAGTGGATCGCCACTTCAAAGAGTCTGGATTTACAGTGACCCATCTTTCACGACTTGTTCGACATGGATCGCTATCTCTTAAACCAAGTGGATGTCAACGTCAAGTTATACAGAAACCCAGCGAGTTTTGCTCTGCTGGCAGCGGATTCTGCTATGGTCTTTAGAATTGTGTTCGAGGACATTTATTGGAAGCCGCTCGAAAGCGGCTTCCAGTAGGAATGTACCTAAACTATTTACCATGTAGATGATCAGTAATTATTCGATAGGTCATAATTTTTATAAAATTTCTAATAATGTTGTGTTGTTGTGACAGAATTACTCCACATGACTCTTTCTTAAGTATTCCAACAGACCTACATGAAATTCAAACCTGGTTTTCTTGCAATATATAGTTCATTCCCAAATAACAATAAAAATACAGAAAGATAAACAGCCTTTAATTGACTGGTCCCCTGAAGTTTTCAAACATATAGGATTCCGTCTATTTTCCCAAACGAAGCTGTTATGCTCTCCGTTTATCACAAGCTTTCCCATCTCTCAATGGTTTTCGCATTTGTCTACTTTTTTACAAAACAAAATAATGATGATTATGATTTAGAGAGCATCTTAGAATATGATAATCAGAAGCAATTTTATGTACAAGTTTTTCGTCCAATCTTAATTTGTAAAGGATAAATCGGCGGTTAACCTTTGATCAAGGTAGAGACTGGTTACCTCCCTACACAAGAGGCGTCTACATCAGCTATTTATAGAATACTTGCGAAAAGATCACTCTTTTTCTTCCCTTCGTCTACACATTAGCCCAATGGATTTTTGTTACACAAAACATCTACCCTATGAGACCTGCAAACTTTAGCATTTACTGTATTGTGTGTCGAAGCTGTTATGATCAGACTGTACGTGCTGTACGGTATGGTCCCGATCTACAGAACCCTTGAAACCAGGCCTGCTTGAATCATGACGTATGGATCGTGATGTACATTGACTACAGTAATTATCATGGTGGTGCCTGGTGCTCTAAGGGTTGAAGCTGCTCGAAAATGACGGAAATAGATGAAGATCAGACAGCACATAGCCCGTGTAATATTTTCTTTAATATTCTATAAGATATTTCGTAAACATAAAAGAAAACCTTGTTTGTTTTCCTTACTCAGTATATTTATTTCGTTGTGTAGTCGAAGGGTTAAATTTAATGATTACAAAACCTATTACTGTGAATATACAACTTTTTACGTCGCTGCTGGTCAAATGTTTAGAATAGCTCTTGAAATTTACATAAGAAGTTTTACACTAGGTATGTACAATGCATATGCAGAAAATGGTTCAAACTACTGTTTATTTAACGAAATATGTATAGTAATAGATATTATGTTGTGGTTGAATAGATCCAGATCTTTAAAGACTTAAAAAATGTTGTTGGTTTTTTTTTTGTGTGTGTGTGTGTGTGTGTGTGTGTGTGGCTGCCATTTCAGGAATAAAAGAAACGTGGTTTGTGCCAACTGTGCAGGCTATGATCAGAATAATTTTGGAGATGCCATGCAAAAGTTTTTGTTTCTAGAGTAGAAACGTAAAGATTCACTGTGTTATAAGCATGCTAAGATACTTTTGACAAGCAAGAAGATCATCTTTTAGAAAAAAGTTGTTGAATATTTTTTTTTTTTTTTAATTTTTTTCATTTTTTCTTTTTTGTTGTAAAAAAAAAAAGAAACACAAAGAAGAGATCACTGATAAAAATTGTAAATACATGTAAACATCATATGTGAATAACGATCTTAATATCACTTTGAATAATTGGTAACTTAAATAATTCTGTAGTATTGCCTTTAATGCCGCTATAGAAAGTTTCCTTTCTAAAATCATTAAATAAATGGAAAATGCTGTATTTGAATGCGCAATTTCTCCATTTTCAAATTTCGAGTAGAAATTTAAAAATTCCGATGCTTTTACGTTTTTTTTTTTTTTTTTTCAAATAAACATCACTTTATAATAATAATATAATAACAAGATTATTTAAGATTCCTCTCTAAACTTCTTTTTTTTTTAAGAATTAGAATACATGTACATATTATTTTCTGTTTCTTTTTTCCTTGCATTTTAGTACCATTTGTCATGATTTTCCGCTGGTGGGGGGGGGGATGGGGGTAAAAACAGATACAAAAAATGTTATCACAATTTCTCAAGAGAGTCAATATTTCTGAAATTGTCCACCAAAAGATTGCGGCTTCTATGATGCTATGCATCATAAATTTGTCTTGTATGATAGCTAGAAAGGTTAGGCTTAATCCGGCAATCAGCCACGGACAAGCCAAAATGCTAGAGAAGGAAAAAATGCTCTATACGCATACACCAGAAAAGAAGTTCGTGTGCAGACCATTCCCACCGGAAGCAGTTCGTTTAACTGGGAAAGTATGTTCCTGGCCAAGAAACCGGAAAGAGTGATAGTTGGTTTCGTCCAAAACAAAGCACTCAACGGGGATTATACCATTAACTCCTTTAACTTCGAACACTGCAATATCACGCAAAGTACCGTTTACAGTGATGGTCTTCCAGTAGGTGGAAATCCGATAAAAACGGACTTTTCCGACACTAGTAGTACTGTTACGAGGACTTATACGAAACTACTTCTAAGTATTGGCAAATGGAGGCAGTACGAAGGTTTTGCTTTGGACGAGGAGGCTCACTTTAAAAGCAGAAGCACCTTATTTACTTTTCAGTTGGAGCCCAACTTTTCCCACCACGGCGAGTATCTGTCTCTAGTGAAGAATGGAAATTCACGGCTGGCAGTTCAATTTAGCAAAGTACTTGCAGACAACAAACTTTAAAAATATTGATTGAATGAATGGCGTTTAAAACCGCTTTCAACATTGTTTCAGTCATATCACGGCAACAAATTACATATTCATGTATTCCTCGGTTTCATCTGAACTAGGCTAGGGCTCTGAAATGTCTTGCCCAAGGAGATTCCTACAAAAAGCCCGATGGATTTAGTATGGCTCGAATCGGGGCCTTAAGTCACGAGTCCTTAACTTTACCACTGAGCCACACAGGGCCCCTTTTTAGGTCTACATTTTGTGAGAAGAATGTAATTTTGGAAAATGCGTTATGTATAGATCTTAATAGTTGCTTTGATACCTTACGAAATTGTTTTATTTTTCTAGAACCATTGAGCTGCAACGTCTATTAGGAAGAACCGGGGTATATGGAACTCACTAACGAACGCAGCATTGTGCTACAGTCATGAATACATCGCAGTTAGAGTGTTGTATCAACTGTGACTTAGTACTGGCAGCTTGTGTTACCGGTGTATTTGCATCGTATCGCATCCCAAATAATCGACCTCAACATTCGTATGGGTTTATTGTGAATACAGACAAGTATACGGAAGCTGGACAACATTGGTGCCCTGTCTTTAATGATGGACATGGACATATAGAATTTTTTAATAGTTACGGCAGAGCACCTGCAGAGAATTTAATGTTCTTATCTGGAAATGGATAAGGTAAACTGCAAAAACTTGGAACTCTAACCAAAAACAATTCCAGAGCAATTATTCAGCCATGTGTGGACTTTACTGTCTTTTGTATTTACGTTTTAAGTGTTTAGGGGGCACTATGGAAGAATTCACTAATCTTTTTGACAACTCCGATTTCTTTGTGAATGATAGTTTCGTGTATAACATGTCTTTAGCGATCTTTTCAGAACGTGCAGACAGATTGTAGACGAAACCAAGTTTGTTGTGCTTTGGATAGGGTCGTGTAAATAACATATTTTATATATGTGTGTTTAAAAATATGCCAAGAAAAAAATAGATATAAATGAGAATCTTAAAAAAAAAATGTGTAGAAGTGTAAATTTTGTTGAAGTATTTATTCTTCCCTTTAAAACCTATCACCACTGAAAGAATAAAATGGAGCCAATAACCGAAACTTCCTAGTCAAGCATATTGTTATTTCGGGATATTCTCACTGTTTTAAAGGAGAGAGAGAGAGAGAGAGAGAGAGAATGAGAGAGAGAGAGAGAGAGAAAATGAAGAGAGAGACACACACAGAGAGAGAGAGAAAGAGAGAGAAAATGAGAGAATGAGAGAGAGAGAAATAAAATAAGAGAGAGAGAGAGAGAGAGAGAGAGAGAGGGGGGAAAGAGAGAGCTAGATAGAGAGAAAGACTTAAAAGCTTAACGGTAGTGTGAGTTATAGAATTGTGACCAGTGCCCCTATCCAAGTGTTTCTGGCAGTCCCTCGCCTAAAAAAAACACAATATTCTGTCCATGTCACTGGTTGTTTTCTCACACAGACAAACGAATCGGTTGGAATGACTTTCTTTTATATTCTGACGGTAGATAAATTTATGAACCCCACGCCAGCGCCGCTATCAACTGATTTCTGAAAGATTACATCAGACAGGACAAAACAAAATACTGAGAGACCAATTCTTTCAATTAGCTTTACTTCATGGTTTGGATACATCACAATACGTCAAAGAGAAATGTCCTGAAATTTTACACATGGTACCGGTGTCACGATTTCTTCACACTTCGATAGGCAATTATGTCTTTGGTATTTCCACATCAGTATGGCAAAACAGGCTTTACACTCGATGAAGGTCTTTTTTCCACACATCTTACATTTCGGAAAGTGATGGCTAAACATGGCTGATGAAATGTCACTTTAGATCCACTTCTGAATTGATAAACGATGGCTTGCACAGATACCGTCAAAACAATGAAGTATTTGTGGTTAGTTAAGTCTGTTTTCTAGGTGCAAAAGTTGGAAAGCCAAACGACTCATTTTTTATTTCCACGTAGCACATTTCATGTCGGTCTCCCTCAAATCGCCACAGTAGAATTTAAGTTTATATAAATCCACAACGCTGGAATTGACGAACGAAGACACCGTTTCCCCCCATTGTCTTAAAATGTCTGTTTCATCTACTTGCTCAAGCACCTTTTCAAAATATAGCTCTAACTGTTCTTTCCTCGATAGTTGTAAACACGTATGATCCGTTTGTGACAAACTGTCATGTAGGCACCCAAAACACTTCTGCTTAAAAATCGTAAACATATTGTATTAAATAGATTTGGCGTAATAAAAGTCAAAATATAATTCCAATAAAGTTGCATCCATGGTCACACGTTGTTCGTTGATAAGCTTTAATCTTGGTAAGTTTTAAGTTCTTTCCAATAGGTTCGAGCTTCCAAGATGGCGGAATCAATGTTTGATATTAAATGTTTAAGGCTTAACAACTGCAAAATAATTGATTTAAATTTTTTGGCAAAATTTAATGAGATAGAAAACATAGTAAAAAAATGGAATCGACGTGTCCTTACACCAATTGGTAAAATTACAGTATTGAAGAGTCTACTGATTTCGAAGATGAACCATTTGTTTTTTGCTCTACCCAATCCTTCGGAAAAACTGCTTTTGAAACTAAACAAGGTTTTCTACTCATTTATTTGGGAGGGTTGTCATAAAATAAAGAAATCAGTAATCACAAAAGACTATGTAGAAGGCGGACTAAAAATGTTGAATATTGAAGTTTACATTAAAGCACTTAAAATCACTTGGATAAGGCGCTTATTCAAAGATAATGGTGGATGGGCAAATATCATTAAGGAATTGATCGATATTGAAAAGTTGTGTTTATGTGGAAATAATTACATAAAAAGCCTAACTAAAAAAATCAATAACCCTTTTTGGATAGACACGCTAAAAGCACTAAGTCAGCTATTTGATAATATCAGTATTGAGAGTACTAATATTGCAGGTTGTCCTATTTTTCACAATAACAATATTCACATCTCTGCAAAAAGTTTTTATTTCAAAAAACTGTTCAATGCCGGTATTCACTGTATTGGAGATATACTTGATATTAATAGTTGTTTCCTAACTCTCGATCAGTTAAACACAAAATACAACATATCAGCAAATTACTTAAATTATATACAGATAAAATGTGCTATTAATGAATACTTTAAAAAATTGTTGATAAAACCTCAAGACATAATTTTACATCAAAAACCACATCTGCCACCATACCTTCAGATCATTCTTAAAGATTCGCAGGGTTCTAAAAGCATCTACCAATGTCTAAATAAAAATAAAGATGAGCCTGCCTGCATAAAAACTTGGACAAAAAAAATAGATATCAATATTGACAAAAATGAATGGAAACAAATTTTTTCTTTACCATTTTTAGCGACAAGGGACACATACATACAGTGGTTCCAATTCCGTATAAATCATTATATTCTTGGAACGAACTATTTTTTGTATAAAATAAAATATATAGATTCTGCGAACTGCACACTTTGTTCCAATGATCAAGAAACAATTGAACATTTATTCTGGAATTGTCCCAAAGTTCAACAATTAATTACAAATTACTTGAAACATGACAATGCCATTTACATGGACCTTGACATCAGTAAAATGTTATTTGGTTACACAGAAAATTCAAAAAGCGCTAAAAACATTCTCCTCATTCTTTTTAAACTGTATATTTATAAATGTCGAACATCAAAAAACACACCCACTCTAACCGGTGTTGCAAACTTTATATCCTATAAATATAAAGTTTTGAAGAGAGTTGCTATTGAAACAAGAAAACTAGAAGAATTCGAAAGAAACTGGAATGATTTTGGGTCTTTTCTAAAAGAATAATAGGTAATTAACAACTTAATTACTGTTCTATTTTATTTTCAAACGCTGGGAAGATTCGAACCTTTATTATTACTTATTCTTTACATCTTTTCCTCACCATTCTATATTCTCCTTTTTTCTTCACTTTCCAGTTTCTTTTTTTTTTTATTTTCACCAGTTTGTTTTTCTTTTTTTTTTTTTCTCTCCTCACCTTTTATTTGCACATAAAAATGTTTTTGTTCCTTGTTACATGTATAAATGTCAGAGATTGTAAGATGTGGAGAGGGATAGATCCACGACCCTCCTACATCAGTATACGGGGACAATAAACACACAAAAAAAAAAATAAAAAAATAAAAAAACTGCAAAAGACTTAAGTCCACTCCGATAATGCTGGACGTTCCATTCACAAACCGTCTGATATCTAGAAAAACGTATCCATCCAGGTTACAGTCTGTCACGTAAATGTTGTTTTGTAGATGAAACTGCTTGGTATATACGCAGTCAGAAGCGTTGATATCGGGTTTCAATCCTTCGTTTACTGGTATTGGAGAACAATGTATTCCATACATGTAATTTGTACCAAGTATGGTTGGATCGCAGAGAGGAATGTGAAATCTCTTATCGATTCCATGGGTCGCATTTTTTTTTTGGGGGGGGGGGTCATCCTGTATTGAGAAAAAAAAGATCACACACACACATACACACACACACACACACACAAACTTTGCCATCTTAGTTACTGTACTGTATCATATTGTCAGACTCATAATGGTATCCATACTTTCACACGGTATGAATAAATCGTATAAATTATGGTGGCATATTTCTGCCACGAGATACGAGATAGCTATCATGATAAGTTTAGCAAACTATCGCGATAAATCAAAGTTTACTGAATATTTTATCGAGATAGTGAAAAGTTTCCTGAAAAAAATATCACGATAAACTTTGTTTTCTAACGCAAAACTTCTCAATCGTTCACGAAGCCGACGTTCGAGATAAAATTATCGTGATAGTTCTATCCGTTTCTCGGTATCTGTAAATAGAAAATTCACCATTTAGATGAACTCGGTAGTTTTTGACTTCACAAGATTGTAGTAAGTAAAAATTCGAATCTCCAGCAATTAGTAGCTTAATTGGTAAATTTTTACAAGACTCGAAATGAACAGAAGTCTATAAAATCACAAAAACGACTTCGAACAACTGTAAAACCATTCATGGAAAAGGAAATTCATAAGGTTGTAGACGATGATGTTCAGAAACCCGTTTCTAATTATAGATACCGTGAATGTCAGTTGTGGGCACGAAAGAAAAAAAATCATGAAAACAGAATATCGCAATATTTTTATCGTGAAAAATTTTATTATCTAGATAATATTTCCAGGAAACTTTGTTTTGTCACGATAGTTCTCTTAAATTATCGCAATAGCTATCTCTTATCTCAGGGCAGAAATATGCCACCATAAATTATGCCTGCAATTTTTGACTTCCCATTATATAATTTTGGTTATTAGTGGGCCTTTTATTTTTTCATCTTTAACAAGCCACTGTGTTTATCCAGACAAATTGTTCCACCTAATATTTGTTTTGATGGCTAAATCGTCCTGGGCACAATGTTTTAAAAATCTTTTTTTTTTCCTCAGGCTCATTAAAACCTATGATTGTGTGGTATAGGCAGTGTGCATCAACTCTAGATTGCAAAAAAATGCATATCTGCACAGTCCTCAACTCATTTGCAATGAAAATGTATCATACTCGTAAATGTCAAAAGTTGAGGGTCTCGATTAACATAATGATCAAAGAGTTATCCCTTAACCACACATTACCGAGTTTTAACCCAAAGGAAGAGGCTTTTTGAAAACATTACAGGAAAAGGAGAAAACGATAGTAACCATGATTTTCTCCATTTCCACAATGTTTTCTACTCATATACTGTAAATGATTTTAATTTTTGCAAATCTAAAATTTTGCCATTTAGTAAAGAGTTAAAGCCAGCCATTCATTTTCCTAGTCAAAAGGCTTTAGGCATCACGTTTGCAATGTTTTCTACCCTTCCAAAGGCGAATTTCTTTTTTTGAGTCATAGTTATTTTATCGTCTGTAACGGCTTTGAATTTAGGCAAGTCTAAAGTTTAGTCATTTGGTAAAGGGTAGAAACGGAAAAGAAATCAAATTCAGAAAAAAAAACGTTTATTGAAATCTTTTTCAAATCACAAATTGCACGCAAGATAAAGATATCAAATATTAAAATATAAATAAATTTTAAAAGTACTGTAATTCAAATCGACATATACATTGTATATGTACACAATCATATACATATACAAATCACAACAAACGGTAGTTGAAGTACATATAAAATAAAGAAAATGCTGACAACTTGGGACGAGTTTGTACACAGCACGATTACAGTAGCTTATATGAGCATAAAGCTAAAAGGAATCAGAAAAAACAGTTGTAGCCCTGATTGTTTCAGTTCTAGAGTAATAAAAGCACTTGCGACAATTTTTTTCTCAAAACAAATGAGCGGCACTCTGGTAAAAGGAGGTTAAATGCATCTCTGTGACGCATTGTACCATGCCCCTTCTCTTAAAATTACAGATCCATAAAATCAATTTTGTTTTACAACTGACTGAATCATGAGGTCCTCTGACATGCAGAAAACTGAACAATAGCAATAAGCTGCAAACCAGGTCAGCCTGTGTGGACTGCGCAGGCTGACCTTGGTCTATACTTTTTGCAAATGCATTTAACTCCCTTTTCACAGGGCATGGCTCAGCTCCATTTCTTGAAGTACTTTAAATTTTCCCATTTCCTTACAAAAACAATTTTTGTCCTTTGTGTAAAAAAGTCTGTACAGAAAAAAAAAATCAACTAATATGGACAGCTTTTTTCATGTTTCAGTATTCAATGAAGATGACACAAAAAAAAACCCCACCAATTTTTGTTTGGCATTCAACAAGATAAAATGCATGTCAAATGCTATAAAAAGCTCACATCATGTTCTAAAGGTACGATAAAATATTGCACTTCCTCAAGAAAACCAACACTCAAATAAGCATTGCTCTGGCAAAAGGAGGTCTAACGCGTCTCCGTGGTGCATAGTACCAAGCAAGTCATCACATAATCATGGGTCAATAAAATCAATTTTATATAACAACCGACTGACCCGTGAGGTACACTGGTTCCTGCAGAAAATTGACTTTAAAGCAAAAAGTTTTGACCAAGGTCAGACTGCGCAGGGTGACGTAGGTCAATACTTTTTGCAGATGCATTAAGCCCTCTTTTCACATTGCGTAACTCAAATATATTGCACATTTTATAATGAGCACAAGTAAAAAATGTTTTAAAGAAGGTCTAATTTACATTAAAACTTTACCTCACAATAACATATTTGGTTCATCTGCAGATGACAAAGAGAGTATGGCTAAACTGAAGGGATTGGTCTTAAGAAGGGTAGAAAACATTGTGAGGAAAGGAGAAAATGATGGCTACCAGAACATTCACCTTTTTCCACAATGTTTTCAAAAGCTGTAGTCCTCTCAAGTTGAAAAAGAAAGGCAGCATGATTTTTTAACAGTTGGATTTTACATAGAAAACTCTCATAACTGAACAGGATATCTAAGTTTGTAATAAAAATCACCATCCAACAACAGTAATTGTTATTTAGAGTCTGATCTCATACCAATATTGAAAATGTAGACCTCATAGTTTCTTGCAATCTGATCTTCATCCATTCCAATTAATCAATAAAAAATTGTGTAACTTTAACATTTAGAAAATTCTTGAGAGTTAGAATAAGAATACAACTTGCAATGGTTGGTAGGTATAACCCCTAGTAATTTTCAATTTGTAAAAAAAAAACGGGTATGTCAATTTCAGGGTGCGTCTGCTTTACCCTTTACCATACTATCTTGAGTTTTATCAACCATGAAAAACAAGCTTTTTGAAAACGTTTTGGGAAAAGGGGAAAATGCCAGTATTGCCTGTAATCACTATTTTTCCTTCTCCCACAATATTTTCTGTCGTATCATTGACAAATTCCATCAATTGAGAGCCACACTGACACTCAGAAAATTGAGGAATAGCAAAAATTTTCTGTAAGCCTAGGTGGACTGTGCAGACTGACATGGGTCTACACTTTTTACAGACACATTAATCCCCCTTTTCAAAGAGCATGCCTCACATCAGAAAATGTCAAAGAGTTCTCAGATGATGACAGTTCTATGACAATACCCTCACATTTACTTTGAAAACAGCCAAGCTACGTATGTGTAAAATAATTTGAGTCATGCTCTGTGAAAAGGAGGCTTAAAGAATATGAAAAAGTATTGACCCAGATTAGCCTGCGCAGTCTGTGCAGGCTGACCTTAAAACCTTTTGCTACTGGCCTATTTTCTCTGTGTCAAAGGATCAATCTACCCCATTGTTCAGTTGGTTGTTAGACCAATGGATCCATAAATAGTATGATGACTTACTTGGTATAATGCATTAACGGAGATTCACTACACCCCCTTTTGCCAAAAGCACCACATATTTCCTTCTAACACAACTAGAGAATAAACTTTTGTACATATAGTAACGAATTTTGGCAAGAACAAGATTAATACAATATAATAGGGACTACACTGTGTTTCAAATTAAAGTGGAGAAAATAATGCATACACAGCTAACCCTTTGCCACACAATCCCAAGCTTTAATAACCCTGACAGAAAAGGCTTCTGAAAACATTGAAGGAAAAGGAGTTAATACTGGTTACCAGCATTTTCTCCTTTTCCAAACAATATTTTCCAACCTTTCAATGACATATCCCATTATTAAAGCATCGTTTAATTTGTCGTATGCAAATGCTTTCGATTTGGACCTTTCTAAAATTTAGTTGTGTGCTAAAAACTTCAGAGAATTTTCAACTTTTCAAAGATTGTTTCCCACCCTTAACTCTTAACCAAACAACAAAAGACTCTGACTCTTCAATATTGTAAGCAGATGCAGACAACAAATGTAATGTGTCTCAAATGAAGTCGTTTGCCAGTGAAAGAAACAAAAAAAAAAACATTTTGGGAAAAGAAGAAAAGACTTAAAACCATGTTGGAAAAGGAAAAAATAATGGTAACCAAAATTTTCTGAATTCCAGACAGTATGTTCCACTATTTCTAAGACGGAAACAATCTTTTGAGCAACATTCTAATTCACTGTCTGCAAATGCTTTCCTTTGGTTAAGTCTGCTTTTCTAGTGGGTAGAGATTTAATAGCATAAGATTAAGCTAATGGCAAAATAAAAAGTCAAATATACCTAGGACACTGACATAAACAGATATGAATGACATTTATAATCAAAAGTCAGTGACAGAACCATAGAATACAAATAGGTAACTGATATACCGTACACATTCATCATATGCCTGAAAACTTTCCCGCTCAAATACATGCTTCACACACTGATAAAATAACACACATGACAGACAAAAATCCATATCTAAATAGTGTCAAATACAGTACCAAATATGGTACGTGCATGGAATATGCATGCACTGATTTGATTTTAAGCTATAGTGTTCATCCCTACTCACAAAAGGGAAGTTACCACTGACTAATCCATTACTGTTTAATTTGTGTATCTTTTTCGAATAAAATGTCAATAATTGTGCTATTTTGTTGCTGAAAGTTGTAGGCATATAAGAAAAGGAATATTATGCTGTAGTAATTATGCTTCTTGCTGCATAAGAAAATTTTTACATCTAGCTCAATATGAATTTTTCTCACACTGCTCAAATCAAATACAAGGACCAGGGGTACCTTTTACTAAACTGTGTATGCACAAAATTTGCATACACAGTTTTTGTAAGCAAGCATTAAGTCTGAAAACAGCATAACTACGATTTGATTAAGTATTTGCATAACTTTAAGCCACTTCATATCTATGGGTAAAGCAGCAATCGTAGGCGTGTTTATTCAATCCCAAAATATTGGCGTAAATCTACGCAGTTTAGTGAAAGGTACCCAAGGTAAGTAACTATAACATAATATTCTGTAGATATATCAATGACCTAATCACAAGTGGATGACATGAACATCAAATACACATCAGTCACTGACATGAACATTGTTTACATTATCACATATATATTATATTGACATCAAGTATACATCAGTCATTGACATGAACATAAATCAATGACCTAATCACAAATCCATGATATAAACATCAGATACACATAAGTGACTGACATGAACACATATCAATGACATAACCAAACTTCTATGTTACAATCATCAAATATAAATGGGTCACTGGCAGTAATCAATAGCATGATCACAAGTTCATAACATAAACATAAAATGCACATACATGTAGGTCATTACAAATTAATGAAATAATCATAAATCAGTGCTCAAAACATCAAAACACAATATCTGTGTATCTACACGTCACAGATGACATACTCACTAGTCAGTGACATAAAAATCGAAATGACATATTCTTGTATTTATAGGTAAAATAATTATATAAATTAAAATACATATCAAATACTAGTCAGTTAAACAAATATTACTGAAATTTTGGCAAATATGTAGACAGGAAAAATGACATAATCACAAATTGTCATCAGCATGCAACAATCTTTAACATACATTCAATCTCAAACATAATTATGTGTTGAAAATTAAACATAGAAGTAAAATTGATAACTAATATGGCTTATGGTTTCATACGTAAGAAAAAACTGTGGCAAAGGAGTAATATATTATGCTCCGTTTTCAGCTGCAAGACAAAGTGATTTGTATGCAAGAGGTATTTAGCTATAAATCTGAACAGATCCTGAATTACACTGGAATAACCTGTTAAAGTGGAATGAACATTTAGTCAAATGAAATTGAGCAGAATAATTTACCCAGGAATTTGCATTTGGCAACCAGTGTAGATGGAGATCTGATTGCACAATTTTCAAAAATATAATTAAACCCTTTACCAATCAACAAAATTTTACACTTGTCCAAATTGAAAGCATTTGTAGACGACAAAAAAAAATTGACTCAAAAATTGAAGTTGTTTTTAGGAAAGGTAGAAAACATTGTGGGAAAAGGAGAAAATGCTGGTTACCTTTACCCACAATGTTTAAAAAAGACTTCTCTATCTGGGTTGTTAGAACTTGGGTTTACGGTGCAAAGCATTAAGATCTACAATGTCCGATACTTAGCCCTTTATCAGACAACAAAATTTCAGCCTTGTCCAAATCAAAAGCATTAAATTGTTTTGTAGATGACAAATTAAATATTACTCAAAACATAACCTTTGTCTTTTAAATGTAAGAAAACATAGAGGGAAAAAGAGTAAATGCTCTTATACCAAACATTCTCTCCTTTTCCCAGAATGATTCCAAAAACCTTCTTCCCCAGGACCATTTAAAATTGGAAAGTTTTGTAAAAGGTTTATGCAATATTCTGACAAAAACTGCTTTTGAAACATGCAGGATTTTCAATACCTACTCTTTAACCCTTTACCACACACTCCCGATTTTCAATAACACTGAGGTAGACGGATTTTCAAAACATTTTAGGAAAAGGAATGAAATGTGGGTTCCAACAATGTTTTTTCAAAGCTTTCCCTTATTGAATGGAAAATTATACTTAAACTGCATTAGGTTAATGAATACGGGAATGAAAATAACACATGTATAATTTTACAAAATATGTGAAACTGAAAAGCAAACAAATTGCAGGATACGATGAATTGAGCAAGTAAGGTTAAAAAATTACTGATTTGAAAAAACAGGGATACAAAAATGAAAACTAAAAATTTGAGCATGTTTTTTTCCTTTTTTTTTTTTCCAAGAAGGTGTTCAAAGAGGTTTTGGAATGCTTTAATTAAACATGACCGAATGAATAGAATTGACAAATACAACAACTATCTAATTCAAACATTTCCGAACCCTTTACTAAGCTATCCTATGTTTTAATGACCATGATGAGGAAAGCTTTTGAAAACATTGTGGGAAAAGGAGGAAATGCTGATACCCAGCATTTTCTCCGTTTCCCACAATGTTTTCTACCCTTTCACTCTTTCCTAAATGACAATATTTTAGACGGGTCCAATTTGAAAGCACTTGCAGACGACAAAATTATATGGCACAAAGGATGTGATTTGAATCAGATAGTCTAGAAAACATTGTGGGAATAGGAGAAAATGCTGTTTACCAGCATTTTCTCAGTTTCCCACAATGTTTTCAAAAGGCCTATTTTTCAGGGTCGATAAAACTCAAAATTGTGTGGTACAAGGTTAAAAGGCAAATTCCCTCATTTGAACAACTTATTTTGTCTTCTGAACATGCTTTCAGGCATGCTTTCAGACATGGTCTAAAATTTTGACATCTAGCAGTGTTAAATATGATGATATGACAAATCCTTTGACTGACAGACAAACGTGATAGAATGAAATGAAATTACAATACAACTCCTTACATTCTGAAACAAATGAGTGAGTGAATGAGTTATACATGAACTTAAAACTTTAAAAGGAAAAAAAAAAGGGGGTTTTAAAATCATCTGTTTGAAAGTTTTAACCCCTAGACTTCTAAGCACGACTTACTGACCTTTTGCGGACGGCTTAGATCAAGATCAGACAGCAAAGAAAGTGCAGTCTGATCTTGGATCTGCACTGTCTGATAAGGAGATAATTTTTCTCCAAAAAATAAGTTAGAAATAATATTATTTTGGTATCGACTATTAGCTCGAAAGTTTTATTTAACTTATATAGCAGGATAAGCGTTAATACAATCCCTCCATAAGCAACAGCAAATAACTGACATGTACACAGGCACTAAGCTCAGAGAGATCAAAATGGTGCCATTTCCAGGCTGTTTCAGCCACAATTCCCACACAAAATATCAAGAATTGTAGATTTTAGATCAAGCTGCACTTTCCTTGATCTACACAGGCTGAAAAAATCACTTCCTCCTCTGCCTTGCATTCAAAGGATAAGGGAACCACATCTAATTAATCTCCAGGGGTACCTTTCACTAAACCGCGTACTCACAAAATTTGCAAACACAGTTTTTGTTAGCAAGCATCAGTCTCAAAACAAGTTTCACTGAACTGCATAACTTTATGAATAGAGTAAACATTTGCATAACTTCAAGCCAGTTCATACCTTCTGGTAAAGCAGGGACCGTATGTGTGAATATTCAATCCCAAAATATGTGTGTAAATCTAGTGAACTTTAGTGAAAGGTACCCCTGGTCTTTCACCCTTTACTACACAACTGTTTAACAACCTTGAGGGAGATGGCTTTAAAAACTAGAGTCCCTTGAGGGCCTGAAATCACTCTACTGGCAGTGATTTTGCTTTTGGTAGAATACATTATGAATTCATGATGCAAAAAGAAAAAAAAAAAAACACAAAAATGTCTTCTTGCAACTGGGCTTGAACCAACGAAGACAGCATAAGTAGGCATGGTGAATTGAATGAACAGTGAAAAAAAAATGAAGTGCAATTTCTAAAACTAATTGTTTGGAATCCAGCCAAATTTGATAGGGTTTCAGTACGCATTTTTGTTTGTAATGAAGTTTAATGCCATTTTAACAGCTTAGGTCGTATCATGGCGGTCAGTGATGCACCCATGTGTTTCCTGGCTTTCTCACACTAGTACTGACACAACTTTCTTTCCAAAGCCACTGACTACCTTTCTCACATGCATCAGAGGTGAGAGGCAAAAAATCGCCGGAAAGAAAGTTCACCGCTACCGGGTAGTAAACCTGCAACCTCCAGATCACGAGTCAGATAATCTAACCACTGATCTACCCGGCTGGGACGCCTTGTATTAAACAATCCTAGCAAATTTCAAAGAAATGTGACTAATAATGTGGACTTTGTTGAGTAAACAATACTAAGTCATCAAATGGCTGCTTTTCCTGAATGGATTACTAGATTTTCTTCACTTTTAATAGGGTTCAATCCCTTGATGAACCAAATAATCTTTGCAAGTTTCAAAAGAATTGGATCAACACTGTGGACTTCATTGCCTATACAAGAAATTAAAATTTTCAACTTTGAATGGCTACTTTTCCCATACTGATTGTCAGATTTTTTTCAAAATCAATAGGGTTCAAGCTGTTGATGATACAAAGCAACTGTGCAAGTTTCATAAAAATCCTACCACAAATGCAGACTTCATCGCGTAAACAAGAAATGGAAATTTTCAACTTTGAATAACTACATTTCCCATACTGATTGTCAGATTTTTTTCAAAAATCAATAGGGTTCAAGTTGTTGATGAGCAAAGCAACTGTGCAAGTTTCATGAAATTCAGACCACAAAATGCTGACTTCATCACGTAAACAAGAAATTGAAATTTTCAACTGGAAATGGCTACTTTTCCCATACTGTTTGCTGGTTCAAAATTAATAGGGTTCAAGCTATTGATGAAATAAACAAACTGTGCAAGTTTCACAAAAATCTGATTACAAATGCAGACTTTATCATGTAAACAAGAAATGGAAAATTTCAACTTGAAATGGCTACTTTTCCCATACTGTTTGTTGGATTTTTTTCAAAATCAATAGGGTTCAAGCTATTGATAAGATAAACAAACTGTGCAAGTTTCACGGAAATCTGACCACAAATGCAGACTTTATCACGTAAACAAGAGATGGAAATTTTCAACTTGAAACGGCTATTTTTCCCTTACTGTTTGTTGGATTTTTTTCAAAATCAATAGGTTTCAAGCTATTGATGAGATAAACAAACTGTGCAAGTTTCACGAAAATCTGACCCCAAATGTAGACTTTATCACGTAAACAAGAAAAAGACTAACTGACAGACAGACAGACAGACAGACAGACGGACGGACGACAGAAACCATACCATGACACAAGCTCTGCTGGCTTTCAGCCAGTAGGGCTAAAAACTGAGGGAATGGATGAAAATGCGAGAAAGTGGCATTTTCTTCTTTTCCAACAATGTTTTCAATGCTATTTCAGAAAATCAAATTATTCAAGCCACATTTGATATGTTCTACGAAAATACTGGAAGTTTTGAATAAGTCTAAAATTTTGTCATCTGGTAAAGAGTCGGTAAGACAATCCACATATAATATGTAGGCAGAAGGGGACTTTGTGACACCTTTGCCAAAATTAGGGGTAAAAAAAAAATCATCTTTGCAAGATATTTACAAATTCTCTGTTTTTTTTGGACAGAGAGGCTTCAAACAAGTTACAGACTAACTCTTTACCACACAATCCCGAGCTTTAATGACCCGTGGGATATTGCCTTTTGAAAACCTTGTGAAAAAAGGAGAAAATGCTGGTACCCAGCATTTTCTCCTTTTCCCGAAAGGGTTTCTACACTTTCACTGACAATAACCGCCATTTTAGCTAAATTTGATTAGCAGTTTGCAAACGCTTCCAATTTGGAATAAGTTAAAATTTTGTTGTTAGGTAACAAATTAAACAAGTGTCAAACATTAAAGGAACCTAAAATACTGCAATTTAACAGCATGGAAAACATTGTAGGCAAATAAACAGTTTCTTGTTAAGAGCAACTGCTCCTTTCTTTTCCAAGAACAGTTGCCAAAGCTGTCTCCTGTATGCTAGTACAAGCAATTTCTCCTTTTCCCACAATGTTTTCCGCAGCTCTTCCCTACAAGATAGTGAACAGCTAACCCATTTTTATATACTATCAGTACGATTTCCAGCATTTCTTAGACAACCGTCCCCTTGACGGCTATGACAGGTGCCTCAAGACTGAAATTATTGTCACTTGGATTGTCATTGTCACATGATTCATCGTCTAACGTAAAGCATGGAATGTTTTTATTTCTCTCAGTATTTTCACTTGTCATCTTATCATTTTCAGTCTCTTCCTCAGAGTCCGTGTCGTCCATGTAAATAATTGGAATCTGAAATAAAAGATACTAAATTAAGTTTACCCTTACACATACAGTCCTGCCCTCTTTTGATCCTGGGGAACAAACCTTTAAAACTATGTATAACCCTTTACCACACAATCCAAACTTTTAAAGACCCTGAAAGAGATGGCTTTTGAAAACCTTGCGGGAAAAAGAGAAAATGCTGGTAACCAGCATTTTCTCCTTTTCTCGCAATGTTTTTCTACACTATCAAAGACAGAAATAGTCATTTTAGCAACATTTGTTTTGTTGTCTGCAAATGTATTCCATTTGGTCCAGTCTAAAATTCTGTTGTTTGGTAAACAGTTAATAAGGCCATGATGCGCGATTAAATGTGCCTCATATGATGGTACTTGTTTACGGAAGAGTAGAAAAATTGTTGGAAAGGAAATAATGCTGGTGATCCAAATTTTCTCCTTTTCCCACAATGTTTCAAAAGCCCTCTTCTCACGATTTGTTGAGATATTTGATTGTTTGGTAAAGGGTTAACAGCATTTTTCTCTTGCTACATTGTTTTGAAAAGCCCTTTTTCTAATTGACTTGAAAACTCCAGATTGTTTGGTTAACCCTTTCCCACACAATCCCAAGCTTTAACGACCTTAAAATAGATGGCGTTTGTCAACACAGTTGGAAAAGGAGAAAATGCTGGTAAACAGCATTTTCTCCTTTTCAAACAATGTTTTCTACCTTACCAAAGGCAGAAATCATCATTTTAGCAGCATTTAACTTGTCGTCTGCAAATGTTTTCAATTTGGTTCAGTCCAAAATTTTGTTGTTTAGTAAACAGTTAAAGGTTAAGATTCACTTTATTTTCACATATCAATCACAAGAAAGCACTAAACAGTTATGTCAAGTATATGAGTCTCACTCTATTATTCCCATCCTGCACTAGGCGACCTTTCTTTGGTTTCTTCAAGGAGTCTGATGTGATAATTTCAGAGTTGTCTGCCCCTGTTGGCTCCTGTCTCTGAAAAACGAAAAAAGAATAAATAATAATTCCAATAGGGATCCTATATCTGGTACGAGTTGCATCTCCCTTTCAATAGACTGCAGGCAATACCCTTTGGCAAACCTTGGGTGATCCATTGTTCAATTCCCACTGCTGTAGTGTATTATGTTGTGTGATATTCACATACATCATAAACAAATTACCCCGTAATAGTTTGCTTCACTGCTGATAAAATCATTCTCAGCTACAAATACATGTGTTACATTTTTCAGTCTTGCTTAATTTTTTTTTTAACATGGCTTATCAATTTTGTTGGCAGTTTTCATTGAACAACTGATAAATGTAAATAACTTCACTGTAGTTGTAGTTGTTGTTGGTTAAGAATTTCTGTGTGACAGAAAGGTGTTTTAATGAATACCTTCTGGACACTGCAGAGGCTAGATGCTATTTCAAAATCTGCCAAGTTGCAGTGAGTGTGGGGCAACATCCAACCATTGGAAAGTAGCTATTGGATGTGATATGCACCTATCACACAACACACATGGCTTGCCATAGAGTCTGTTCCAAAAAAGCTGACAGGTTTACATGGGACCAATATCAATTGCTTTAGAATACAAGAGGGCCATAATGGCCCCGAGGTCGCTCACCTGAGCCTTTTGACCAAACATGACCCATTTCCAATCTCTTCTGAGGTATAATGACAGACATTCTGAAAAGCTTTAATAAGTATTGGACTTAAAATATGGCCTCTAGAGTGTACAAAAGCTTTTTCTGGAATTTGTTTCTGTGATCTGTGACTCAACATTGCCTTTTTTCAAACTTGTAGAAATTATCCAGACAAACATTCTGACCACCTTTCATGAGTATTTGCAAGAAAATGTGGCCTGTAGAGTGTACACAAGGGTTTTCAGAGATTTGACCAGGTAACCTAGTTTTTTAACCGACTTGTTCTATTGTCAAACTTGTCTAAGGTATCATCAAGACAAACATTCTGACCAAGTTTCAAGATTATCGGACTGAAAGAGAGTACCCAAGGTTTTTCAAAAGATTTAAGCTAGTGACCTAGTTTTTGAACCGATGTGACAAATTTTCAAACTCAAACAAGATATTAACAAGACAAACATCTTGACTAATTTTTAAGTGTATTGTACCAAAAATGTGGCCTCTAAAGTGTACATTATTAGTTGTACGGTCAGGTGACAGGGGACTTGGAAACTTGTTCACGGCTGTGGCAAATCATGTCGCCCAGAGCCGAAGGCGAGGTGGCGACATGATTTGCCACAGCCATGAACAAGTTTCTAAGTCCCCTGCCACCTAACCGTACAACGAATTTATTATACAGCAAAGTTTTACCAGTCTTATGTGTATTCGGCGAAATTTCCGTTTTATGTATTCACGAAATGAGTACGCTGACGAAATCGTATTTCCCTTCTGAGTGCCCAAATTCAATGAAAAAAGATGTCACTGGGAACTAACGTCACTGAAACCTTGGTAAAACATGAAGTTTGGTGAACGAAATGGATAATGTCACTACGATAGGCATTTGACGCATTTTTCATTTAACATGGATTCAAACAACTTCAAGGTAAACAACTATGCATTTTAATGATTTGTTGGCAAAAGTAAACGACTATTAGTTGCCTCATACAACCATTAGGTTATCCTTTTAACGCTACAATGTTCGAGTTTCATATGTTTGTCTTGTGGGCAGCTCGTATCGATAGACGCTGCCATTTTGGATGTTGTGTTGAAAGAATAATCATGTATACGGGGCTCCTGAAAGGGAAACTTGTTTTACGTGGATTTTGCCAGTGTACATGATTATTTGTTCGGGGCATATTATCCAATCAGATCGCGAGAAATTTCTTTGCAGTATAATAAAAGGTTTTTCTAAGATTTGACCTAGTTACTTACTTTCTGAGCCAACATGACCCATTTTCAAATTTTTCGAATGGAAATATTGCGCAACATTAAATGATGTTTCTTACCCGATTCTCCATCTGAAGTTTCCGCTCATCTATCAAAGGTGACGGTTTGGGTGAAAGTGAACTGGGTCTTATCAGGTATCTGAAACAAGAAGTTATATATTAACCCTTAGAGCACTGAAAAACCCAACACACATTTTCAATTTAGATATAATCGATATAATTGCAAATACAATGTTGCTTATGTGACAAAAGACTAAGCAAAGGGTACAATCTTTATCAAAGATCTGTCTGCATGTTTTGTGCAGTCTGATCTTGTTCTTTAATGGCTGCAAAAGCAACCTTAGGGTTAATTTTCCGGTTTTCAATTGATGGAAAAAATTCAAGCATTAGGTTATGCGCCATTTAGTATCAGGATACTCATTTTCTCCTGAAATAAGTTTGCACCAGATGAATAAGAAAGATAAGGCAGACTGAAGGGCAAATATATTACCAATTAACTCTTTACCACTCTTAACGGCCCTGGGAAAGAAGCCCTGGGAAAGTAACCATCATTTTCTCCTTTTCCCACTATGTTTTCTACCCTATCAAAGAAAAATTTCACCATTTGAGCCACACTGAAAGTGCCGTCTGCAAGCACTTTCAATTTGAACAAGGCTAAAATTTTGTCATCTGGTAAAGGGTTAAGAAACAGCACAGAACAGGCATATTACTTTTAACAAGAAAAGGAAATTCAGACACATCTACTAGTATAATGAAAGCTTTTGAAGACAACAAACAAATATTGTTGAAATGATGGCGTCTATATTTGAAAAGCTGAAACACAGCTGGGAAAAGAAAACAAGAACCAACACTTGTCTCCAATTACATTCTAGCTGAATTTCTATGTCAAAAACAAGGCATAACTTTATCAAAATATTTGAGGAGTACCTGTTCATGTAGTATGGTTCCCTTTTTGATAGTTAACAATTGATCAGAGTTTGATTTAACTATCTTCCAAAACATAACAATGTGGTCATGATAATGCCTTGATGTTTTCTTGAAAACTACAAATCCAAAAATGTTGATTATCAATATTAATATCAAAACCTCCTTCCTCTGGGTCCTTAAATCAAGAGGTAGTTTTGTACAGAATTAAATCCAACTCACATGACATCATCGATTTCCAGTTTGAGATCGTATCCAGGGTTGATTATAACATAAGAGATAGTATTTCTCTTGTCATTGGCCTCGTCATCTGCAAAAACAAAATGTCCTATATTAACTGACCCATTAATACAATAATACAACATTGTGTGTCCTCGCACAAGTCAGATTTTGAAAGCATCGCAGGAGGAGTATGGTAATAATTCCATGTTACAAGCAATTACAATTATGTGGAAAGCCACATAGTCTATAATCTGATTTTAGCGATCTAAGCACTCTGATTGTAAAGAAACTCCAGGTAAAACGTGGGTAGACCTGTGCACTGACGATTCCTTTTGTGTGTATATTCATTGCGGCAGCAAGTGCACCTACCATGCATTCCTGAAGTTCCTTTTACCAGTACTCTGCTCAATACTAGTATTCTTCCCAACCTACTGACGGATTCCTCGTTAAAATCAAAGTCTCTCTAATATAGATCTAGATCTACATGCAGTGAGGAAATGTTCCCATAAGATGGTCTTTACATGTTGACCAATAATCATTCCAAGATATTTTTTCTGGACATAACTTAACGAAATTGTCAAGGAACTGTCTTTATTTTGTTCAGGAAATTAGGGACAGTTCGCCCTATTTCACATGTATAAATCTACGAAAGAAAATTGCTTTCTACTTTTGACAACGCTCAAAATTAGTTTTGGCAAAGACAGAATTCGAAATCAAAACCCTTTGATTTCAAGATCGAGAATCTAGCTCGTCATTCGAATAAATAGATATTTGTTCCACAAATCATTCACGTCGCTCGTATTGAGGCTTTGCCTTTTTCATATCATGATTTAATTCTACAAATTCAAGCTCTGCAAAATTCAATAAAGTCAGGTAAAAGTGAAGATAAAATCAACCCTTTACCTCAAAGCCATGACTTTTAATGACTGTGAGAAAGAAGCCTTTTGAAAACATTGTAGGACACGAGCTTCGCAGAGTGGCACATATACACCTGAAGGGGCTTGTCAGTGAAATAAGTTAAACTGAAGGATGTACTGTGCAAGAACAAGACACTGGACAGTTAGGGATCACATATGAGACCATGGAGTTATTTTTCTTGTGCACTGCACTTCTCAATGTGATCTATGCACCTATGAAGTATCATTTTTACACCTTTAATAGTTTTTGAGTTATGCTCCTGACAAAATTTAAGTAAGAAAAAAATTAAAGGGCAAACTCCTAAACTATGGGGCCAAAAGTTATGGTTCTTGTACACTGCACTTCTCCTTAATGTCATCTATCAACCTGTGAAGTTTTAGGTTTATATCTCATGTAGTTTTCAAGTTGTGCACTAGACAAAATTTGAGTAAGAAAAATAAAATAAAGGGAGATAACTCCTTAATTATGCACTCAAGAGTTATGTTTCCTCTGCACTGCACTTCTCCTTGATAAGATCATTCCACCTATGAAGTATCATGTTTCACCTCTAATAGGTTTTGAGTTATGTTAATAAGATTTAAGTACAAAAATAACAAAGGGCAATAACTCCTAAACTATGGGGCCAAAAGTTATGATTCTTGTACACTGCACTTCTCCTTAATGTCATCTATCAACCTGTGAAGTTTCATGTTTATATCTCATGTAGTTTTCAAGTTATGCACTAGACAAAACGCAAGTAAGAAAAATAACAAAGGGCAATAACTCCTAAATTATGCAATCAAGAGTTATGTTTCCTGTGCACTGCACTTCTCCTTGATGAGATCTATCCACCTAGGAAGTATCATGTTTACACCTCTAATACTTTTTGAGTTATGCTCCTGACAAAATTTAAGCATAAAAAATAACAAAGGGCAATAACTCTAAAATGCCTAAAGCGATCCAAATGTAAAGAGTCACATGCACAACTAAACATCATAGAGATTCATTGTGGTAAGTTTGAACTTATTCCGATGGAAACTGTAGGAGGAGTTGCGCACACAAGAAATTGCTAACGGACGGACAAACAGACAGACAGACGGACAGACGGACAACCGAGGCCATAACATAATACGACCCTTCGGGCGTATAAAAAGGAGAAAATGCTGGTAACCAGCATTTTCTCCTTTTTCCACAATGTTTTCTACCCTACCCTAAACAAATTTCAATTTTTCAGTCACATTTATTTTGTCCTCTGCACCCGCTTTCAGTTTGGACAAGTCTGAATTTTGTCGTTTGGTAAAGAATTAAGGTTACAAACCATAATCTGTAAGTGGTTGACCAAGACTCTGCATGCGACATTTGACCAGCTGGTTGATCTCTTGCCTCTCTGGCGTCATCATACTGGACTCTCTCTCATGCCGGTTGTTTCCATCTACCATCATGTTTAGTGATACCTGACATAAAAATTTTTAAAAAATGTATAAGAAAAAATTTCAATTTGTCAGGGTTAGTTGGATCATCATCTGCCCACTTTTCAACTCTTTACCCAATGACAGAATTTTAAACTGCTTCATTTAGAAAGCAATTGCAGATGACGCATGTTGCTACATTATGATACTTGTCTACGAAATGGTAGACAACATTGTGGGAAAGGAGAAAGAGCTGGTTATCAGCAAGACATGGTGACATGTTTTGATCTAGGATGCTATATTTGAGCCATGTTCTGGCAAAATAGGGCTTGATGCATCTCCATGAAGAACTGTACCAAGCACATCATTACATAGCTATAGATCCATAAAATAAATTTTGTTTAACAAGCAACTGAATCATGATGTATAATGGTCCTTTGACATGCAAAATATTTAAAGATAGCAAAGAGTTTCATCTCATGTCAGCCTGTGCAGGGCTGCAGGGACAAAATATCATCAAGACAAACATTCTATGTTTTATTAACACTGGGCAAAAATGTGACCTCCCAAGTGCAAACACTTTTCCCTTCTAATTTGACCATGCGATCTAAATTTGACCAAGATGACTCAGGATAACACATGTTAGTATCAGTACCAGATATTTCCAAGATTTACATGCAGACCAAATTTCATCATCAGATAAGAAAAGTACATATGGCCTGCAAGATGTGAAAAGGGGCATTCGGACATTTGCGCAAAGTCACGTCTCTGATCAGCCTGTGCAGTCTGCACTGGCTAATCCGAATCGACACTTACCAATTTTCTGTTTTGCGTAAGTCTACTGTAGTACAGAATCGAATGTAGTCGTCAAGTGCCATTTCGGATTAGCCTGTGCCGACTGCGCAGGCTGATCCGAGATGACAATTTACACAAATGTCCGAATGCCCCTTTTCGCGTGTTGCAAGCCATCTCTGGAGACAATGTTTCGAAAATAATCTTAACCGGAGGTGCCCTTTTCTTTTTAAATGATCTATTTATTATAGAGAAAATTGATTCTGACCAATTTCTATAGTTGCAATGGATTCAAACCAGGCTTCTAGATCACACAACATAAAAGGCAATTGGCCCTACAGCTCTCGCCTTGGTCTTAGATAGATATAGTCGAGAAGATCCTGATTGTTACTATGTAAACTACATGCAAAATGTATTCACTGTGCATAATGGGAATAAAGTTTATTTTTTCAATAAATGTACATGTATAAGATTTATGTGTGTTTCAGTAATTGACACCAGTGCAGCCCCAACTTTCATGAGAAAGTGACTGAAAATGAGGCCTTTCTAGTGCACACAAGGTTTTTCTAAGATGTGTACCTGTGACTTACTTATTGGCCCTATGTTACCCATTTTTGAAATCATCAAGAATATTACCAAGACAAACATTCTGACCGATAGTCATGTGAATTGGACTGAAAACATTGCCTCTAGCGTGTGCACAACATTTTTTCAAAGATTTATTACAGTGATCTACTTTCTTACTCAACCAGGCCCCTTTTCAAGCTTGACTTAAAATGCTTTAGCAAAATGTGTTCATGCAAATAGCAACACATTCTCTAATCCATTTTGACTCTTTA
Organism: Hippopus hippopus; assembly: GCA_946811185.2. NCBI lineage: Eukaryota > Metazoa > Mollusca > Bivalvia > Cardiida > Cardiidae > Hippopus > Hippopus hippopus. The sequence continues at coordinate 52,589,002 of OX328098.1, read as the reverse complement.
CCAAATGATAAAATTCTAGACTTCACCAAATCAAAAGCATTTGCAGACAACAAATTAAATCTGAATGAAATCAAAGTATTTGTTTTTGATAGGACAGAAAACATTTCAGGAAAAGGTGAAAATGCTGGTAACCATCATTTTCCTTTTTTCCCAACAATGTTTTTTTAAAGTCTTTTTCCTCTTGGGTTGTTTAGTAAGACACAGACTAATTTCTTTTCAAGATGAAAAATAATTTAAAAGGTTACACAACTTTATAGCAGAATGAGAGTTCACAGTGAGGACCAGGGATGTTCCTACCTTTTTTTCATTTGGCAACAAGGCCCTTTAAAACATTCTTCCTGGTTTTAAAGGCCCTTTGAAAGTGCATATTAAACAGCAAGTAGAGTGCTTCTGAAGTAGTCCATGTAATGTACCTAGTTTTTCTTATCAAATAAGGTATATTCTTAAATTAGTCAAATAGTTTTCATATTTCAAAATTTACAATTCCGATATCAGCAGCCACTGAATTTGCTACAGATGCAAATTTGCTACAATTGAATTCAATGCTTTTAGTTTTGAAATTGGGACTTTTTTTAGCAAAAGATAAGCCAAAATAAGTGTGCATGATCTGTCAATATTTTAAGAACTGAGAAATAAAATTGAGAAGAATAACGACTTTTGGGGAATTTTCCGGGGCCTATATTAATTCAGCTTAGAATTTGAGATAGGAAAATCCCCTTGAATAATGAGAATAGTATGACAATGACAAAGTTGACACTTTTAACTCTATTATTACTAAATAAATGAGTCACACTTTTTCAAAGGTCACTAATAAACCTTTGCTGCAAGGAATGCCACTCATAATTTAACATAAGGTAGTGGACAGTGCAGATCAGAGATCAGACTGCACGTTCTGTGCAGTCTGATCTTGATCTACACTGTCTGCAAAATTTTTTGTGTCGTCTACAGTAAGGAAAGAGTTAACACTTGTAGCCCTGAACTTGGATATATCATTTCTTGTGCAGATAGTGTAGATCAAGATCAGATATAATGTACTGTCTGATCTTGGATCTACACTGTTAGGTTCTTTGCCAGATATTCTGATCAAAACAGCTTTGAAATTGCAATATCTGCATTTATAGTACTGACTGAGAATGTCCATTTCGTATGAGCCATGCTCTGGTAAAAGGGAGTTTAATGCATCTCTATGATACTTTATACCAAGAAAGTCATTACATAATTATGGATCCATAAAATTCATTCCATCTAACAATTGACCGACTCGTGAGATAGACTGCTCCTTTGGCATGCAGAAAATTTATGAATATCAAAAAGTTTTGATCAAGGTCAGCCAACTTACAATGCAGAGGCTGACCTGAGTCAACAGTTTTTGTAGATGCATTAAACTCCCTTTTTACAGAGGATGGCTCATATATTCATCACGAGGGTTAAGAAAAAGCACAGTGTCAAACTGAATGAGCTCATGAGCTGTAAATTCGCAGGAGACAACTTTGAAAAACATCCATGGGAAAATTTAGATGAAATCAATATGACTAGAGGTGTGATTCCACTGCATGCATTAAGTTTTACTGATTTTCCCTTTATCATTCAATACCAAAATTGTCACCATCCTAAGCAAGACACGTTTTGAAAACATTGTGGAAAAGAACATTGCTGGTAACCAGCATTTTCTCCATTTCCCACATAATTTTCTAGATCTAGTCTTTCCATGACAAATTATATCATTCCAACAGTGTTTTTATATCATTCCAACAGTGTTTTTATTTATCATCTGCAAAATGCTTTCAATTTGTACAATTTAAAAATTTTGTCATTTGATACAGAGTTAACTTTTAAGTCTTTACCACACAACAAAATTTTGGAGTCGTCCAAGTGGAAAGCCCTTACAAACAACATATTAAATTTGGTTCAAGTGATGACACTATCTGTGAATGGATAGAAAACATTGTTGGAAAAGGAGAAAATGCTGATTACCAGCATTTTCTCCTTTTCCAACAAAGTTTTCAAACGCATTCTCTTTTAGGGTTGTTAAAACTAGGAATTGTGTGGTATACGGTTAAAACAACAACATTTTAGACTTGTCCAAATCCATAGCATTTGTGATTACAGTTGTGGAAAATGTCTTTAGTAGTCTAGAAACAAATGTAAGGAAACGAGAACATTCTGGTAACCAACATTTTTTTCATTTTCTCCCACTATTTTCAAAAGCCTTTTACCACAACGTTGATGAAACATGGAATGGTGTGGTACAGATTTAAACATGTCAAATCCACTTCTTAAACAAATGACATTTTGTATGAGCCATGCTCTGGTAAAAGGGAGTTTAATGCATCTCTATGATACTTTATACCAAGAAAGTCATTACATAATTATGGATCCATAAAATTCATTCCATCTAACAATTGACCGACTCGTGAGATAGACTGCTCCTTTGGCATGCAGAAAATTTATGAATATCAAAAAGTTTTGATCAAGGTCAGCCAACTTACAATGCAGAGGCTGACCTGAGTCAACAGTTTTTGTAGATGCATTAAACTCCCTTTTTACAGAGGATGGCTCATATATTCATCACGAGGGTTAAGAAAAAGCACAGTGTCAAACTGAATGAGCTCATGAGCTGTAAATTCGCAGGAGACAGCATTTTCTCCTTTTCCAACAAAGTTTTCAAACGCATTCTCTTTTAGGGTTGTTAAAACTAGGAATTGTGTGGTATACGGTTAAAACAACAACATTTTAGACTTGTCCAAATCCATAGCATTTGTGATTACAGTTGTGGAAAATGTCTTTAGTAGTCTAGAAACAAATGTAAGGAAACGAGAACATTCTGGTAACCAACATTTTTTTCATTTTCTCCCACTATTTTCAAAAGCCTTTTACCACAACGTTGATGAAACATGGAATGGTGTGGTACAGATTTAAACATGTCAAATGCACTTCTTAAACAAATGACATTTCCTGGTAGAAGCAGCAATCTGCATCAACAAAAAAAATGAGAATGAAGAGAAAGTCAAGAAATGGTTTCAACAAAATGAGAAAAAGTATGAGGAAGTATTCATATTGACAAAAATAAATAAATCTGATTTGAGAAAAAGGTTGTAAAAGTAGGGACTAAAGATATGTAAAATACATCTTCAAAAGGGATAACAGATAACAGTGCCACAAAACTTACAGCCGACATCACCTGTATTGTGCAAAATAAAAAATAAATTAAATAGAAAGTAATAATAAGTCATAACTTCTCAAATGTGCAAACATCCAAACTAAAAACCAAAACCATTCCAATAAAGATAAAACTTGCAGCTACATGCTCCTTTAACTCTCAAAGCACCTTTAATCCTTTACCACACAAACCAGAGTTTTAACAACCCTGATGAGAAAGAAATAGTTTGTAAATGTGGTGGGAAAAGGAGAACATGCTGGTAACCAGCACTGTCTCTCTTTCCCACGATGTTTTGTACTCTTTCACAAAAAAATCTCACAATTCCAGCCACATTTAAATTGTGATCTGCAAGTGTTTTTCAATTTGGGCAACTCAAAATATTTGTCTTTTGGCAAAGAGTTAACCCTTTACTACATGACCCAAGGCAGAAGGCTTATGAAGACATTGTGGGAAAAGAAAAAAATGCTGGTAACCAGCATATTCTCCTTTTCCCACATTCTCTCCTTTCAAAAACATTCATATCATATGTGTCACATACATTTTTTGTCTAAAAAAAATAGTCCTTTTAATCAATCAAGTCTAAAATTTTGTTGTTTGGTAGAGGTTTAAGCACATGAAAAACTTCTTTTATAAACAATGTAGATTAAGCTCAGACTGCAAAGAACATGAGATCTGAGTTTAAATCTACAGTTTTATATATATTCTATTCTGTCTTCAAAAAAGATACTAGAAATGCAATTTCCATATTTCAACAACATAAAGAAATGTCCATCAAGATTACTAAGGGTCAGAACATTCATTTTTCATGCATCATTTTATAAGTATGTAAATTCACAGAAATAAAATTTTCTCTTCTGATATTCTAGAATCATGCAACTCATTGCCTCTTGCATTTTATATGTTTACGTTTCTAAAATAATAAGAGAAAAAGAGAAAGTGATCTTAAACATTTTCTGTTTTTTAACACAGGCACTTGCTTTTTACCAAGCTTCCTTCCTTATAACCTAATATTTAAGATAAGGTGTCCATCTGCAGGGTTGCATCTAGAAATTTTCAAATGGGAGCGTTTCTCCCATTGCCTTCAGAAAAAAAAGGGGGGGCTCTCATTCCCCCCACCTCAATGTAAAAGGGGGGATTTATCTCATGGCGGTTCCCATTGTGTGGTAAAGGGTTAATGTATTATTTTGTTTTTATCCTTGGAAAAATAATAAAGGTCACATCCATTAAAGAATTCTTTTATTCTAGTCTTCTTTCTCTGTATGAATGTCCTGTACCTTCTTAACACTAGTTACAGAGCTATCACTGTAAGACAAGGAGACCTAACCCCCCCCCACCCTACCCTCTCCTACACTGTTCAATATTTTCATTTCATAAATTCACCAAAGTTTTTACCTCAGTATTCGACAGTTGTTTTAGCTTCCACCTATTGTTTCATACAGATATTTATGTAAATTTACTGCTAAAATGCACTATCATAGCTGAAAAGACAGTCTGAAGTGCCTCTGATCAGACGATGTCATATTGATGTTTTGTTGTGTCAAGGGTTTTTTCATTTTTTGCAGCAATCCATTTTTTTTTTAATGTCAATTACTTTTTCTTTTAAGTATGGCTAGAATTTGTCAATAAGGGTAGCAGATCACTTCAAAACCTGTCATTTTACACTAGATAAGTGGATTAACATCATTTTTGTGCTTTGAATCGATGACATGCCTGCTTGTTAAGTTGTGATAATGGTGACGCCTGGTCCTTCATACTTGATGCTTACTGTTTATTGCGGAGTTATGATCTTTCAAGAATCTTGTAGCCTAAAGACATTACTTGTCACCAGTAGATTTGCCACAGCCTCATTTTTTGAGACATTTTTCTTAAATTGTCGCATTCCATGGCATTGGCGACGGCGTGAGCTCTGCAGTGAGGCTATTCCTCTGCATAAAACAAATGACAAGCGTCTATTGATGTGATCAAAATAACCTGACAGTCTACGATTTAATAGTTTCAAATGACTATTGAGGTGACATTTTGTTACATTTTATCCCTCAAAGTCATTTTTTCCTCCTTCTCTTTCTCTCTTTCCCCATTATGGTGTGCACTATCATACAATTTTTGCAGACTATTTTGTTTTAGTGGGCTATTTGGTGCACAAACAAATTTCATTTTCATGGGATTTTGAATTTTGATGTGGGATTTTGGCAATTCTGAGATGCAAACCTGCAACTGTATTACCTGCTGAACACCATCCAGAATTAATTGTGAGATTTTTACATGTTTCTAAATTCACATAGAAAAAGTCATTACTTTTATCATGTTCTGTGATAACTTATTTTCAATCTGGTACATGGAACAAAACAAGTGGATTAATATTAAGAAAGCAAAAAAGGTCGAAACTTTGGAAGTAAAAAAAGAGCTTCTTGCAAAGAAAGTGTTCAAATCACCATTTAATCCTTTAACATTTAATTTATGCTGTCATAATTACTAGTTTGTCAAAATTAGTATTCCAGTGCATGCACAAAAAAGGAAAAATTATTTTATATGTAAAAGTACCTGTATTGAAATGCTTCAAGATTTTGAATACAACATGTGTGATTTTACGCCTCATTTCAACTTTGTGAAGTTACCAATTGTTTTTCATTTTCTATTTCAAAACTTTTGGCCATGACAACAAGATTAACTGTCTTAAAATTTAGACTCGATCAAACTGAAAACATAATTATGCAGCTGATATAATATGATTCAACAACTAAAACTTGTCTTTGTAACTGTAGAAAATGTTGTGGTAAGAGGAGAAAACGCTGTTTTAAATATTTTCTGAATGTTTCTTTTATCACATAACTACCTTTGTTTCCAGCGTAATACATGTACAGCCATTATCAATTTTCTTATCTTGCACTCATTTCAGATTAGCATTATGTGACATCATATCATAACATCATTTTACACTAGTTTCAGAGAAGTAAATTGAGGAATGCTCATGTGTACATACTTGGTTTTGCAAATTTTAACCTAATACTCTTCTTATTATGGTTATGTGATTTTAAAACAAGAGGGCCATGATGGCCTTGAAGTTGCTCACCTGAGCCTTTTGACCAAACATGATCCATTTTAAATCTCTTTCGAGATATCATGACAAACATTCCAACAAGCTTTCATAATTAGTGAACTGAAAATTTGCAAATTTGGCTTCTAGCATGTACACAAGCTGTCTCTAGACTCATCTAAGATGTCATCAAGACAAATATTTTGACCGAGTTTCAAGAGTATTGAACTTAAATTGTGGACTCTAGAGTATAACAAGGTTTTCTAAGATTAAACCTTGTGACCTAGTTTTTCACCTGACCCAACCCATTTTCATTCATCAAAGATGTTATCAAGAAAAAAATTCTGACCAAGTTTCATGAGTATTGGGCTGAAAATGTAGCCTCTAGAGCAAACACAAGTTTTTTCAAATATTGTTCCCTGTGACCTAGTTATTGACCTGAGGTGACCCACTTTCAAATTCCTCCTAGATAATATCAAGAGAAGCATTCTGACTAACTTTCATGAGTATTTGAGTGAAAATGAGGCCTCTAGAGCTTACACATGGTTTTTATAAGATTTGATCTAGTGACCTAGTTTTCACCCAACATAACCCACTTTTGAACTCGTCCGAGATATCATCAAGACAAACATTCTGACCAACTTTCAAGATTATTGGACTAAAAATGAGCGTACACAAGGTATCAAAGATTTAACCTAGTGACCTAGTTTTTGACCCGAGATGACCCATTTTCGAACATATCCAAGATATCATCAAGGGAAACATTCTGACCAAGTGTCATGAGTAGCAGACTGAAAATGTGGCCTCTAGACCGTACACACGGTCTTTCTAAGATTTGACCTATTGAGCTAGTTTTAGACCTGACATGAGCCACTTTCAAAGTATCAGACAGAAAATGTGCCCTCTAGAGTGTACACAAGGTAAAAAGTTGACGACGGACGACAGACGCCGGACACAGCACGATCACAATAGCTCACCATGAGCACTTCGTGCTCAGGTGAGCTAAAAAATATGACAGAGATTGGCTTTTGAGATAAAATTTATTTAAAGTCATCTCCAAAAATGTCATAAAACTTCCAGAGGCTCACTTTATTACATTTTTTCAAGACTTATTTTATAAAATTTGATCTCAAATGCAAACTCATGTCATATCCTATATATCTGGCAGCAGTATCTAGGTCCCTCATTTGTTTAATTGAAAATACCCTGATTACAAAATTTATATGGCACTTTCAGTCTTTAACTTGACTGTTTACAAAGTTCTTGACTCATTTAACTTGAAAATACGTACAGACAACAAATTGAATTTGAGCCATTTAATGATGGAATTTACTTTTGAAAGGGTAGAATACATTGTGGGAAAATGCTGGTTCACCAGCATTTTTTTTTTCCTTTTCCCATGGTGTTTTCAACAAGAGGGCCATGATGGCCCTGAAGTCGCTCACCTGAACCTTTTGACCAAACATGATCCATTTTAAATCTCTTTCGAGATATCATGACAAACATTCCAACAAGCTTTCATAATTAGTGAACTGAGATAGGTAAAGTTAGCTACTAGTAGCTGGCTACTAGTAGCCAGCTTCTTGTTCAGGTAAAGTTAGCTACTAGTAGCCAGCTACTAGTAGCCAGCTACTTGAGCTGGTAAAATTCGTTATTTGTAGCCAGCTACTGGTAGCCACCTTCTAGTAAGCAGTCACCTGTAAAGGAAAATCTGGCAATTCGTACCAAGTGACCAATGTATAGGTAATTAAAATGGAGGTTTTTATTAGTTTCCTAAAGGTACAAGTAGCTGGCGAACCAAATGTCGGCGCCATAAACGAAATGTTTTTCTTCCATCAAGAATACCATATAAATGCATCAGAAAAATCAAAATCAAATAATTTCCTGTATTAAAGGGTCAAGCTACGAGATCTGTCAATAGGAATTTTTTTCACATTTGTTTTTAATTTGGGATTCAAAATGTACAAGTAACTGACGAGATTAAGACAGACATTTCAAAATATTTCAAAGAATCATATTCCTGTACTACAGAGAAATTAAAAATATCATTTTCAATTCATTTTTAATTATTAAAGGGGCCAGGTAATCGTCATGAAAAGTGGGACATTTTTCAATTTCACTTAGAAAAGAATTCAAAGGTACAAGTAGCTGGCGAATCTAAGAGCTGTTTTTGTAATTAAGTGCTTGTTTTGAATAAAGTAGACTATAAATGCGAAATGATGATTTAAAATGTACAAGTAGCTGGCTAGATTTAGAGAGATTTTTCAAAATATTTCAATGAATCATATTGAGGATACTTAGGAGAAAACAAAGATATCAAAATCAATCCATTTTTATTCATTAAAGGGGGCAGCTACTTGTCAGGAAAATGCAGATATTTTTCAATTATACTAAGTGTGAAATCAAAAGGTACAAGTAGCTGGCGAGCCTAAGAGTGAATTTTGAAATTAAATGCTTGTTTTGAATAACAGAGACTATGAATGTATGAGAAAACTAAAAATTGAATCATTTCCGGTTATTAAAGGGGCTAGCTACTTGATTTAAAAAGGGGACAACTTTGCTGTTTTTCGAAGTCATGATTTCAAATGTACAAGTAGCTGGCTAGATTTAGAGAGATTTTTCAAAATATTTCAACGAATCATATTGAGGATATTTAGGGGAAATTAAAGGTATCAAAATCAATCCATTCTTATCATTTAAAGGGCCCAGCTACTCGTCATGAAAATAAGGATATTCTTCAATTTTACTTAGAGTGAAATCAAAAGGTACAAGTAGCTGGCGAGCCTAAGAGCGAATTTTGAAATTAAATGTTTGTTTTGAATAACAGATACTATGAATGTATACGACAACTCAAAATTGAATCATTTCCGGTTATTAAAGGGGCCAGCCATTTGATTTGAAAACTGTACACCTTTCCTGTTTTTCGAAGTAATGATTTCAAATGTACAAGTAGCTAGCGAGATTAAAAGAGATTTTTCAAAATTTTTCAACAAATCTTTTTGGGGACACTTACGAGAAATTAAAAATATCAAAATCAATCCATTCTTACCCATTTAAGGGGCCAGCCACTCGTCATGAAAATGCGGATATTTTTCATTTTCCTTAAGAGTGAAATCAAAAGGCACAGGTAGCTTGCAAGCCTAGGAGCGATTTTTGAAATTGAATGCTCGTATTGAATAAAAGAGACTATAAATGCACGAGAAAACTCAAAATTGAAGCATTTCCTGTTATTAAAGGGGCCAGCTACTTGATCTGAACATGGGACAAATTTGCACTTTTGTAAAATCATGATTTAGAATGTACAAGTAGCTGGCAAGATTTAGAGAAATTTTTCAAAATATTTCAACAAATTATATTGAGGATACGTAGGAGAAATTAAAGATATCAGAATCAATCCATTCTTTTTCATTAAAGAGGCCTGCTACTCGTCATAAAAAATGCGGATATTTTTCAATTTTACTTAGAGTGAAATCAAAAGGTACAAGTAGCTGGCAAGCCTAAGAGCGATTTTTGAAACTGAATGCTCGTATTTAATAAAAGAGAGTATAAATGCACAAGAAAACTCGAAATTGAAACATTTCCGGTTATTAAAGGGGCCAGTTACTTGATCTGAAAATGGGACAACTTTGCACTTTTGCGAAATCATGATTTAAAAGGTACAAGTAGCTGGCTAGATTTTGAGAGATTTTTCAAAGTATTTCAACGAATCATATTGAGGATACATAGAAATTAAAAATATCAAAATCAATGAATTCTTATTCATTTTAGGGGCCAGCTACTCGTCAGGAAGATAAGGATATTTTTCAATTTTACTTAGAGTGAAATCAAAAGGTACAAGTAGCTGGCGAGCCTAAAAGCGAATTTTGAAATTATATGCTTATTTTGAATAACAGAGACTATGAATGTATGAGAAAACTCAAAATTGAATCATTTCTAGGTATGAAAGGGGCCAGCTACCTGATTTGAAAACTGGACAACTTTGCTGTTTTTCGAAGTAATGATTTCAAATGTACAAGTAGCTATCTAGCTTAAAAGAGATTTTTAAAAATATTTTAACAAATCATTTTGAGGACACTTAGGAGAAATTAAAAAATATCAAAATCAATCCATTCTTATCCATTTAAGGGGTCAGCTACTCGTCATGAAAATGTGGATATTTTTCAATTTTACTTAGAGCGAAATCAAAAGGTACAAGTAGCTGGCAAGCCTAAGAGCGATTTTTGAAATTGAATGCTTGTTTTTAATAAAGATGACTATAAATGCATTAGAAAATTCTAAATTGAAGCATTTCCAGTTATTAAAGGGGCCAGCTACTTGATCTGAAAATGGGACACCTTTCCACTTATGCGAAATAATGATTAAAAAAGTACAAGTAGCTGGCTAAATTTAGAGAGATATATTTTAAACTAATTTGATGAATGATACTAGGGAAACTTAGGAGAAATTAAAGATATCAAAATCAATCCATTCTTATTCATAAAAGGGTCCAGCTACTCGTCATGAAAATGAGGATATTTTTCAATTTTACTTATAGTGAAATCAAAAAGTACAAGTAACTGGCGAGCCCAAGAGGGAATTTTGACATTGAATGCTCGTTCTGAATAAAAGATACTATAAATGCACGAGAAAACTCGAAATTGAAGCATTTCCGGTTATCAAAGGGGCCAGCTACTTGATCTGAAAATGGGACAACTTTACACTTTTGCGAAATCATGATTTAAAATTTACAAGTAGCTGGCTAGCTTTAGAGAAATTTTTTCAAAATATTTCAACAAATTATATTGAGGATATGTAGGAAAAACTACAGCTGTCACTGAATGTGATTTTATACCCCCGCCAGCGCTTTGACAGAAACAGGCAATTTAACAAAAAATTTTCTAATTTCTGGGGGAGATTACCCTTGAATCATAGGGAGTAGATGATTGAAAACTGCGTATTGCACAACTTCAATATATGATCAATATATGTGCAAAGTTTCAATACAATTGAAGGAAAACTGTAGGAGTTTGCGACACAAAATTACTAGTATTTTGTACGCAGACGGGCACACGGACGGACACACAGACAGACGGACAGACAGGCTGATTCCAGTATAATCATAAAAACATTCGTTTTGCGGGGGTATACTAAAGATATCAAAATGAATCCATTCTTATTCATTAACTCATCATAAAAAATGCGGATATTTTTCAATTTTACGTCAAGTGAAATCAAAAAGTACAAGTAGCTGGCGACCCTAAGAGCGATTTTTGAAACTGAATGCTTGTTTTGAATAACAGAGACTATAAAGGCATGAGAAAACTAAAAATTGAATCATTTTCGCTTATTAAAGGGGCCAGCTACTTGATCTAAAAGTGGGACAACTTTGCACTCGTTCGAAAGCATGATTTTAAATGTACAAGTAGCTGCCTAGATTTAGAGAGATATTTCAAAATATTTCAACGAATCATATTGAGAATACTTAGGGGAAATTAAAGGTATCAAAATCAATCCATTCTTATCATTAAAGGGCCCAGCTACTCATCATGAAAATAAGGATATTTTTCAATTTTACTTAGCGTGAAATCAAAAGGTACAAGTAACTGGCGAGCCCAAGAGCGAATTTTGAAATTATATGCTTGTTTTGAATAATAGAGACTATGAATGTATGAGAAAACTCAAAATTGAATCATTTCTAGGTATGAAAGGGGCCAGCTACCTGATTTGAAAACTGGACAACTTTGCTGTTTTTCAAAGTAATAATTTCAAATGTACAAGTAGCTAGCGAGAATAAAAGAGATTTTTCAAAATATTTCAACGAATCATATTTAGGATATTTAGGGAAAATTAAAAATATCAAAATCATTCCATTCTTATCATTTAAAGGGCCCAGCTACTCGTCAGGAAAATGAGGATATTTTTCAATTTTACTTAGAGTGAAATCAAAAGGTACAAGTAGCTGGCGAGCGTAAGAGTGATTTTTGAAACTGATTGCTCGTATTGAATAAATGAGAGTATAAATGCACGAGGAAACTCGAAATTGAAACATTTCCAGTTATTAAAGGGGCCAGCTACTTGATCTGAAAATGGGACAACTTTTCACTTTTGCGAAATCATGATTTAAAATGTACAAGTAGCTGACTAGATTTAGAGAGATATTTCAAAATATTTCAACAAATCATGTTCAGGATATTTAGGGGAAATTAAAGATATCAAAATCAATCCATTCTCATCATTTTAAGGGGCCTGCAATTCGTCATGAAAATGCGGATATTTTTCAAGCCTATGAGTGGTTTTTTAAAATAAATGCTTGTTTTGAATGAAGAAGACTAGAAAGGCACCAGAAAACTCAAAATTAAAAGATTTCCAGTTATTAAAGGGGTCAGCTACTTGATCTGCAAACGGGACAATTTGGCAGTTTTGCGAAATAATGATTCAAAATGTACAAGTAGCTGGCGATATAAACTCTTTACAAAACAACAAAAATGTAGACTTGTCCAAATTTAAAGCATTTGCAGATGACAATTTAAATGTGGCTCAAATGGTGCAAACTTTCTTTGATTAGGTAGAAAACATGGTGAGAAAAGGAGAAAACGCTGGTAACCAGCATTTTCTCCTTTTTTCCACTATGTTTTCAAAAGGCTTCTTTCCCAGGGTCGTGAAATGTCGGCATTGTGTAGTAAAGGGTTAAGACAGATATTTCAAAAGCTTTTAGCCAATGATGGGCAATGACAAAATCGTACACTGGAGATAATACTACTAGTAATTTTTCTTTTACATTTTTTTAAACGTCTTTCATCTACCAAAAATGGTGTAGACCATGTTCCTTTACAAAATAATTCCCCATGAAATAACAAACTTGCACTCAGTTTCCACAGGAATCATCAAATTAACAAAATAAACACATTTTAGACATGTCCTTTCATTTTCTCCGATAAAACAATGCAGCAGAAGTGCTTGCTGTCGAATTTTCAAATGGGACTACTTTTGACTACTATGACCTGGAAGGTGTTCGCAGTGGTGTCACTCCATAAACGACAGCAGTTTGTCAAACACAGAAGGGTTCCAAATGAGGAGAGACCATGAACAACAACTTCTGGCAATTTCTGATTGTATCGAACAGACCTAGCTTTCAAAGTGAAAGTTTCACAGACCCACAATAGCGTACGCCAGTATCGAATTATCATTCGACCCCCATATGAAAGGTAGGCAATTTATATCAAAAATCGCTCATTGGCCCACTAGCTACTTGTACCTTTGGATTTTACTCTAGGTAAAATTGAAAAATATCCTTATTTTCATGACAAGTAGCTCTCCCCTTTGATGAATAAAAATGGATTGATTTTGATACCTTTAATTTCTCCTAAGTATCTTCAATATAATTTATTGAAATATTTTGAAAAATTCTCTCTAAATCTAGCCAGCTACTTGTACATTTTAAATCATCATTTCGCAAAAGTTCAAAATTGTCCCATTTTTTCATATCAAGTAGCAGCCCCTTTAATAACCGGAAATGCTTCAATTTTGAGTTTTCTAACGCATTTATAGTCTACTCTATTTAAAACAAGCATTTAATTACAAAAATCCCTCTTGGGCCCGCCAGCTACTTGTACCTTTTGATTTCACTCTAAGTAAAATTGAAAGATATCCACATTTTTATGACAAGTAGATGGACCCTTTAACGAATAACAATGGATTGGTTTTAGTATCTTTAATTTCTCCTAAGTATCCTCAATACGATTCGTTGTATTAGTTTAAAGTACGAGGGTCCTCTAGTAATGAGTGAGACTGTTGTCATATCTCAAAAATTGTCTGACAGATTTTAATGAAACTTTGCACATATATTGCCTAACATATTAGCAACACAAAAATTATGCCAAATGACTTTACATTATGATGTCACAATTATGACGTCACTTCCTGTGACACAAACAACTGCAACATGGCCAGCTTCACAGCAGAAGAACAAAGCTCATATATAAAAATTGAGTATTATAAGGGTAGCACTGGAACAGAGATTTTTCAAACCTTACAAAAAGTTTGTGGGGACCAAGCTATTTCTCGTGAAGCAGTGTTCCGGTGGACTGCACAGTTTAAGGAAGGAAGGACTAGCGTGCAGAAGCAACCCAGCCCAGGTCGGCCAACAGAAGCAACAAGCGAAGAAAATATCCAAAAGGTGAAGGCTGTAATGGAGACTGATCAAAGATACACATGTAAAGAAGTAGCCAATGAAATTGGGATAAGTCATGGGTCAGTACATACAATTTTGACAAATAAGTAAAACATGCAATGTGTTGCTGCAAGGTGGGTACCCCATGCACTGAGCTCGGAGCAGAAACAGGCAAGAGTGGATGTTGCCAGTCAATTACTGGAAAGATACAAAAATGAGGGTGATATGTTTCTTAACAGGATAGTGGCAATAGATGAGACTTGGATATGAATTTATGAACCAGAACTAAAAAGACAATCTTCAGAATGGCACACGCCGGGGTCCCCACGACCCATTAAATTCAGGCAAAAACAAGGAAATTTGAAGATGATGATGATTTTTGCCTATGATAATCATGGCATATTAGCTGCAAATCAGGTCCCGATCGGGAAAACAGTCAATCAAGAGTATTATTGTACATTTCCGATGTCTGTCATGAGACCTGCCATTCGCAAGTAGCGACCGCAGCTGCTTGAACTTACACCATTAATTCTGCATGACAACGCCGCCTGTCACAAGGCAGGTAGGGTGACGTCACTATTGACGCTCATTAACTGGGACATTTTACCGCACCCTCCATATTCTCCAGACATGAGTCCTCCAGACTTTGATCTTTTTCCTAAGTTGAAAGAACCATTGCGAGGTGTGCGTTTTGAGGATTTAGACGCCCTGGAAGTAGAGGTGGCCAGTCAAATTCGACGCATTAACTCTGGTTGCCTAGCAACGGGAATAAGAAGACTTCTTCACTGATCGAATTCTGTCATTGAAAAGAGAGCAGCCTATATTGAAGGAATGTAGGAACATTGGATGAGTATTAGTTCAGCTATTTTTTCAATAACTACAGTCTCACTAATTATTGGATGACCCTCGTATATCTCTCTAAATTTAGCCAGCTACTTGTACGTTTTTAATAATTATTTCGCAAAAGTGGAAAGGTGTCCCCTTTAATGACCGAAAATGTTTCAATTTAGAGTTTTCTCATGCATTTATAGTCATCTTTATTCAAAACAAGCATTCAATTTCAAAAATCGCTCTTAGGCTCGCCAGCTACTTGTACCTTTTGATTTCACTCTAAGTAAAATTGAAAAATTATCCACGTTTTCATGATGAGTAGCTGGCCCTTAAATGGATAAGAATGGATTGATTTTGATATTTTTAGTTTCTTCTAAGTGTCCTAAAAATGATTTGTTAAAATATTTTGAAAAATCTCTTTTAAACTCGCTAGCTACTTGTACATTTGAAATCATTACTTTGCAAATGTGGAAAGTTGTCCCATTTTCAAATCAGTAGCTGGCCCCTTTAATAGCTGGAAATGCTTACATTTTCACTATTTTGGTGCATTTATCATCCCCTTTATGTAAAACAAGCATTAAATTTTAAAAACAGCTCTTAGACTCGCCAGCTACTTGTACCTTTGAATTCCTGAGTGAAAATGAAAAATATCCCAATTTTCATGACGAGTAGCTGGCCCCTTTAATAACTGGAAATGATTCAATTTTGAGTTTTCTCATATATTCATAGTATCTGTTATTCAAAACAAGCATTTAATTTCAAAATTCGCTCTAAGGCTCGCCAGCTACTTGTACCTTTTGATTTCACTCTAATTAAAATTGAAAAATATCCCTATTTTCATGACGAGTTGCTGGCCCCTAAAATGAATAAGAATTGATTAATTCTGATATTTTTAATTTCTCCTACATATCCTCAATATGATTTGTTGAAATATTTTGAAATATCTCTCTAAATCTAGCCAGCTACTTGTACATTTTAAATCATGATTTCGCAAAAGTGCAAAGTTGTCCCATTTTCAGATCAAGTAGCTGGCCCCTTTAACAACCGGAAATGCTTCAATTTCGAGTTTTCTCGTGCATTTATAGTCTCTTTTATTTAATACGAGCATTCAATTTCAAAAATCGCTCTTGGGCTCGCCAGCTACCTTTGCCTTTTGATTTCACTCTAAGTAAAATTAACAAATATCCGCATTTTCATGACGAGTAGCTGGCCCCTTAAATGGATAAGAATGGATTGATTTTGATATTTTTAATTTCTCCTAAGTTTCCCCAAAAGAATTGTTGAAATATTTTGAAAAATCTCTTTTAATCTCACTAGCTACTTGTACATTTGAAATCATTATTTCGAAAAACAGCAAAGTTGTACAGTTTTCAAATCAAGTAGCTGGCCCCTTTAATAACTGGAAATTATTCAATTTTGAGTTGTCTTATACATTCATAGTATCTGTTATTCAAAGCAGGCATTTAATTTCAAAATTCGCTCTTAGGCTCGCCAGCTACTTGTACCTTTTGATTTCACTCTAAGTAAAATTGAAAAATATCCGCATTTTCCTGGCGAGTAGCTGGGCCCTTTAAATGATAAGAATGGATTGATTTTGATACCTTTAATTTCCCCTAAATATCCTCAATATGATTCGTTGAAATCTCTCTAAATCTAGCCAGCTACTTGTACATTTGAAATCATTACTTCGAAAAACAGCAAAGTTGTCCCCTTTTTAAATCAAGTAACTAGCCCCTTTAATAACCGGAAATGATTCAATTTTTAGTTTTCTCATACATTCATAGTCTCTGTTATTGAAAACAAGCATTTAATTTCAAAATTCACTCTTAGGCTCGCCAGCTGCTTGTACGTTTTGATTTCACACTAAGAATAATTGAAAAATATCCGCATTTTCCTGACAAGTAGCTGCCCCCTTTAATGAATAAAATGGATTGATTTTGATATCTTTAATTTCTCCTAAGTATCCTCAATATGATTCATTGAAATATTTTGAAAAATCTCTCTAAATCTAGCCAGCTACTTGTACATTTTAAATCATCATTTCGCAAAAGTGCGAAGTTGTCCCGTTTTCATATCAAGTAGCTGGCCCCTTTAATAACTGGAAATGCTTCAATTTTGAGTTTTCTGATGCATTTATAGTCTACTTTATTCAAAACAAGCACTTAATTACAAAAACAGTTGTTAGACCCGTTAGCTACTTGTACCTTTGAATTCCTTTCTAAGTGAAATTGAAAAATGTCCCAATTTTCATGACGAGTAGCTGGCCCCTTTAATGATTAACTAGAGCTGTCACTGAATGTGACTTAATACCCCCACCAGCGCTTTGACAGAAACAGGCAATTTAACAAAAAATTTTCTAAGTTCAAGGGGAGATTACCCTTGAATCATAGGGAGTAGATGATTGAAAACTGCGTCTTGCACAACTTCAGTATACCATCAATGTATCAACAAACTTTCAATACAATAGCAGCAAAACTGTAGGAGGAGTTCGCGACACAAAATTACTAGAATTTTGTACACAGACGGACACAGGGACGGACGGACAGACAGGCTGATTCCAGTATACCCCCGAAAACATTCGTTTTGCGGGGGTATAAAAATGAATTGAAAATGGTATTTTCAATTTCTCCGTAGTACAGTGAATGTGATTCTTTGAAATATTTTGAAATGTCTGTCTTAATCTCGTCAGCTACTACGAATTGCCAGATTTTCCTTTACAAGTGACTGCTTACTAGAAAGTGGCTACCAGTAGCTGGCTACAAATAACCAATTTTACCAGCTCAAGGAGCTGGCTACTAGTAGCTGGCTACTAGTAGCTAACTTTACCTGAACAAGTAGCTGGCTACTAGTAGCTTACTACTAGTAGCTAACTTTACCTATCTAGTGAACTGAAAATTTGCAAATTTGGCCTCTGGCATGTACACAAGCTTCCTCTAGACTCATCTAAGATGTCATCAAGACAAATATTTTGACCGGGTTTCATGAGTATTGAACTTAAACTGTGGCCCCTAGAGTATAACAAGGTTTTTCTAAGATTTAACCTTGTGGCCTAGTTTTTCACCCGACCCCACCCATTTTCATTCATCAAAGATGTTATCAAGAAAAGAATTCTGACCAAGTTTCATGAGTATTGGGCTGAAAATGTGGCCTCTAGGGCAAACACAAGTTTTTTCAAATATTGTTCCCCGTGACCTAATTATTGACCTGAGGTGACCCATTTTCAAACTCCTCCTAGATAATATCAACACAAGCATTCTGACTAAGTTTCATGAGAATTTGAGTGAAAATGAGGCCTCTAGAGTTTGCACATGGTTTTTCTAAGATTCGACCTAGTGACCTGGTTTTTCATCCAACATAACCCACTTTTGAACTCGTGCGAGATATCATCAACACAAACATTCTGACCAAATTTCAAGAGTATTGGACTACAAAAGTGTCCTCTAGAGCATACACAAGGTATCAAAGATTTGGCCTAGTGACCTAGTTTTTGACCCGACATGATCCATTTTCAAACTTGTCCAAGATATCATCAAGGCAAAAATTCTGACCAATTTTCAAGAGTGTTGGACTGAAAATGTGGACTCTAGAGCGTACACAAGGTCTTTCTAAGATTTGACCTATTGACCTAGTTTTAGACCTGACATGACCCATTTTCGAACTTGTCCGAGATATCATCAAGACAAACATTCTGACCAATTTTCAAGAGTATTGGACTGAAAATGTGGACTCTAGAGTGTACACAAGGTTTTTCTAAGATTTGACCTAGTTTTTTACCTGACATGACCCATTTACAAACTCATCCGAGATATCATCAAGACAAATATTCTGACCAACTTTCAAGAGTACTGGACTGAAAATGTGGACTCGAGAGCGTACACAAGGTTTTTCAAAGATTTGACCTATTGACCTAGTTTTTGACCCGACATGACCCATTTTAGAACTCGTCCAAGATATCAGAAAGGCAAACATTCTGACCAATTTTCAAGAGTACTGGACTGAAAATGTGGCCTCTAGAGCGTACACAAGATTTTTCTAAGATTTGACCTAGTGACCTAGAATTGACCAGACATGACCCATTTTCGAACTCATCCAAGATATCATCTAGGCAAACATTCTGACTAATTTTCAAGAGTATTGGACAGAAAATGTGGTCTCTAGAGCGTACACAATGTTTTTCAAAGATTTGACCTAGTGACCTACTTTTTTACCAGACATGACCCATTTTCATACTAGTCCAAGATATTATCAAGGCACACATTCTGACCAACTTTCTGGAGTACTGGACAGAAAATGTGGCCTCTAGAGCGTACACAAGATTTTTCTAAGATTTGCCCTAGTGACCTAGTTTTTGACCCAACATGACCCATTTTCGATCTGTCCAAGATATCATCAAGGCAAACATTCTGACCAAGTTTCATGAGTATCAGACTGAAAATGTGGCCCTTTAGAGCGTACACAAGGTAAAAAGTTGACGACGGACGACACACGACGGACGCCAGACAAGGCACGATCACAATAGTTCACCATGAGCACTTCGTGCTCAGGTGAGCCAAAAAGCCTTTTTCATCGATGTCATTTAAAAAGGCTGATCGTTCAATACAAGTGTTTAAGAAACAAGTCAAAAATTTAAAAAAAAAAAAGAGGTGATTAGGAAAAAGCAAAGCAAAAGATGTGTGGAAGCCAATTCAGTAAAAATTGCTTAACTGATGCTGTTAATGCAGATAGTCAACACCAAAATTCAAACTAAAGACAGGAATATGTTATTTATAAGTGTTAATCTCAGTTAAATAATAACTTATTAAAAAGTGTTAATATTAGTGAAATATCTACCCTTCTATATCCTCTCCCTCGCTGAAAAAGTAAACAAAACAACATTTATGAACATAAATTACTCTATTTCAGCTAAACAAAGAATGGCTGAAAACAAAAGTAGAATACTAGACTACCACATTCAACTTATTTTTTCTGTAAAGCATGACAATTAGCCCTTTAACAAACAATTCTGTGCTTTTAAGACCCCTAAAAGACTATCAAAAACACTGTGAATAAGAAAGCAAAATGCTGGTAACCATCATTTTCTCCATTTCTCACAGTATTTTCTACAGGTTCCAACATATTTGCCACATATAAAGAGAACTGTAAAAGCTTTTATTAACATCAACTTTAAATTTTGTTGCCTGGTAAACAGTCAACATTGAACGATCCCTTTTTTCAGACATTGCGCTTCCTACTTTAAGTAAATGTGTCGTAAAAGAGAGATATGTTTTAGAACTACTATGGAAAACAATATTGCAAAAGCAGCATTTACAACTGCTTGGACAGTTGCATAGTCACAATGGATAAACTGACTTGCAATCAGTTGCTTTTATATGATGTTCGAGTTTCCAAAATGAATGATAACTGTGGGCCAATCCAACAATTAGCACATCAATCAATGTTGAAATAAAATATCACAAAAGCAGCAGACAAAAAAGTCAATTATTAGATCAATGAAAAAAATTAAAACAAGAGGACCGTGATGGCCCTGAAGTCGCTCACCTGAGCCTTTAGATCAAACATGACCCATTTCCAATCTCTTCAGAGATATTAAGACAAACATTCTGACAAACACTCATTAGTATTGGACTTACAAATATGGCCTCTAGATTGCACACAAGCTTTTTCTAGAATTTGTGTCAGCCGCCTACTTGACATGTAGAAATTATCCAGACAAACATTCTGACAAACTTTCATAAGTATTTGTGAGAAAATGTGGCCTGTAGGGTGTACAAAAGGTTCATACTAGTCTAAGATATTATCAAGACAAACATTCTAAGCAAATTTCAAGATTATTGGACTGAAAATGTGGCCTCTAGAGCGTACACAAGGTTTTTCAAGAATCAAACCTGGTGACCTAGATTTTGATTCCACGTGACCCATTTTAAATGTGGCCTGTAGGGTGTACAAAAGGTTTTTCCAAGATTTGACCTAGTGACCTAGTTTTTTATCCAACATGACCCATTTTCATACTAGTCTAAGATATTATCAAGACAAACATTCTGACCAAATTTCAAGATTATTGAACTGAAAATGTGGCCTCTAGAGCATACACAAGATTTCACCCAGTACCTAGTTTTTGACCTGACATGACTCATCTTCAAACTCGTCCAAGCTATCATCATGACAAACATTCTGACCATCTTTCAAGAGCACTGGACTGAAAATGTGGCCTCTGGAGTGTATACAAGGTCTTTCCAAGATTTGACCTAGTGACAAAGTTTTTTGACCTGACATGGCCCATTTTCAAATTCATCTGAGATATCATCAAGACAATCATTCTGACCAATTTTCAAGAGTATTGGACAGAAAATGTGGCTTCTGGAGCATACACAAGGTTTTTCTAAGATATGACCTAGTGACCTAGTTTTTAACTCGGCATGGCCCATTTCTGAACTCGTCCGAGATATCATCATGAGAAACATTCTGACCAACTTTCAAGAGTATTGGACTGAAAATGTGGACTGTACACAAGGTAAAAGTTGATGACAAACGACGCACGACGGACGCCAGACAACGGACACAGCATGATCACAAAAGCTCACCTTGAGCACTTTGTGCTCAGGTGAGCTAAAAAGAAAAGAATTGAAACCATGCATTCAAAGAACCAAAATAGTTTACAGTAGTCTTTTGAGCACAAATTTAAGCAAACGCAAGAGCAATTTCAAAGTTGCTTTAGTCTAAATTTAATAAGAAAGCAGATTATTTTGTGCAATCTGATCTTGATCTACAGTGGACCCATATGCTTTCTAAAATGTTTTCTGCCCTGTCACATACAAACTCTATCATTTAAGCTACTATTACTTTGTTGTCTGCAAATATTTTTAATTTGGACAGGTCTAAAATTTTGTCATTTATTCAAGAGTTTAAAAATACAACACATTTAATACTTATTCAAAAGACCATCGCATAAAACGACTATAACAACCATAACAACAAACATCAACAGCTTTTTCACACACATCAAAAAGTCACACAGTACAGCACATCACAAAGAACACCAGGCAAAGAGAGGCTGGCATAGAGTTCAATCACAGGCAAGTAACATGGTACAAAATGTCACATAGAAAATGAGGCAAGACAGGCTGGCAGGCTGAAATAGAGTTCAATTACAGGCAAATCAAATGGTACAAAACATTACATATAGAACACGCGTCAAGGCAAAAGGAGGCCGGCATGCTGAAATAGAGACCCATCACAGGCAAGTCACATGGTACAATATGTCAAATAGAACATGAGGCTAGAGAGGCTGACAGGCTGAAATCACAGACCTTTGAAGCTCCAATGGGATTTTCATTAAACATCAAACTTTTCTTTCCTCCATCATTGGACACCTTTACTAAAAATAGCACATTTGCGCATCACCTCTATATAATATATAGTAACACAAGATGTGCAACCAAATTGGAAAGCATTTGACCCCTTGTTTAGCTTGAAAGAGAATATTTGACTATAATTGTGTGAAAAAAGCTGGTAATTGGTACAAAAGGGTTCAAAAATGAATTTTTCTTTTTCTTTTGTTCTCTGACATTCAAAGGTTTCAAACTATTCTTGCATCAAAATATTGGGGCTGATGCCATGAGTTTTTAAAAACCTTTACATTTTCCGGATCGCCATGGGCTTACATCATACAATTCATGATTGAGCAGAGAATTATTACTCACGTGAATTTACTGTCAAAGACATGCAAAAGTTTTTTATCAATAAATGGTACTTATGCATTTGAAAAGATGCCAAATGTAAGATGGAATTTGTAATACTGGATTAGATTAAAAAATATAATATAACAGACAAAATATTATTTCAATAATTTCACCAATAACATCAACAAAAAATTTTGAAACCTTTGTTTTGAAAGAGTACTTAAATTACAAATCGCTGCAGGATATTGCATTGTGTGACATTAGAGCATGGGAATCCGCAAAATATGGAAGCTTTTTTAAATTCTTGAGATCAGCATCAATAGCTGGTTGCACAAGTCTTTTGAGACCTTGGAATGTCAAAAATGAAAGAAAAATCATTTATCACATATCCTCCCTTGTTTTGAGTGCAATATACCCATTACGAATTTTCTTATCTTATACACGTTTGATATCACAATTGTGTGACGCCATTTTGTACATATTTCACACAAGTGAATGGGTTTTTATGGATATTACCGCGGGTTAATCTATAGATGGTTTTGCATCTTCTGAGCTATATAATTGGTGAAATATTGTTATGTGATAAGAAGAATCTGACATTCGTTGGCGTTTGAGACAAAATTTTATTAAACTCGTCTAGATGAAATGTTATTCAGTGAGCCTTTGGCTAGCTTAATAACATTTTCCCTAGACTCGTTTAATAAAATTTTATCTCAAACACCAACTCATGTCAGATCCTATATTTCTGAATCTATCTGCACCAATCACTTGGTTATTTCTAATTTTGTTTAATGTTCTCTTTCAAGGTGGCAGGCAGTCAAATTTTCTCAGATTTCGTTGCACACCTTGTGTTATTATATATGATAAAGGGGTGATGCACCAGTAAGCTATTGTTAATGATGTGTCAGATGATCGACCAATAAAAATTTTTGTGTTCCATGATAGATCAATAGAACTTTGGTGCCCTACGCTGAAATAGAATTCAGTCACAGGCAAGTCACATGGTACAAAATAGAATACGAGGCAAAGAGGTTGGCATGCTGAAATAGAGTTTTGTCACAGGCATAAAGTTATCAAAGCATTTTCTACTTGAATCATTACCTCCTGCTAATATATTTTTTTCACGTCTTGCAGCACATGGCTTTTGAAAACAGTGTCTAACAAAAGCACCATATGCAGGTGCCAAGGCTAAGCTGCAAGTGCTTGATATTCAATGAAAATACAAAGTTGAAAAAAAGGGCATAAGTGTGTCAAAAATATTTTGATGGTTACCTATCCCTGTTGTATGAGTTACTTTTTTGATAACGAACAACTTTGTCCAAGTTTGAAGTAAATATTTTAGTAATAACAGAGATATTACAAAAAGTCAAAGTTTCTGTATGCCAACGACACAGAAAACAACACCAGGGCCATGACAAGAACTCGTTGTTTTATTCGAAAACAGCCGAGCTAAAAATGAGAAATCCCTCAACAACCTATGAGTTAAAATTTATACAGTAATTCAATGCTGCATAGTTTTTTCAGGAGATAATGATGTATCCAAGAACCATATAGTCTATTTTAACAATTAATGCAAAAATTATAGACTAGTCCAAATTCATAGCATTTTCAGAGGTAACTTAAATGTGCTTCTTTTGACAAAAAGGAGCAATTACTCATAAAATATAAATGACTCCTTTTCATGCCATGTTTTCCAAAGCTTTCATCCAGGTATAGACATAAAACATTTTTTTAAGGGTAGATGGTAAGAAATGTATCATGCACAACTTTCATAAAGCATTATACAAACAGATGTAGCGTTGTGCCACCAAATGTAACCATTGACTAATTTTACATTGCCACAAATTATTTTCATACACAACTTACAGGTACGACTTTTGCCAGTCTCGATGCTAAACATTCTGGCAAACAGGGACATCGTCCATTTCTGGCAATATCTCCTTTTGCCACAATATTTACAACAGAAAGTAGGAAATAACAGGAAATCTTCTGTTGGTGGTCAATATGTATCAATCTGGTTGTATAATTCAGTATTGCATTTTAACCCTTAGAGTGCCAATGAACTCTTTAGTTAACAATCATAAGTTTTATGAACCCTGAGGAAGAATACTTTTGAAATCATTTAGAGAAAGGAGAAAATGAGGGTATATTAAGCCACATTAAAATCATAGTGTGCGTGTGCTATCAAATTGGAAGAGCCCAAAATGTGGTCATGTGATAAATAGTTACATGTAACTCTTTGCTAGAAAAGAAGATTTTTGGCTTGCTTAAACTGAAAGCATTTGCAGATGATAAATTAAGTGTGGCTCAAAGGATAGATTCGGGCAGAAAACATTCCCACAATGTTTTCAAAAGCCTTTTTTCTCAGGGGTATTAAAACAAGATTTGGTAAAAGATTAAATGATAATTTATGAACATTTGCAGTATACCAAAAAAGATCTATATTTAATTCGGTTTTAAATCTATTTTTGGAAATATATTTTACAAAGTATTTGACAGTCCAGGACAAAAATCAAATGTTCCTAGCAATCTGTTTTCTTTGATCTACTTCACAAAGTATTTGACACTGCAGAACCAAAATCAAATGTTCCTAGCACTCTGATCCTGGTCTACACTGAACTGCAATAGCAACTAAAGTTTGGTACTCTATGGGTTGATACAGGAGAGCACATAATCACCATGAATTGTAAATTGCATTTTTAGTTTTATTAAAAATTTTGAAAGTAATACAATTTCTGCTTGGCTAAACCAAATGGTTTAGCCAATCAATAATTGTGCTACTTTCAAAATTCAGAAAATTCTTGAGAATAAGATTAAAGTAGCTATTAAGAATTGTTGGTGAATACGTCCCAGGAAACTTCACCCCAAAAAGAGCTGAAATCAAAGGGACAAAGGTCAAAGTTTGGCACACCAAACATGGTTAATATTGAACTATATACATATACTTACAACAGAATTTCTAAATGCTAAATTTAATGCAGACTGATCTCTGGATATTAACGAGGCATTCTGAATACAAGAGAAAAAAAAAAAAGAAATGAAATAACAAAAATCACATGTAGAAAAATCTCGAAAAATTTGAATGAGTTCGAATTTCGAATTGGTTTGAATCATAAGTGTATGAAGACCATCAAAACAACCATTCAACACTTCAATATGTGGTTAACCTTTTACCAAACAATCACTGGTTTCAACAACCCTGAAGAAGAAAGGTTTAGAAAACATTGCGGGAAAAGAAGAAAATCAGCATTTTCTCCTTTTCCCACGTTTTCTATCCTTCAAAAGAAAATTTCAAGTTTTTGAGATATATTTAATATTTCGTCTGCATATGCTTTCAACTTGGACCAGTCTAAAATTTTGTCGTCTGGTAAAGAGTTAACTTATTGCCCCCTGAAACAAATCTGAGAAAGACAACCTCGAAAATGTTCGTGAGAAAAACGGAAAATAGACACAAATCAAACTAAAACAGGTGAATACTGACACTTGTGGAAATAATGTGCATGGGGAAAATTGCTTGTTACGATCAAGTGCCCCTTTTAGTTCTTTACTAAACAATCCTGAGATTTAACGATGAGTGTTAATAACCATCATTTTCTCATTTTCCCACAAAGTTTTCTTCCCTTTCAGAGAAAAATCTCATCCTTTAAGCTAGATTTAATTTGTTATATGCAAATCATTTTGATCTAATGATAAGTGTTAAATTTTGTCATTTGGTACAGAGTTAAGTTCATCCTTTCACATGTGGTCTGATGTAAGAAAAAAGAAATAAATATTGTCTAAAAGAGGTGATGAATGGAATGAAAAGTATGTGCCTACTTATATTAAATGGAATGTCCGAGAATTTGGCCTCATACAAATATCAGAATTCGTCTCAGAAAAAAAGAGTGAACTACAACAGCCTCCCTGAAGGCCTGATAGCAGCCAAAAGTAAACAGTGCGGGTCTTTGTATGCATTTGAATTTAAATCATACCATTAGAACTATGAAAATTATTGTGGAGATGCCAATCTGTTATTGAACAGTCCGTCCAAGTGTTAGTTGCTGGCAGAAATAAAATTTTTAATACTAGGTAAAAAGTTGCCGAGCCACTCTATCGTTTATTTACTTTTTACATACTTTTCACATAGATTTTTTTGAAAGTGTCTAACACTTGGACCTACCATACAGATTGTCATCTTCACAATGACTTCATTACTTTGAAAAGGTATGATTTAAATTTGGATGCAATTTAACACCCTCATTGTTTACTTTAGGCTGCAACTGAGCTTTTAAGAATCTACCAAATGACCAAGTTCCAGACTTTTCCAATTAGGGAGCATTAGTGTGCAACAAATTAGATGATACTGTCTCTGAAAGGTTTAAAAAGTATAGTGTGGATTAGGACAAACTGCTGGTTGCCAGTATTTTTTTCTATTTCCCACAATGTTTTGAAAAGTGCCTTCTTCATAACATGTGATTGTTAGCATAGGGATAATTGGAAGTGCTACTTCACTTAATTTCTGAAGACATGCCAGTGTGACTTATTCCAATTTATCGAGATTTTACTATACAAAAAAGCAACAAAAATATACATAGCTATTAAAAGTACAGCAGTAATAATGATCACATTCAATAAATAAAACCATTGAATTATGTTTGAATTATATTTTTCTCCAAGTTTTTTTTTTTTGACATAAAACCTAACCTCTCTGAAGGACCTCCTGTAATAAGCAAGCCACTGTTGCAAGGGACCACTGATTATTTTGTTTTTTTTTACACATCCTCTAGCACTGATTCTTTACCGAACAGCAGAATTTTAGACTTATCAAAATTAAAGCATTATTTGCAGACAACAGGTTTAATGCGACTCAAATGATGGGATTTGTCCTGGAAATTGTTGAAAACATTGTAAAAAAGGAGAAAGCACCCTTTACAACAACTTTTTCTACCCTTTCAAAGACTAATCTCATCTTTTGAGACACTTTTTATTTGTTGACTGCAAAAGCTTTCAATCTGGACTAGTCTTAACCACACAACCCCGACTTTAAATGACTCTACGGAAAAGGGCTTTTGGAAACCTTGAGGGAAAAAGAGAAAATGCTGGTAACCAGTATTTTCTCCTTTTCCCACAATGTTTTCTACCCAAATGAAAGACAAAATTTCATGCTTTGAGTAACATTTAATTTGTCATCTGCAAATGTTTTCAACTTACACAAGTCTAAAATTTTGTCATTTGGTAAGGAGTTGAATTTGCTATCTGGTAAAGAGTTAAAGTTCAATACACCAAAACATGTGAAAACTAGGTTGCTCAAAATGAACATTTTCTTCTCTTGTAATAAATATTAGCACTGCAAAGTTTTTTCTGCAAATGTTTTCAGATAGGACAGCTAAACCCTCGACCACATAACAAAATTTCACACTTGTCCAGATTGACAGCTTCTGAAGAGGACAAATTAGAGGTTACATAAACTTTGTCTTTCAAAGGGTAAAAAATACACTGTGGCAAAAAAGATAAAATACTGTTTACAAGCATGTTTTTCCTTCAGCTGCAATGTTATCAAAAGCTGTCTTCCTTAGGATTGTGAAAACTCGGAATTGTGTGGCACTGGGTTATTATGTTATCTACACATGCTTCCAGATAGAATAAGTCTAAAATCTTGCCCTGTTGTACCAAGTTGAAATATGAGCCAAGCTCTGACAAAAGGGGGCTTTGTCATGTACAATCATATTTGTTTCACTCTTCACCAAACAATCTTTCGCTTTTATATGTTTGCCCCAGTATGGGCAGGCTTTTGCATATGTAGTTGGAGGAGGAGAAAATAATGGTGACCATCATTCTCCTTCTCCAGCATTTTTTTTCCCATCTTTGGTAGACAAATCCCATCCACTGAAATACATTTGATTCATGCTCTGGGAAAGGGGGCTTAATGTATCTCCATGATGCATGATACCACACAAGTCATCAAATACTTTTGGACCCATAAAATTCATTTTATAAAACAAACATCTGAATCATGAGAATTTGGGACCATTCCACTAAAGTACTTATGCAAACGCAAGTAAAAAATTTCGTAAGTTTTAGTGCAGGTCGAAGTTTTGAGTTTTACTAGTTTTCGTAGTTAAGTACGACCATAAGTTTTTGCATAGCTTTACGTACAAAATTAACGGTGATAAGTAAGAACATAGGCCAAAATCTGGAGACACTTTTTGCATTGCGTTGTCAGTGAGGAAAAAACATAAGAAAAGCATTTTTATAATTCTCACAGTTGTCCATAGTAATTATTTTTTTTCTGACACGTACAGTATCCATATTTGACGAAAGTGGCTGATATATGAGATGATCTAAAGTGCGAGAATTGTAGAGTAAATGCGCATAAATTACATCATGTTTCCCTCTTGTTGATAGGCACATACATTTTACCCAGGTAACAACTGCATGAGAACTATTGTTTCCGCCTTCACATGAAGAGTTACCGAAATGTTTACCTACGCACATACACAAAGTTATGAAAGTTTAGTAAAACAGATTTACAAATTTTGTTACAAATTTTGTAAATCTGAATGTAGGGTTAAAGTTATGAAAATTCTCACACAAAAACTTACAAATTTTTAGTAATTTTTAGTAAAACGGTACCTTGGTCCTTTGTCATTCAGAAAATTGACTGATAGCAAAAGTTTTGACCCAGGTCAATATTTTTTGCAGATGCATTAAGCCCCCTTTTGACAGAACATGGTTAATTTGTCATCTGCAAAAGTTTTCAACATGAGCAAGTCTGAAGTTTTGTCATCTTGGTCAGGAGCACTTAATACTTTTGTTAACCTTTCCCCAGGCAATCCCGAGTTTCAATGACCCTGAGGAAGAAATCTTAGGAAAACATTGTTGGAAAAGAAAAAATGCAAGTGACCAGGATTTTCTTCTTTTCCGAAAATGTTTTCTACCCTTTTGGAGACACATCCTATCATTTGAACTGCATTTAGATTGTCCACTGCAAATGCTTTCAATTTGGATATGTCTAAAAGTTTGCTCTGTAGTAGAATTTAAGAAATGGATTTTTTTCAACCACTGTTGTTTCAAAACTTGTAAATGCAAAATATTAAGTTAAAAATTTTAACAAAACATCTGAACACTTTCACAAAATATATTTACAAATAGAAACAGGGTAAATAACTTTCTATTAATAACTGTACCAGCTATTCTTGAACTATTACATACCACATACAGGACAAATACTTCAAGCAAAGAAAAAACATTGGTTTCTAATAGTATTGGAAACATTGGGGAAAAAGGAGCTATTGTATGTCAGAAGCAATTGCACCTTTTTCCTATTATAATTGTAAAAGCCTATTTCTTCCAGACAGTAATTTTTTTTTAACATCATCGATAGATGGTAACAATTTAAGTCTTCCAAGTGATGAAACTTTACACTTGCCTAAATCAAAAGCATTAATCTTGCAGAAAAAGAATCAAATATATATTGCAGCTTTAATGATCAAATTTGTCTTTGAAAGGATATAAAATATTGTGGGAAAAAGAGAAAATGCTGGTTACCAGCATTTTCTCCTTTTCCCACAATGTTTTCAAAAGCCATCCGCCGTAAGGTTGGTAAAACTCAGAATTGTGTGGTGAAGGGTTTAGGATTATATGCCACCAATACAGAAGATCTTGCCACAATACATTATGTGCATGTTTGAATGTGAATGTGTAAATACAACTGGTGAAAATTTATCCATAAAAAAATGTGTATAAAACAATTACTGTAACAAATGGGGAAAAAAAAATTACTTTTTTTGAGTTCATTTCATGGGATTTTGAGACCAACAGGCCGAGAACCTGTGAACAAAAAGTATGAAAAATACAAAGAAAGTTCACAAAACCTCCTGTGTCTATTCCTACAAAAACCTGTCAGTCTATTACAGTACAAGTATAACTTACTTACTCCTACAAAATATTGCCAAATAAAATTGTTTCAATACTACCACTACAGTACAAAATATCTTAACTCTTTACGGCACAATGCCGACCGTTAATGACCCTGGGAAAGAAGCCTTTTGAAAACACCGCATGAAAAAGAGAAAATGCTGGTAACCAGCATTTTCTCCTTTTCCCACAATCTTTTCTACCCTTTCAAAGAATAATTGCACCATTTGAATTTGAGCCACATTGAAGTTGTCGTCTGCAAATGCTTTGAATTTGGACAAGGCTAAAATTTTGTTGTCTGGTAAAGGGTTAATCCATATTGGACTCGCTAGAGTCCTAAAAATGGATTTTTCAGAACTAGGCTAGTTTCTACAGTATGGATCATTCAGAATAAGGATTTTTTTTTTGGAAGGGTAGACAACATGGAAACAAGAGGGCCAAGATGGCCCTGGATCGCTCACCCGAATTTTTTGAGAGGACCATAGCCCATTTTTTTTTTTATTGAAATTTTGGAAACAAAATCATTATTTTGCCAAGCAATTTTGAAAAGGTCACCTGTAAAAATCATTTCAAAATCTGTCACCACCCCTACAATCATCACCACAGCCAAGTTTTTGACGAATCAGAATTCTGCAAATAAATTTTGGGATAGGCCACCCAAGGACCATTTCTTGAACAAGAGCACATGCCCGATAGTGGCTAAAAATATTAAGTCGAACAAGAGTACCGCATGTGGGTGCCAACGATTGGCTGTTGGATGCTGGATAGTAAGTTAAAATTCCAAGTCGAAAAAGGGGCATAATTTGGACAAATGATTTTAGAGTTATCTGCCCTTGTTGTATGGGTTGCTCTTTTACTAGTGAACAATTATTCCAAGTTTCAAGTACATGTGTTGAGTGGAAGCCAAGATATAACAAAATGTCAAAGTTTTTGCACAATGACGATGACAACAACACAGATGACGACAACAGGGCTATGACAATACCTCGATGTTTTATTCAAAAACAGCCAAGCTAAAAAAGGGGCATAATATGTTCAAAAGTACTATTTTAAAGTTACTTGCCATTGTCAGATAGGTTGTCCTTTTGATAATGAACATTTCAAGTAGATGTGTTGAGTGGGAGCAGAGATTTTACAAAATGTCAAAGATTTTGGATGATGATCCCTTTCATCAAAATATCTATACAGTCTTTTGATGAAAATTAAAAGGTCTTCAAAGGATCATTTCTGTGAAATTATTTCAAAATCTGACCAGTGGTTTCAGAGAAGAAGAATTTTTAAGAATTTCTTCATGTCCGTATAGTGCAAATAGCCCCCCACCACTACAGCCATGTTTCTCAACCGATCAAAATTTCGCAAACAATTTTTCAAAAGGGGCACCCAAGGAATATTTCTGTGAAATTATTTCAAAATCTGATGAGTGGTTTAAGAGAAGAAGAATTTCAAAGAATTTCTTTAAGTCCATACAGTGCAAAGAGTCCCCCACGGCCATGTTTTTCGACGGATCAAAATTTCGCGAACAGTTTTTGAAAAGGGTCACCCAAGGAACATTTCTGTGAAATTATTTCAAAATCTGACCAGCAGTTTCAGAGGAGAAGATTTTTTAAGAATTTCTTAGAAAATTCCATTTGGTTGCCATGGCAACCAGAGTTTTTGATGGAATCAAATTCTGTGATTTTTAAAGAGGACTTCCCAAGGAACATTCCAGCCAAGTTTGATCCAAATTGGCCCAGCGGTTTAGGAGGAGAGGATGTTTAAAGAATTGTTGACGCTGCACAACACACGATGGACACAACGTGATCCTAAGAGCTCCCCTTGAGCATGTTGTGCTCAGGTGAGCTAAAAACAGAAAATGCTAGGAACCAGCATTTTCTCCTTTTTCCTGAAAGTGTTCAAAAGTTTTTAACTTTAGGATCATTAAAACTCTTAGGTAAAGTATTAATTTGTCTTAAAATTTTGACATTTGGTGAAAACCTGTATCAGAAATTATTCTGGAATCCATCATCTGCTGTAAATGTAAAGGGTAATTCTACACGAGACAAGAGTTTCAGACTCTTCCAAAAGTGTTATAATTTGCAGACAACATATAGGTATCTAATAAGGTCATGATTAGTTTATCTTTGAATGGGTAGAAAACATTGTGGAAAACAAACATTTTCCCCTTTTATCCCTAATATTATTTGCTCTATCCCTTCAGACTGCTAAAAGCATGGAATTGCTGGGTAAAAAAATTTATTCAACAAATGTATTACCGACTGGTTCCCAGGTGGTGATCGGCAAGTCTTGGTCTGGGTCCTATAGATGCCTATTGGAATTTCACAGGTTGTTGAGCAAAGTTTCTGATACAGTCTACCATAGGTCCGTATCCACAAGTCATCTTTTGTGATTTTCATCTGAAAATTAAAAGTTGAGAAATTATTCCCAAAACACTGCTTCTCATATTGTACTAGAAAACTTTATCTTTTCTCATGAAAATATATGTGCATTAGAAACTCATACTGAGCTTGCAAAATGTGCTACAGAGTTTTACTTATACTTCCTAGCAAGCCCTAACTCTTTACCAAACAATCCTGTGTTTTAAATACCCTGAGGAAGAAGCCTTTGGAGACACTGTAGGAAAAGAAGAAAATGCTGGTAACCAGCATTTTCTCCTTTTTCCACAATGTTTTCTACCTTCTTCCTTCTATTCCATCATTTAACTCTTTACCACACAACAAACATTTGGACTTTATCAAATTGAATGCATGTGCAGACAACCAGATAAATGTAAGTCAAATGATGATTTCTGTCTTCAATAAGCTAGAAAACATTGTGGGAAAAGGAGAAGATCCTGGTTACCAGCATTTTCTCCTTTTCCCACAATGTTTTCAAAAGCCTTCTTTCTTCAGGGTCGCTGCCGAGCCCCGGTAGCTCAGTCGGTAGCGTGCAGGACTTGAGAACACAGGGACCAGGGTTTGATCCCTGGCTACGACCCCTGGCTCGGCCAATTTCTTTCCGAGGATTGATGATAGTCACTGCGACAGGATTCATTCCTCTCCCACCGCTGACCATTCTTTCGACGATGATTATGTGGGAAAGCAGCCAGTGGCTTGGAAAGAAAATTGTGCAAAGTACTGGTAAAAGAGACTCCAGGAACGCACAGATAGGTGCACTGGCCACCGCAATATAACTGAAATAATGTTGAAAGCTGCGTTAAAAAGCGGCGTTGAAAGGGTCGTTAAAACTCAGGATTGTATGGTAAAGGGTTAAACCACATTTAGATTTGTCTGCAAATGTTTTAGATTTGGACAAGTCCAAAATTGAATTATGTGGTAAAGTATTAAGTATTGAGAGGCCCTTGACATGTTCTCACCACAAAAGCCAAGAAATTGCACTTTATAGGTTAGGCTGTCAAAGCAAACACTCTCATGTTCTCATACCACTTTTTTTTATAAACATTCCTTTCAATTTTTTCCTATAATACTTTGTGGCATTTTCTTGTAAACATTTTCTTGTAACATTTTCTTGTAACAAATTCTTGTAATACTTCTTTTAACACTTTCAG
Organism: Hippopus hippopus; assembly: GCA_946811185.2. NCBI lineage: Eukaryota > Metazoa > Mollusca > Bivalvia > Cardiida > Cardiidae > Hippopus > Hippopus hippopus. The sequence continues at coordinate 52,554,709 of OX328098.1, read as the reverse complement.
TGACATTTTCATGCAACATTTTCTTGGAACATGTAAACATAACTGCTCTTGCACCATTTGCATGAAACATCCATATTACTTTCTGGAATCAATTTTTTGAAATGTCTTTTCATAACATTTTCTTAAAGGTTTTAAAATAATCATTCTTGCAACAGTTTTCATGTAAAATTTCTTGCCACATTTCATTGGAACATTTTTAATACAATCTTATGGAAAATATTCTTGTACAATTTCTAGTACCATCATCTGGTAACATTTTTGCAACATTTTTTGGTAGCATTTCTTACAATATGTTTTGTAACATTTTCATGTAACATATCTGTATAATATTTCACATCAATCTAAATGCTCTTTTAGCATTTTTTTATGTGTTTTGTTGCAAATGATTTTCAGAACATTTCTTAAAACATTACATTTTGATGTAACACTATCTTGTAGCATTACCATGTAGCATTTTCTCATACTATTCTCCTTGTTGCTTTCATTTTACACACTGTTGTTAATAAGCATTTCCTCCTTTTCCCATGAATCAACCCTTTCAGAAGTAAACTCTGTCATTTGAGATATTCTTCACCCTGTACCTTACAATCCTCACATTTAACGACCCTTATAAAGAAGCCTTTTGAAAACATTGTGGAAAAAGGAGAAAATGCTGGGAACCTTTTTCCACAATATTTTCTACCCCTCCCAAAGCAAATTTAATTTGTCAGTCATTTATTTAATCATCTGCAAATGCTTTGAATTTGGACTAGTCTAAAAGTTAGTCATTTAGTAAAGAGTTAACCATCCTCTACAAATGATTTCAATAAAGACAAGTCTAAAACGGTTAAGAGTTAAAATTCATTCAAAATCATTATGTTTATTGTCAAATATGATGCAGAAAATGAGCAGACAAATATAAATCCTTACACATGACAAATGTCCAGATCCCACCGCCTGATCTATACCCAGCAACAATCTCACAAACGTGATTAAATAGTCTTTCACGAACGCCTGATACAATAACGTATCAAGCATACTAGCACTGAACACATTTCCACCAGCAAACGGCAATCTGAACATGTATGATATGTGTGAACCTCTCTCCTTCTCTTTCTGAAAAACAAATAACACAACGAATAAAACACATGAGCCATGCTCTGGCAAAGGGGGTTTAATGCATCTCCATGAAGCATTTTACCAAGCAAGTCATCGTATCATGGATCCATAGAATCTAATTTGCCTAACAACCAACTAAATCATGAGGTACTAGTGTCCTTGGCCATGCAAAAATGTACCGATAACAGAAAGTTTCAACCCAGGTAAGCATGCGCAGGCTGACCTTGGTCAATACTCTTTGCAAATGCATTTAACCCTTTTTTCAGAGCAAGATTATTTAACCCTTTACCAAACAATCCCTGGTTTTTAAGACCCTGACATAGAAGCCTTTTGAAAACATTGTGGGAAAAGGAGAAAATGCTGGTAACCAGCATTTTCTCCTTTTCCCACAATGTTTTCTATCCTGCTGGAAACAAATCTAAATTTTTGAGTTACGTTTGTCGTCTGCAAGTGCTTTCATTTTGGACCAGTTTAAAATTTTGTCGTTTGGTAAAGAGTTAATTCCCACTGTACTGAACTTATATCCACCACCAAAGGAAGCATACATGTACTTTTGTACAGATAAAAAGATGGACCGAAGGATGAGGAGGGGCAAAACCTATTGATTGAGGAAGAAACAGACAGACTGACAACATAAAAACAAAAGCTCTTCACCTTTACATGGGGGCGTAAAATTTGAAGTTTTTGACTGTTTCTTTTTGCTTCATTGTTTTAGATATGACATCCTATCAATAATATTCAAGACATTTACCTCTTTACGCACAGCTGGGGGCACTTTTGCAGACAGTGTAGATCAAGATCAGACTGCACTAAACATACAGTCTGATCTTTGATCTAAACTGTCCAATATGGTATATTCTTTCTTTGAAATCAACTTTGAAAACACAATATTTGGGTTTTTACCATTGAGTCCAAAATTTCGCTTCCATTACTTAAGCTTTAATGACTCTGAAAGTTTTTGAAGCCATTGTGGGGGAAAAAGGGAAAATGCTGGTAATCAGCATTTTCTCTTTTTCCCACCATGTTTACCATCTTTTGCAGGACAACAAAAAAACATCAACTGAACAAATACAAAATACCTATAATAAACAACATCTTATCTGACATCTGCAAATGTTTTCAATTTGAACCAGTATAAAGTTTTGTCAGTTGGCAAAAAGTTTACAAACAGTTTACAAGGGTATTTCTCTAAGGTTATAGAGGCCACGCCACTCTACCATGCATCACTAGAGTTCCTTTACCAATATAACCCATTATACTCTTTCAAAGTCACATGATACCCTCTCATTCAAACAAAGTCAATAAAATATTTTTTCCCTTTATTTTTGACAAATGTTCTATGTACAATTTGTATTTTTTGGCCATAATCAGATTTTCAAAAAATGCATTTAGAAATATAAAGCCAATTCTTTCTCAAAATTATGTCACGTGGGAAGATCTTTCTGTGCTAAATATGTTAACACTTTACCAGATAGCGAAATTTTAACCTTGTCCAATTTGAAAGCATTTGCAGACGACAATTTCAGTGTGTCTAAAATGGTGCAATTTTTCTTTGATAGGGTAGAAAACATTGTGAGAAAAGGAGAAAATGCTGGTTACCAGCATTTTCACCTTTTCTCATGATGTTTTCCAAAGGCTTCTCTCCCAGGGGCGTTAAAAGTCGGCATTGTGTGGTAAAGGGTTAACTTAAATGACTTCTGTCAACAACTGAAAATACAATTCCTTGAAACTCAGAAAAATTTGTGTCTTGTAGGCTTGACATCTAAGATCAGACTGCATCTTCTGTGCAGTCACATCTTGACCTATACCATCAACAAAAACCTCTGTTTTCAGGGTTAACGGTTACTGTCTTAATGACTTCAATCTAGCCATGAAGAGATCTGTATGCATGCTTGGGTTAATCCTTTGAAACATATTCTCAAGGGAAGTCTAATATTTTGTAATTTGGAAAAGAGTTAAAACAAGGCTTTTATTACTGGCTCTTCATGATACTGCTCAGCCACTAGAACTTTGATACGGACGTAAACTAAAACACGCTGCCTTTTCTTACCTTTTCTAGTTTTGACAGTTCATAGCAGTACGAATCGTTAGCTCTAAACTGCATAAACCTCATGTTTGATGACTGGGTCAGCTCAGTTATAATATTGGCACTTGGAAATAATCTGAATAAAGACGAATCAACCAAAATATTTGATGTCATTCAAAATCCCTCCAAAATCTTTGATGCCTTTCAAAATCTAGCAAATTCTTTTTTATATTTCTTTCCAAATCCAAAATTCTGATGTCTTTCAAAATCTAATAAAATTTGATGGCAATTTTCAAAATCCAATCAAAACTGTAGGTGCTTTCAAAACAGAACTATAGTTTATGTCTCAAAATCTGACCAAATTCTTCATGTCTTTCAAAATTCACCAAAAAATTAAAATCTTGATGCCTGTCAAAATCCAACCAAAAGGTTTGAAGTCTCTGAATTTATTATAACACTAAAACTAAAATAAGTCCACTACCACCCAAAGGAGACAGTTTTTTTTCTTGACACAGATATCTTCTAAAAGCAATGTGGTATATGGCAAACAAGCTATTTTCCCTCTAGCCACATTGTTTTCACAAATATTCATGCAATGAAATCAAATGAATGTTGAAAAGAATAGTGTTGTAAAAAAGAGTTAAGGTTCGATTAATTGTCAAACTGAAGAAGCACAAAAGCCATCTGGAAGGGAAACAGACTTAACCCTTTACCAAAAATACTGGGTTTACCTGACCCTGAGGATGACGGCTTTTGAAAACATTATGGGAAAAGGAGAAAATGATGGTAACCAGTATTTCCTCCTTTCCCCACAATGTTCTCTACCCTGTCAAAGAACTAAAGTTTGTTAGTACCACTTTCATGTGCAGATGCTCTTAGGTTGGAAGGGTCTAAAATTTGTCATTTGGGAAAGTGTTAATTCTGGATCTTATTATGCAAGAATAAACTATATACCTAAATATGGTTTGAACAGCTACTATTGTATTACAGTCAGACAGAGTTTCCTCCTCCACAGAATTAGAGCTCTCTTTATTTACTATCACAACATTGTCAGCCAGGTTGATCCCTGCTTGCAGCAAATCATCAATACTGAAACATAGATAATAAGTGAAGATCCCGATTTCATTTAATTTAATGACGACTGAATAGGATAATGGAACTAAAATTTGGCTGAGACATTAACAAGTCAAACATTCTGTCAATAAATGCAGAAAGTGTTACCCCAAAGGTGATATTTTTAATGTAATACCTGGTGAAAGTTTTTGACATGGAGAGAACCATATCAATATATCTTGTAGATATCCTGATACAAATATTGTCATAAAGTTTTATAACAATTAGATAAAAGAAAGGGGTCATAAAGTGATTTTGTTTGAGGGCTTGACCTCGTGACCTATCTTACGAATGTGAAAGTTTGCAACAAATGCATGGCTGAAGTACAAGCTGCACCTGCCGGGATTCGAACCCGAGCAGAAAAGATCCTCATTTTCCGGGGTTAAAAGACCAACACCATAACCACGGTGTTAAAGAAAATTCTCCCTAACACAGCTGTCAGGTATTGATTTTATACGGGACAAAGCTATGCAGTAAGGAAGGAGTGATCTCCCTAACACCTAGATAAACACCCATACTTATTGAATGCAAACCAAATTCGAACTCGTCAACATCACCCTAGAGATTTAATTTGATGTCGATGAAATACAACATACCATTCAATACTTCCTGACATCCAGTACACCATGGGAAAGTGACAGATAGTCTCTAGAAAAGCTGTGTCCGGTCTGAAAGACAGATAAGCAAAGTTTTTCTACTTAAATCGACTAATAAAAGGACAATGAAGATACATAATCAGACAGCATGTTTTGGGCAGAATGATCTCAGTTCTTTACTTGTCCATAGAAACATGCATGGCCAGCATTTCAACCCCCATGTCAAAGTCACATTCTAACTTTATGAAATGAAAAATTTAGTCTTGTTCATACTAAATGCATTTGCAGACAAGAAATTAAGTGTGGCTATAATGACAGAACTTGTATCATTAAATGAAATGGAGAAAAAAACATTGTGGCAAAAAAAAAGGAAATACCAGCAGGTTACCAGTATCTTCTTTTCACATAATGTTTTCTAAGCTTTCTTTCTTGAAGTTGTTAAAACTCAGAATTGTGTGGTAAAGAGTTAACTCTTGAGCAGACAATAGAATTTTAAACCAATCCATAATTATGTGAAACAACTGCAGAAAAAGAATTAAACATGGCTAAAACCATGGGATTTGTCTTTGTGAGTGTAAAAAACATTGTGGTAAAAAACTGCTACTTATCAGCATTTTCTGTTTTACCCTCAATACTTTCATAAGAGATGTTACAACATATAAAGGTTAATGCACATTTCTAAGTGTACACAAATTATGACCTCTCTCAAAGACTACATGTAAGTAAGCTGAAAACTTTTTATCTACATTTCTATTTTTTCTTACAGCTGAATCTATAATCAGATTTAGGTTCTAGTTCAGAAAATGAGATGGCAAACAGTATCAAACTAGGATAATTGTCAATCTGTGACTACACATTCAAATCATCCAGAAAAACATCAATCTTGAGAAAGATTTGGTCTGACAGTCAGGAAGCCATGCAGAAAAAAAACAGATGGAGAGATGTGAACCATTTGTTAATATGGTATTTGTCACCTTTTCTCCAGCAGTAGAACAATAGGATTGAGTGTATAACTTGGTCTTGCATGGGATCTAAGTGGTACAATAAAGTTGTAGAGGCCATTAGAGGCATAGTCTGCAGCCACAATCACTGCTGAATTGCTCCAACTGTACTCTTTGGCATTCTGGTAACTGCAGTGGTCACAAACCTGTGGAATATAAATGAGCAATGCTCTGTGAAAAGGGGGTTTAATGCATCTTCAAAAAGTATCCACCAAGTTCAGCCTGCACACTCCGCGCAAGTCTAAACTTTTTGCTTTTGGCCAATTCTCTGCATGTCAAAGGACCATTCTACTTCAAGCTCCAGTAGACTGTTATACAAAATTGATTTTATGGATCCACAGTTAGGTGGTGACATGCATGATATAATGCATGAGATGCATTAAACTTTCTTTTGCAAGAGCAAGGCACAAACATATCAATATCTTTAGTTCAAACGTTCCATCAAATGAAAGCAGGGCTGAAGCAGGTGTCTTCAACACAAATATACCCATATGTATGCACACTGATGAGCAATCTCATAGCTTCACAGGATGATTCAAATACTACCCTGAATACATATGAGCCATGTTCTGTGAAACAGGGGCTTAATGCATCTGCAAAAAGTATTAACCAAGGTTAGCCTGCGCACTCCCAGCAGATTGACCTGGGTTGACATTTTTGCTATTTGTCAATTTTCTGCACGTCAAAGGACTGGTGTACATCATTATTCAGTCAGCCATGAGACAAAATTGATTAAATGGATCCATAGTTAAGTAATGACTTGCTTGGTTTCATGCATCACAAAGATGCACACCTGTATGTGTGACAAGTGTAGTGACACATTTTGCTTAGTCAGCTTTATCGTCAAGGTTAGTTTTTCCCTCCTATTCATAAGCAATGCTGTCAGCATGTACTGTATCATGGCAAATGTTAACAAGCCTAGGTGGAAGAATGTCTCCTTCAATTCATATAGGTTGATAAGTGCTATTTACTCAAGCTAAGCCATCCTTTTGGATGCACCAGGAATGTGCAAGAATGTCCAAGACAATAAAGCTGACTAGGCAATATGGGCCACTACACTTGCAAAACATGCATGTCTAGGAACCGGCAATAGTATGTATAACATAAACTTTTAATGCATAACAAGTCTGTGCTTATTAATATGCAAATAAAACTGAGTCTCTGATATCTGAGATAACAAAAAAATGGGTGTCATAATTGATGTCTCAAATGTTCCCATAATATTTGATCAATGATATGGAAATACAAAACATTGTTTCCATGTTTTATGTAAAATTGACTTAAGATGACATTCAGGCTCATTTCTCATATAAAAAAGTTTATATTTATATTTATCAATGTTCAAATAAGCTTACTTGGGTATCATATTAAACAGCAATGTCTTGGCTTTAATTCAGAAAAAAAAATGTGTCACTGCATGATTGTTACAAGCTATGACACAATTTTTGTAAATGAACCCCCATTATCGCAAATTCAAACAAGAGGGCCATGATGGCCCTGTATCGCTCCACTGGCTATTAAGTAAAAACACTACAAGCCAAACATTACAATATTCAGCAAATTGATTTCAAACACGAGGACATGCAAACATTTTTCTATCTAATCCTACGGGAAAGTTGTGATCCATGGGCAAAGCCAATTTTGATCGCAAAGCTATAATTATTTGAATCCTGGTGGAGGTCCACAATATAAAGCTCCATACCAAATAATTCAGTTCTTGAATGTTATAAACAAGAAGATTTTCAAATTTTTCTCAATTTGGGCACCCTTGATAGAGACCCCCTAGATAAAGCTAAATGCAAAATTTGATAGCCCTAGCCCTTATAGCTAGATGCGAAAGATTTTCCTATATAAGCCCGCCCATGTAAAACATGTTACCCCCCGGAGCGAAGTCAAATTTGACCCTCGGCTATAATTTGGACACCCTTGGTACAGGTCCACTAGATAAAGCTACATGCCAAATTTGGTCGCCCTAGGCCCCATGGCTAGGTCAAAGAAGAATTTTAAAGTTCTCCCTGTATAAGCCCATGTAAAACTTGTTATATAAGCCCATGTAAAACTTGTTACCCCCCCAGCAGGGCCGAATTTGACCCCAGGGCTATAATTTGAACAATCTTGGCAGAGGTCTACTAGATAAAGCTACATGCCAAATTTGGTAGCTCTAGGCCCTATGGCTAGGTAGAAGAGGAATTTTAAAGTTCTCCCTAAATAAGCCCATGTATAACTTGTAACCCCCGGGGCGGGGCCAATTTTGACCCCAGGGCTATAAATTGAAGAAACTTGGTAGAGGTCCACTAGATAAAGCTACATGCCAAATTTGGTAGCCCTTGGCCTTACGGTTTCAGACAAGAAGATTTTCAAAGATTTTCAAAATTTTTCAGTTTTGTTGCCATGGCAACCAGAGTTTTTGAAGGAATTAAATTCTTTCAAGAAATTCTGAAGAGGACCATGGCAGGATCATTTCTGTGAAGTTTCATCAAAATTGGATGGGTAGTTTCAGAGAAGAAGACGTTTTAAAAAAAAGTTAACGCACGGACGGACGGACGGACGCACGGACGGACGGACGGACGCACGACGGACAACAGGCCATGACATAAGCCCGCTGGCCTTTGGCCAGTGGAGCTAAAAAGGGTTGCCATGTAAATAAGTTGATAACACATGCACAAAACATGTTTTGTCATGAGGCAAAATATTCTTACACATTTAGCTGGCCCCATAGAAAAATTTTGTACCCATGGAAAACTATCCTGTGGGCAGGTACAAGGAAAGTATAACTGAGCCATGCTTTGGCAAAAGGGGGCTTAATGCATCACCATGATATATAAAACTGGCCCAAGTCATCACATAATTATGGATCCATAATAGCCACTTTTTTTAAATAACCGAATTAATCATGAAATTGACTGGTTCTTTGACAAACAGAAAGTTGACCAATAGCGAAAAGTTTCGGCCCATGTCAGCCTGCACGGAATGTGCAGGCTGACCTGGGTCGATACTTTTCGCAGATGCATTAAGCCCCCTTTTCACAGAGCACAGCTCAATTATATGTCTGGGAAAAAGTTGTACTGACAAAGTAAATTTTCAATAATCAATATATAATAGTAAAATGAAATCACTAGTCTACACATATTCCTCATGTACACTAACCTGTACCAGCTGCAAGCAGCATAGTGGTCTTTTTTCCCTGACAAGATGACACAAAGTTGGACTGGTTCCAATATATGGTGTTACTGGTGGGAAACCACGAACCAGACTGAAAATATATATAAATATATAAGCCATGCTCTGGCAAAAGGGGGCTTAATACATCTCCATGATCCATAATGCCTAGCATGTCATCATATAATTATGGATCCATAAAAATCAATTTTGTATAACAACAGACTGAATTATGAGGTCCTTTGACATGTAGAAAATTGACCGAGAGCGAAAAGTTTTGGCACAGGTCAGCCTGCGCGGACTGCGCAGGCTGACCTGGGTTGATGCTTTTCGAAGATGCAATAAGCCCCCTTTTCACAGGGAACGGCTCATATGAATTTGACCAATGCCGGTTTATTGTGCAGACAGGATTTTGTATGCTGAAGGCCATCATGAGCTTAACCTTGACCTAAAAATCAAAGATCATCAAATCAATTATCTCTAGTCACTGCTTACTATACAGACAAGGAATAGTTTGTTGAAGGTACTTTTGATACTGATCTTGACTTATTTATTTTAAAATCTACAATAATCACATTGTCCTCAAGGTTTTTTGTACCGTGTAGGATGAACTAAGGTCAATGCAGTGTCTACTGATTGTCCAGATTGTTTAGTATGTTGAAGGTCACTGCAATCTTCACCTTGACCTCTTGACCTCAAAATCAACAAGGATTGACTAGACTTCATAGTGATTGTAAAGTCAAGTTTGAAGAATCAGCTGATCCAAAGTTTGCTAAGTTTAGTATTTACTGGTAGTTAGTCAAAACTTCAAGCCAAAAAACCAACCAACAGACATGAGCAAAGCAATATAACCTCTCTTCACTAGAGTAGGACATAATTACCTGGGATCATCATCTTCATCAGCAAAAGGTAAACTATCCTCTGATAGTGTTTCATCTTCAATATTTATGGAGATATCCCCTGACTCCAGAACTGCTGGTACAGGGGCTATACTGGGCCTCTTTTGTAGACTGGCATGACCCTTTGGGGGCTCTAATTGGGTCCTACGACTGCCTGTCCTCTTCATTTCTTGAGGAGCATTGATAAGTCTGGTATGCTGTAATTCTAGTGCCATTGTACCTGAGAAATACAATAAATTTCATGTTAACCCTTCAACGGCGTTTCACTTAAGGAATGAAAAGGTTTTTTCTTGTTTTCATGGAGGTATGAGAAAGAAACCTAATCACACTGTATGAAACCGCTTCGCCGTTTTGGTTTCATACAGTGTGATTAGGTTTTTTTTTTCATACCTCCATGAAAACAAAACAAGTTCTCTTCATTCCTTATAATTCAATATCACAGACAACAAATATGCACTTAAATTTACTCTAACTGCTTTTTTTTTTGTAAATCCAACATTGCATATTTATCTAATGTCCATTTAATTTATGTTTCATAGCGTGGTAAATCTACTCGTTCATGATGTAATAATGACGTAAATTCATGACGTCATTATAGTATTGAAAATTGGCAGATTTTGTACATTTATTATATGAAGTTCAATACGCTAGAAGTAAGTTGAAAATAAGTTTGTTAGGACCCAGTAAAGTGACAATGAGTTTAAGCTCTCTCTTTGAATTTACTGTTGGATATTTTTTTTCCAATATTCAGAGAAAATAAATTTAGCTAGCAATTTGAAATTTGGACTGGATATAAAATCAGACAGAAAAACATAATGGAAATTCGTATACATGTTTGTTTACATTAGTTTGACTGTAAAAGTAGTTCCGGCACTGCTTAATTTTTTTTTCATGGAGCTATGAAAAAAAATTTTCAGCCAATCAGAACTCGCCAATGTTCATGAAAATAACTAATACTGAATTATTACTACATGTATAGTAGCCTTTGTAGGCTGAGTAGATGAAAAATTGACTGCAAAAAACATAAGGTCTGATCTCTGATCTAAAGTCTAATCATTGACTAGATCACTGTCTGTTGTTTGACATGTTCTGGACTAAAGCAACCTTGAAATCCTGGAGCAGACTACAAAATGTGTGAAGTCTAATCTAGATATCCACTGTTTGAAAAAGCAAGATTGCCTCACTGCAATGGTCTGAATATCTCAGTTGAACATCTCAGAGTGTGGACCCAGGGACAGACTATGCATTTTGTGCAGTCTGTTCTTGATTCCTACAGTTTGAGGAGTCAAGATTGCCTGGCACCTAGAGGGTTTGAATTATCTTGATCATATTTGCAAATATAATTATCGCCCAAGGCACATCATTCTTCACCATATAGTATCTATAGATGAGGACCTGACACCCTGTCACACTTTCCTATATCTATAACATTTCACCCTAAAAATCTCTACCCACAGCTCTGGATGCTTTAGCAGATGATGTATATATAGCTCAGACTGAGCAGGATAAGAGATCTTATGATGGATTTACACCATCTGCTATTTTATGAGATATTCTGCATTGAAATTTCAAGATATCTTTCATCTTTCCACTGTTTTTTCCCAATCGACTCTGATAGTATCAGATTTTTTTCCACTATCAGTTTGAGAATAGTTGTTTTGTCTATTCTCTAATACTATATGAGTTAAAAGTTATATATAGTGATAACTAAAGAAGCAAATGCTTGAAATAAATGCATGAACAGGAAACTTAAACAAAATTAAACCAAAATATTTTCAAAACAAAGGACTCCAGAAATTATGTATTCATGTAATCAAGGATAAAAACTGAGACTAAAAACAGAAAGAAAAAAAGAACATGAGCACCAAATTGGCGGCAGTTGCTCTTTCATTGATAGATCCTATAGGTCAATAAAGGGACAGAACTGTGTCAAAAATATTCTGGGAGTCTTTTGCCCATCTGCTATAACACCCCCTTTAATGGATTACAACTAGATAGAGTTTGTAGTGAGTGAGCCATGCTCTGTGAAAAAAGGGTTGCATGCATCTACAAAAAGTAGAGACCCAGGTATGCGCAGGCTGACCTGGGCCAACGCTTTTTGTAATTGGTAAATTTTCTATATGTCTAAGCACCATTCTACCTCAAGATTTTGTCAGTTGCTAGAAAAAATGGATTTTACGGATACATAATTATATGACAACCTGACTGGTTTAACCCTCTTCCACATGACAATATTTTGGACTCTTCTAAATTCGAAGCATTTGCTGACGACAAAATTCAAAGTGTCTGAAATGATGAAATTTGTTTCTGAAAGGTTAGAAAACATTGTGGGAAAAGGAGAAAATGCCGGATACCAGCATTTTCTCCTTTTCCCACAATGCTTTCAAAAGGCTTCTCCATCATGGTCGTTAAAACTCGGGATTGTGTGGTAAAGGGTTAATACATCTTGGAGACGCATTATGCATTAAACCCCCTTTTAAATTACTAGAGCGCTGCTCAAGTACATGTATCTACAGTAGCAGCAAAGATAGAAACAAATGTTAAAGATTTGCACAAAGACAATAGGACTATGACAGTATGTCAGTATTTTCTTTGAAAACGGCCAAACTAATAATTATCTTACCAACACTGGCAATAACACTAGCAACTTTTGATTTATGTTCCATTCCTTGGAAAAGTCTTTTGTCAGATTTGGATTCCTCCTGGTTTGGGTGTGCCAGTATGAAAGCGGAATTTTCCTCTTTTGTAATGTTCATATAGAAACACATGTCTGTTTCCTTCATGATATGCCGTGGACCAGGATTAAGCTGTATAGTTGAGCCTGGAGAATGTTGCTGGATACCAACCAGTGATACTCCATATCTAGAACAAACATTTCATGTAATATAATATTGAAGCAAGAAAACTGTATCTAAGACGAACTTTTGAGCTACCTTTGAGGATGACGTAGATCAAGACCAACTGCAAAGAACATGCAACTTCTGAACTTAGATGAGTACCATCCAATTTGTTTAGATAAATCCTTAACCAGAGACTAAAGTTTCAACTCTTCCATAAGGAAAGAGTTTGCACATGACAAAATTCAGTATGGCTCTAATTAACCCTTTAAGACACAATTATATAGGGTTAATTCACGTTTTTGTGGTCGTTAACATTCGCAGAGGCCTGAAAAATGCTTTAACGCCCGAGTGCGAAGCACGAGGGTGTTAAAGTATTTTGAGGGCCTCTGCAAATGTTAACGACCGAAAAAAATGTGAATTAATGCTATTATTGCATAAAGTAAAGGTATTTTAGCAATAATTTGCAAAGATAGCAAAAATATTTCCATAGAAATGCAAGTAAGCGAACTTCAAATGTACTGTACTTAAATGGGTCAAAACCGGAAGTCGGCGAAGAAGTTTTTGTTACGAGCAGTGAAGGGCCGTTAGTCCTGTATGCCACTTTTGATTCTCTCGGTGTAAATTCACTTCTAATGATTTTTAATACAAAGTGGACTTACATGGGATAAATTTGCACACGTTTGGATGATTACAACTAGGATGAATGAGTGAATATGAATTTCTGTAACTGAAAGACGTCAGAGGGATCGATCTACATCAAGCGAGGGAATTACCGATCACATTAAAAAGTGGGTGGGATGTAGCTGGTTTAGAGTACATTTCACGAGTGATTTCTTGCTCAGATCTCGATTAAACTGAGATCCTGTGCAAAATTTTGTTTGTGGTGTACTAATATCATCAAAGACAAGCCATGAAAAGGATCTGATATGGTACAAGTTCCTACAGTTTGATGGTCGGAGTCTGACAAGAACAAACGTTGTTTACATGGTAGGCCCAAATCAAGGATATTGATAGTACAAAGCCGGGCGTTAACGGCGCGTGAATTTACTGATCAATACACGTTTTCTCCCATTAACGCCCAATTTTTACCCGTTAATACATGCTTATAACGGCCCGAAAAGGCACATTTTATGCAATAATGAGTTATAACGACCAATTGAGTGATGTCGTTTTTGACGCCATTTTGTATGTATTTCATAGAAGTGACTGGCTTTTATGGATATTACTGTAGGTGCATCTATAGATGGTTTTGCATCTTTCGATCTATAATTTGTGAAATATCGTTAATGAGCAAAACTGCTGAAAAACTTTCATAAGTTTTCACAGGCACTAGCATAAGAAATCAGGTTTATATGCTTTTATACTCATCATAAAATCTGTAGAATATATCCTAAACACTGACCTTACTCTAGAAAATGAAAAGGTTTTTGTCTAGAGTAAATTCAAGGCATTTGCAGAGAACAAATTAAACGTGTCTCAAATGAAGGAAAATGACTCAGAGAGGATAGTAAACATTGGTGGTTAACAGTATTTTCACCTTTTCACAAGCTTCCTCTTCAAGGTCTTTTAAACTCAGGGTTGTGTATTAACTCTTTTCCACACAATGCCGACTTTTAACGACCCTGAGAAAGAAGCCTTTTGAAAGCATCATGAGAAAAGGAGAAAATGCTGGCTACCAGCATTTTCTCCCTTTCCCATGACGTTTTCTACCTATCAAAGAAAAAAATGTGTCATTTTAGGCACATAAAAATTGTCGTCTGCACATGTTTTCAATTTGGACAAGTCTACATTTTTGTCGTGTGGTAAAGGGTTAAATGGTAAACCTGTGGCAAAATTTTAAACATTTTGAAATAGCAGACAACAAATATAATATGGTTCAAATGATAGGAATTGTATTAAGATGCGTGGAACACAATTATGGGAGTGGCAACAATCATTTTCTACTTCTCGAACAATAATTTCAAAAGCCATCTTCTTCAAGGTTGTAAAACATGGTATGGTGTGTTAAAGAATTAAAAGCTTAACCAAAAACACCCCACTTACTTTCTGTGAGCATGAAATGAAGCGTAGGTAAAACTTTTCCCTTTGTATTCTCCGAAGAATTTACTGTCTCCAAGCCGAATGTGATAAATTTCATTACCAGAGCAACGACCATATAATCTCTGCCATTCTTCTGAAGATGTTTGTCCTTCCCTGAAAAAACATCAATTGTCTGTGGCTTTTTTGTTGGTGTTTAACCCTTCACCAAACAATCCCATGCAAATTCAATCAATAACTACCAATATTAATCCTCAGTCCTGTAACAAACGATCCCGTATTCAAATGACTGGTGACTAGCATTTTTCTCTTTTCCAACAACTATTTCAGCCCTTTACCTATATTATCTTCTGCAAATTCTTCAAAAGTGGAGGAGTCTAAAATTTTACTGTCTGGAAAAGAGTTAACTTTTATAAAAGAAAACAAACTTTAGACATGTCTTCAATAAGAGTATATTTCAGAGAACTAGCCTGGTTCTGGTTAAACATAGGATATACATGAACATGTGAGTTGTTTCCCTTTGATGACTCAAATGTTGTTAAAAGTGGAGTAAAACACTATTCAATCAAAAAACCAATAAGAGCATATAAAATATGACTCAATTACCTGGTTTGTCTAATAAAATGGTAGAATACATTCCATTTTCTCATTCTCCTACCATGATTTCAATCTAGCCTTCTTCCTCAGGATCATGAAAACACTGGACTGTTTAATATAGGGCTTTTTCAGCAATAGATCAGATATTTTTCAGCAGCCAGTCTATCTTTCCATGATTTTAAGAGCACAGATCAAATTTTACCCTCGTTACAATAATCTTTCCAAGCCAATGGCTGCTTTCCAACATAAACAAGAGTTTACTTACTGTCCTGCCGAGCCCCAGTAGCTCAGTCGGTAGCGTTCAGGATTTGGGAACAGGGGGTCGTGGGTTCTATCCCTGGCTCGGCCAATTTCTTTCTGAGGATTGCTGATAGTCATTGCAACAGGATTAATTCCTCTCTCACCGCTGACCATTGTTTCGACGATGGTTATGTGGGAAAGCAGCCAGTGGTTTGGAAAGAAAATTGTGCGGAGTACTGGTAAAAGAGACTCCAGGAAAGCATGGATAGGTGCACTGGCCGCAGCGATATAACTGAAATAATGTTGAAAACGGCATTAAACACCATACAATTAATCAATCAATCAATACTTACTGTCCTCGTGAAGTATGCAGTAACAATGTGACTAGTGTAGAAGTTGCAGGACAAAGACAGTTGTTGGCAAGAAGGGCATACTTGAATTCATCCTCACATACAACATGTTCTGAAATAAATTGGTAGAAACATTTGTAATTGCTTGCCAAATCACAAATTATTAGACTTGTTGATATTAAAAGCATTTATAGCCCATCAATTAACCCTTTACCATACAATAATAACATTTAACCCTATACCAAATAATCCTGTATTCTAATGACCCAGAAAAAGGGTTTTAAAAACACTGTGGGAGTGAGGAAGATGCTGGTAACTAGCATTTTCTCCTTTTCCCATGTTGTTTTGTACCCTTCTAAAAACAAATTTCATTGATGAGTCATGTTCATTTTGTCATCTGCAAATACTTTCAATTTGGACAAGTATGAAATTTTACAGTTTGGTAAACAGTTAAGACTCATCCATATTGACAGCTTATGAAAACACTATTGGAAAAGGAGAAAATGCATTTATCCAGCATTTTCTCCTTTTCCCATAGTGTTTTATCTACCCTATAAAAGACAAATCCCATCATTAGTGCAACAATGACCTTGTCATCGGCAAATGCTTTCAATTTGGAATCAATCTAAAATTTTATCATTTGGTAAAGAGTTTACAACATTTTGTCCTTATTCCACAATCATATCTATATCAAAAGTGTTTATTCTAAGAATTGTGTAAAAATTGAATTGCTTTGTAAAGATATCAATACCTTAAGAAAGTCAAGCATAAAACCTAACCTGCAAATTTCACATGGAACTTGTTTTCTGGTCTAAATATCTGGACATACTGTGGACACTCTGGTGCAAAATCTTTAATGGCCCATGATCTCAGTATAGTATGCTGATCCTGATGAAACATAAACAACTATAACTGGTAACCCAATCACTATTCATCAGATATCAAAGTTTCACACCTTAATAATCCTGAGATTTAATGATCCTGTGGGGGAAAAGGCTTTTGGAAATATTTTGGGTAATAGGAGAAAATACTGGTAACCAGTACTTTCTCCTTTCTCCACAATGTTTTTTACTATATCAAAGACAAGTATTTGGTTTAAGCCACTTGTGATTTGACTTCTGTAAATGCTTTCAACTTTAAAATTTTGTCAATTGGTAAAGATTTCAGATTTGTCCAAAATTGAAAGTGTTTGTAATTAAATGCAGACGAAAGTTGTCTTTTAACAGGTACAGATCATTGTGGGAATAGGAGAAAATGCTGGTAGGTCTAAAAACAGCCTGCATAGTAAAAGCTTAAGAAGAACATTATCTCAAAGTCACAGTGCCATGTTAAAAGACCTCCAGCTACAAAATTTCTACAAAATTTCATTAAAGTTTAAAGATAGAATATTTCTTAGTTTTGATTGTTACTTTCAAACATTACAGAATACAGTGATTTCAATTATTTTCAAAAAAAAAAAAAAAACTTGTTTATATCAATTTATTTTATTATGTACTCCTGAAGAAGGCAAATGCCGAAACGTCGTACAGTACATAAACATTAAAATTTTAATACGTGTTGTTGTAGTTATTTAATCCTTTAATTATTTTCAAAGAGATATTCATCTGTAACCACTTAATTCTTGTGGGGCATGATAACATGAGACTATGTGCTAAAGAATTATTCCTTTCCCAAACGATGAAATTTAGACTCTTTCAATTTGAAAACATCTGCAGATGACAAGCTCAAAATTGGTACAAATGAGCTTGAGCTCTCTGATAGGGTAGAAAACAATGTGGGTAAAAGGAGAAAATGCTGGTTACCAGCATTTTCTCCTTTCCCCACAATTTTTTCAAATCATTCTTTCCCAGGGTCATGAAAATCCAAAATTGTTTCGTAAAGGGTTAAGCATATAGAAGCAATTTTAGCTTGTAATCAAAACAGAATTAAACTTACTGCAGCCTCCTTATTTTCCACATTCTGCGTAGCGGCAAGAATGAAACAAGCCTCTGCATCCTGAACCCGGCAACGGGCAAGGTCAGTGTCCTTCATTGCAGATCCCTGGATAAAAATAACCCTCTGGGCCCACATGGGTACCTGTAGTAACATCTTCATAGTGGGGTCAAGTTCACATGGTGACAGTAGAACAACATAGAAATCCTGCAAGTACAATAAGAGCACAAAGTCAAAGACATTTGAGCCATGCTAAGTGAAAAGGGGGCTTCATGTATCTGCAAAAAGTATCCACCAATATCAGCACGCGCAGTCTGCACAGGCTGCCATGGGCCGTAACTCTTTGTTACTTGTAAATTTTTTGTAGATCCAAGGACTATTCTACTTCATGATATAGTCAGTTGCAAGCCTTGCTTGGTATAATGCATCACAAAGATGAAGTAAGCCCCCCTTTTGTTAGAGCAAGATTCATTTGAAATCAAAAGGTATTTCGGCAGTCTTGGGTCTTCATATCCACAATTCATATCCGTAGAAGATAATGAGAAAATTGTCTCATGAAAGAGTTCAGTCTTTTATCATAACATTTCATAAAATTATGCAGAAAAGTGATTTTCTTTAGGCTGATCTAGTTTTGCCTTAAATCAACTTTTTTTGCAAAGCACTGATAAAAGATAAAATATATATTTTCAATTCAAGAAATTACACTGAAAAGACATATTTTCTTGTACTTTTTTTCAAACTTATAGATAGTTTACAAGTATTGACTCACTCTTAACAAAAAATCCACTATTTTCAAAGTTTGGTAGAATTATTGAAACCTACAAACCCGCTCTTAAGATGAACAATAAACCTTTGGAAATTCAACTGTTCTAATTTACAGTGTTGTGGTAAGTCTCAAAGGCAGATTCAATCATAAACTAAAACTTTAGTTGGTTTTTGCTGCATAGAAAAATTTTGTTATTACACATTTTCACATGCAGCTCAACTAATAGAAACAGCTTACCAGCCACTGCTTTCACTGACCTGTAATTTGGGATGAGAATAAAACTCATTAAGAAAGTCCATGACTGTGTCTGCCTGTAGCGTGGTTGTACAGACTACAACATGTTTCTCTGTTTGTGCCCGATGGCTGCTATATGCTCCACCTTGCTTTTGTCTCTCCATCCACGCATAAGCAAGCTGTTCAAGCTGAAATAAAGTTTTGAAGATTTATTTGTTATTCAATTTCTTTATTTGTTCATAAGCCTCCTATACCATATCAAAAGTTTCACATGTGGGTGTCAATGCTCAGCTGCAGTTTATGTCAAAAAGGAGCATAACTGTATCAAAGATATTTTGAGGATTATCTGCCTTTTTCATATGAGTCTCAAATGTGAGTGTCAAATCTCAGCTGCAGTTGCTTTTTCAGTAAAAATTTTGAGTCAAAAAGGAACATAACTGTATCAATATTCTAAGGATTAGCTGCCCTTTTGGTGGGGGGGGAAGATGTCCAGAAAATCGAATTGCTCATTACAGTCATATTCAAAATTTTCTACTGCATTAATTGTTTGTATTTCCCGTCAGTGTGTGTACCGGTATTACAGTATGATGGCCTTACCAGTTTTCGATGGACTTAACTGACAATTTTGGCTACATATCGAAATGAAGTTCTGATCACCAAAAACATATTACAAAAAAAAAAACAAATCTAGATGCATAAATTCTGCCCGAATCATGCATAGTCAACAGTAACAACATATTTCATCCTTTAGTCTTGTGCCAGAAGCTGAATTGGTGCATGGAAAAACATGTCCTTATTTCATTGCTCATTCGGCCAACCTCAGGTGATCCAGTGATCAAGTCCCACGACTGTATCATGTAGCTTGATATGCACCTACACGGTACATTTCTTCGCTGGAAGTACACCGCCTCACCGTTCTTAAAGTCGTAATACTCTAGTTAGAAAACAATTACTAGTCACAATTTTCCTTGGGAATCATTCTCAATACATTTCCGATGACAAACAGTTTGTACATTTAATTTCTCACTCGGTCTATCAATTACGTTGGCATTTTTCAGCGATAGGTTGCTTATCCTCGTGGCTGTTGTTGCCGTTGCAAATTGATTTACAGAGCACCGCCATGTTTAAGATCAGGTGACTGGCAGTATTTCAAAATAGGAACCTTCTTGATACAGACAAAGTTAGATGTAACTACGGAATCAGCCGAGTTGTAACGAGTGATAAAACAGCTCATAAATAAAGAACTAAAAATAATTATGTATACACCAAAAATCAACAAAAATGTTTACTATCACAAGACAGAACAGTTTTGAACAAAAGAAATGAACAGTTCTGAGTCAATTATCCCCATTTTTTTGAAGCACAGTGAAAAGGACGGATGTGTGTCATGGCGGCCATTGGACCTCTCGTAACAGCAGCACCAGAATACCAGAAGAACAAAAATTAAGGCATTTTTGGTCCCTTTAATCTACTAATATGCACCTATGAGGACAGATTAGCAATTATTTTAAACACCATTAATTTTTATCATAAAACATCTGAAAATATTGAGTGGTGGGTTACTAAAATGGTTGAAAACACTTTCTATCTGTAGCGGTGAATGTTATGGAAAAATTGTTCATTCATATAAGTGACCGAACAAAATAGGCCAAGAATTATCTGATCTAATTAAGCTACGGAATCTTGTTACATTATTCCAGTATGGTCACATGACTTTTTGGCATCAAGACTGACTATGTCACATGTCATTTTTTTTTCCAGAATTAAACTTTAATGTCACACAATTTAAATTGGGCACGTATCAGGTTGAAAAATGGTAGGAAAAATTTGTCGCTAAAACTGATCTTTCCTTTAGAAACATGTGTAACTATTGTTTTTGTTGCATTTCGTAATTTAACAGCAGTGACACTGTTGTTTACAATCAAATAAGCGCTTCAAATAAAGCAGTGATGTCATTCACTTCATAGTTTGCAAGAAAACTTGAATACCATTTCTGGTTCAAGGTAACCCTCGAAAATATCTGCGAATAATATTACAAAACAAGAGGGCCATGATGGCCCTGTATCGTTCCACTGGCTTTTTAACCCTTTACTACACAAATCGAAGTGTTATTGACCTTTAAAGAGAAAGCTTTTGAAAACATTGTGGTAAAAGGACAACATGTTGTCAGCCAGTATTTTCTCCTTTTCCAACAATGTTTCCTACCCTATCAAAAACAGAAATAATCATTTAAGCTACATTCAATTTGTCTTTGGTAATGGCTTTAAACTTGTTCCAGTCAAAAAATTTGTTCTTTCTTACAGAGTAAAATTAACGTATCATGCACTTAAATGGCACAGCAGAGACATAAAGCATAAAAAGTCTGTATGGTAGTAAACTTACTTGGAAAACATAACCTGGCCCCTGCCCAACAAAAAAAGAGTCATATCTTCCTAAGTGCAAAGATTATGTCAGTGAATACAAGCAGGTTTATTCATTGGCATGAAAGCTAATGTTCTGGAAAGAAAACTGAATGACAGAAACCTTACTTTAAGTTTAATATTCCACTGATGTGAGCGTAACTGCTAGCATCAAAATAAATCACTCTCCCTGACAACAGAACATGTCCTATTCAAAAAACTTGAATATCAACATCAGTCATGTATTATTGCAGTTTGATAATCAAGGGAGGTAAATAGTGACAAAATTTATTTCTTAGAGCAGGAGTTATTTCCCTTGATTACTATTTAAATTAAAGTCACTATATAAAAGCCCATGCTAAACTTGTGATCCCTGGCACTGGGCCAATTCTGACCCCAGGGCTATAATATGAAGAAACTTCTTGGAGGTCTATTAGATAAAGCTACATGCCAAATTTGGTAGCCCTTGGCCTTATGGTTTCAGACAAGAAGATTTTCAAAGATTTTCAAAGATTTTAAATATTTTTCGCTTTTGTTGCCATGGCAACCAGAGTTTTTGAAGGAATCAAATTCTTTCAAGAAATTCTGAAGAGGACCATGGCAGGATCATTTCTGTGAAGTTTCAACAAATTTGGATGTTTAGTTTCAGAGAAGAAGATGTTTGAAATAAAAGTTAATGCACGCACGCACACACACACACACGCACAGACGCACGACGGACACCAGGCCATGACATAAGCCCGCTGGCCTTCGGCCAGTGGAGCTAAAAACCTATGCAATGAATTATTCTTTGAACATAATGCATGTGTGGATATTTCTACTGCTACATTCATATTGGTCAAAATTTCAGGCAGACAACGGTCACTTTGAAAATTCTATGGGGTTCCAGGAAACCCCCTCCCCAACACCCCCACTTGATCTGCCCATGGTCCAGCTAAGTGTAAAGTCCAACACTGCTTAACTCTTTACCACACAATGCCAAGTTTTAATGACCCTAAATAAGAGTCCTTTTTTTCCTACAACGTATTCTACACTATCAAAGACAACGAGAGCACCACATGCAGATGCCTACACTCGGCTTCAAGTTCTTGATTTTCAGAGAAAATTCGAAGTCGCAAAAGGGGCATAACTGTGTAGAAAATAGTTTGATGGTTATCTGCCCTTGTTGTATGAGTTTTCCTTTTGATAGTTAACAACTTGTCCAAGTATGAAGTAAATATCTTCAGCAATAACAGAGATATTACAAAGTTTTTGCACAACGATGACAACGATGACACAGACAACAACGCCAGGGCTACAACATTAACTCATTGTTTTCTCTGAAAACAGCCAAGCTAAAATCATAATTCTTATCGTCTGCAAATGCATTCATTTTGGTATAGTCAAAAGTTTTGTGGTTTGGTACAGGGTTGAAATATGTTAACTCCTCCTGATGCAAATCACAACAATATTGTAAATGGTTTTGATCAAGATCAGACTGAACAAACTGTGAAGTCTGATCTTCAATCTATTCTCTAGCTATAAGGATGTATTTTTAAAATTTTGAAAAAAACCCGAGTCTTCTAAACCCATTCAAAATTTCAAATGAATTTACTTGACACTCTAAGGATAAATTCTGCCATACATTTTGACATCTAGCTTTCAATGATTATATTACAGACAACAATTTCTGAATATTAACAGAAATTCTGTGGAGTGCTTCATCCCCCTGAGACACGCCATTTATCAAATTACAGCATGTCAGTGACATCATCCGCCAAATTTACCACTCTATAAAAACATAAAATAGAATTACTCAAGTCTAGAATCAGTTGTTTTTGTCTGCCAATCTCCCTAAATTTTCATTTGCACTGTTTTTATATTTGAAGTGCTATATATTTTTAGTCTGAAAACAAGATCCAATAAAACACTTTTCCAGTATGGACTTGTTTAATATGGATCAAATGTTTGAATTGGTCTTTGAAAGAGTTGAAAACATTGTGGGAAAAGGAGAAAATGCTGGTTATCAGCATTTTCTCCTTTTCTCACAATGTTTTCAAAAGCCTTCTTCTTCAGACTTGTTTACCAAATGACAAAAGATTGGACTAGTCCAAATCCAAAGCATTTGCAGAAGACAAATTAAATATGGCTCCTGAAATAGAATCTGTCTTTGAAAGGATGTTAAAACATTGTGGGAGAGGGATAAAATGCTGGTTCCCAGCATTCTCCCCTTTTTTCTCCTTTTTTTTCTTATGGGTTGTTACAGAGTGGGAAATGGCTGAAGAGAGTATAGAATCAAGACAGTGTAATGCATTTTTTGCACTCTGATATCAACTTTCTGTCTTGTATTTAGACCTTTGGGAATTTTCAGGTGTTTTAGACATTTTACCTTCTTTTGGTTATTATTCCCTTATGCTCACATATTTTTCTTTCCTTCTGACTTTTTCCCTTGTGTCCAGACTTTTTACCATTTTCAGGCACTTTTAACTAGTGTTTAGACACTTTACCTTCCTCTTGACATATTTCACTTATGTCAAGGCGTTTTTACCTTCATCTGGACATTTGGCCCTTTGTGTTAGACATTTTTTTTTCATCCTATATTTTATATTTTCCCTTGTGCTTTGACACTTTACTTTCTTTTTGAAAATCTTACATTGTATTCAGACACTTATTCTTCCTTGGGACATTTTATACTTGTTTCTACACATTTAACCATCTTTAGACATAGTTTACTTGTGTTTACACAAAAACCTGTGTTCATACAGTATTATAATGCTTGGATATTTCTCTCTGTTTTGACATTTGAAATAAATTTTGCACTTTTTTGATGTGTCTGTTTAGCAAACAACAAAATTTTAGACACACTCAAACCTTAAAAACCGCTTGCAGATGACAGATTCAGCATAGCTCAAAAGATTATTTCTGTCTTTGATCTGGTAGAAAAGCATAGTGGAAAAACGGAAAAAATGCTGGTTACCAATGTTTTCAAGGGCCTTTCAAAAGCCAAAAGGTGGTTAAAAAATGGATTATCTCTTTACCAAATAATAAATTGTTTAACTTTTCAAAACAGAAAGCATCTGAGATAACAAAATGTGACTGGGAAATTGAAATTTGTTTTGGGTTGGTTAGAAAACATTGAGGGAAAACAAGTTATCAGAATCGTTTTGGGTAGGTTAGAAAACATTTTCTCTGTTTCCAACTATGTTTTTAACAGCTTTCATTCGCAGGGTCTGGATTGTGTTGAAAATTAATACCTGTGTTGGCAAGATGAGTAAAGCTGCAACAATCATTCCAAGCATGAACAGTTGACTAGGCCAGATGTCAGGGTAAAGGTCACCATATCCTACTGTTGCCAAGGTAACCACTGTAAAGTACAGGGATTCAAACAAGTCCATTTGTCTGTTACCACCTCTCTGAAGATGCTGTATTCCACATGCACTGAAAATATGTAGAAAAATACATAAATCTTTCTATGGTGACAAGACTTCAAATTCATCTATATGTATCTCTTTATAAGATGAAAAAATTTTACCTTTGTCCATATGGAAAGCCCTTACAGACAACTAATGAAATGTATGTCAAATTATGAAATTGCCTTTTAAAGGGTTGAAAAGATCATGGGAAAAGGAGAAAATGCTGGTTACCAGCATTTTCTCCTTTCACAGAAAGCCTTTTCCCTTAAGGTCATTCATACTCAGGTCTGTTTGGTAAAGGGTTAAGGGCTGCCAACAGATTAACTGCGGTTAAAATAGGTTTGTCCTTCCCAGGGTAGAATTCTTTGCTTGAAAGGATAAACAAAACTATTTGGAAAAGGAGAGAATGCTGAGATCGGCAGTAAATCACTTAAGCAGAGTTGACCTACCTGGTAAAGACAAGGCACAAAAGAGTAGCACAGAGTATCATGAGTTGTTGAGCAAGGGCAGACTGTGACCTCTGCATGACACGGTGAAGGTCATTCTGAAAGGAAAGGTAAAAATTCAAAGTATTATAGAGGTTTTTTTTTTTTTAAGCTTTAACCCTTTACCATGCAATCTAATGTTTTAATGACTCTGGGGAAAAACTCTATGGGAAAAGGAGAAAGTACTGGTAACAAGCAATTTCTCCATTTCCTACAATATCCTTTCAAAGACAAATTCCATCATCTGAATCACTTTCAATTTAATTGCAAATGCTTTTTTTTACGACAAAGGTAATATTTTTTTCACCTGGATAAGAATTAAATAGTGTGAAAGTCAATTACATTTAACTCTTTACCAAACGACAGAATTCTAGACTTGTCCAAGTTGAAAGCATTTGCAGACGACAAATTTAAAGTGACTAAAAAACCGAAATTTGTTTTGGGTAAGTTAGAAAACATTGTGGGAAAAGGAGAAAATGCTGGTTACCAGCATTTTCTCCTTTTCCAACAATGTTTTCAAAAGGCTTCTTTTACAGAGTCGTGAAAACCAGGGATTGTTTGGTAAAGAATTAAATAAATAATGTGTGCCTTAACCTTTACCAAATGACTAAAATTTAGACTTGTCCTAATTGAAGGCATTTGTACATAGCAATCTGGCTCAAATGATGGAACTTGTAATTGAAAAAGTAGAAACAAATGTGGGGAAAGGAGAAAATGCTGGCTACCAGCATTTTCTCCTTTACCCCCAGTGGTTTCAATAGCTGTCCACTTCAGGGTCATTAAAATTCAAAATTAATCAGTAAAGAGCTAAGAACAAGCAAAAACATGATGATAAAGATTGAGCTTTCGCTGAAACAACTGTTGGATGTTTGCCTTTAGCAGTTTGCATTAAGGTATACTTAAAGATAATTTGTCTGGTCAAATGTTTCAATCTTTATCAATTAGTCCAGTTTTTCAACCTCCTTCAGAAAAACTTCTGAAAATGTCATTGAAAAAAAAAAATGCTGGTAACCTGTATTTTCTTCTATTCACAACATGTTTTCTACCCTTTCAAAGACAAATACTATCTGCTGAGCTACATTTAGTTTGTTGTCTGCAAATGCTGTCAATTTGACAAGTCTAAATGAGCAATGCTCTGTGAAAAGCAGGTTTGATGAATCTGAAAAAAGTTTCGACCCATGTGAACCTGGGCAGTCGAGGCACACTTACCTGAGTCTAAACTTTTTGCTATAGGTCAATTTTCTAGATGTCAAAGGACCAATTTACCTCATGATTCAGATAATCATTAGACGAAATGGATTATATGGGTCCATAATTATGTGATGACTTTATCGGTATAAAGCATCAAGGAGATATACGGCTTGCAACACGCGAAAAGGGGCATTCGGACATTTGCAGTCCACACAGGCTAATCCGAAACGGCACTTTACGACTACATTAGATTTTGTGCTACAGTAGACTTGCGCAAAACAGAAAATTACATAAAAATGGAAAAAGCCATCTCGGATTAGCCTGCGCGGAGTGCGCAGGCTGATCCGAGACGACACTTTACACAAATGTCCGAATGCCCCTTTTCGCGTGTTGCAGGCCATATCATACACACCCCCTTTTGCCTGAGTGCAGCTCAAATTTTTTGTTGTCTGATAAAGAGTTAACCTTTAAAAAGCTGCATAAGTCCAAAGGATATTTGCAGTCTAGAACAAGACCAAGATAATTGTAATTTCGCGGCTGCTGTCTATCTGCAGTATTTCCGCAAAGCAGACAGCGTGGATCTAAGATCAGACTGCACGTTTTGTGCAGTCTGATCTTGATCTACACTGGCTGCAAAGGCAACAATAATAGTGAAAGGCACTTTAAGGACTTATCAAAATACTGTATTATTTACTCTACACTAACAAGCCTATACTTACAAACATGTGCTCTAGAGCTTGCTTTCCCAACCAGCAATTCAGAAAGACAGGAACAAAGAGCTGGCGTAATGAAGGTGAAAAAATCTGTAGAGAAAAAAAATTCTTGATACCTCAATATTAATCCTTCACCGATCAATCTGTGTTTTATCGACCCTGAAGAAAAATGGCTTTTGAAAACATTGTAGGAAAAGGAAAAAATGCTGGTAATTGTGTCCTTTGTGAGTATCAAATTGGAGTCCTGATATTTAACTACTATTTGTGCACACTGTGAGGAACAAAATTGATTCCTGCTACTTCGGTGCTATTTGTGTACATAGTGAGGACCAGATTAGAGTCCTGCTATTTCATGGCCATATGTGCACACTGTGAGGACCAGAGTGTAGTTCTGTTGTTCCTATACTTTTTATGTGTACAGTGGGACCAAATTGTAGTCCTGTTTTTTCTCTGCTATTTGCACACATTGTGAGGACAAATTGTAGACCCATTATTTCACTGTAGTTTGTGTACTGTTTGTGCACATTTTGAGGACCACATTGGAATCATGCTATTGCACTGCTACTGTTGCACCTTGCAAGGACCATGTTGGGAGTCTTGGTATGTCACTAGTTTTTGTGCACATTGTGAGGACCAAATTGGACTCATATTGTTTCACTGATATTTCTGTATATTTTGAGGACCAAATTTGAGTCCTATTAATTCTCTGCTATTTGTGCACCTCATGAGGACCAGATCAGCATCCACATATTTAACCCTTTACCACACACTCCCGACTTTTTACGACCCTGAGAAAAAAACCATTTGAAAACATTGTGGGAAAAGGAGAAAATGCTGGTGACCAGCATTTTCTCCTTTTCCAAAAATGGTTTTGACCCTTCTATAAACAACTTTCATTTTTTGAGTAACATTTATTTTGTTGTCTGCAAATGCTTCCAAATTGGACAAATCTATATTTTTGTCATTTGGCAAAGACTGAACTGTTATCTATGGATGTTGTGAGGGCTGTCATTACAATGCGTTAGGAGGACACTTTTGACAAAATACTTACAGTAACGATGAAAGGTAATGTGTTGATTAACTCCAATATCAAACTCATTGATAAAATCTGCTGTAGAACATTGCCCTGAAAATAAAAGATAAAAACGCATCTCAAAAGTAATCACTGATTACAAGAAAGTATGATAACATGTCAAGAAAAACACAAGTATCATTTAATATAGGGAGTAGAGTGTCCATGGTTGTGAAGTAGAGCGTCTGCCTCGTAACCCTAAGGTTCTGAGTTTGATACCCGTGAGTGGGTGTCAACTTTGGGATTGTTCATCGGCCCACACATTCAACACAAGTACTGGTGCAGTTCCCAGGAAGCAGAGACAGATTAGTAACAGTTGTAAGAACTTGTTTCTCAATCGATGTAAAATGAATACTTAACTACCATAAGGAATACACTAACTTTATTGCCACTCAACGTTTTATTTCAAAGATACATCTTTTTAAGTCCCGTCATTACACAGCTATTGAAAACATATATATACTTGGCAACTGCATGTAAGAAGCAACTGCTCCATTTCTCACAAAGACTTTTTTTCCTCTTCTTCAAACTGTAATGATTCTCCTTTCAGTCATTTGTACTAGTTTTAATTGGTCTAAAGTTAGCCTTATACTTATTGGTTAATGCTAAAAACAAATGAATTGAGTCAGTAAACAAGTCATTATCATGTCAATTTTCAAGCTTTACTGTTTAAAATTCCTATAAATATGCAGTGTGATGCATTACCTATATTTCCCATTCTTTCTTTTATTCAGTTTCTTATTTAACCCTTTCCAAGACAACAAAATTTTATCAACAGCAAAGAATAAAATCACAGATTAAATTATAGCTCAAATAATGGGATTCAACTTTGAAACTTTGATAGAAATCACCACTGGAAAAGGAGAAAAATCTGATAACCAGCTGATCATTTATTCCAGGAGGTAATCACTTAAAATATAAAGGGAAAACAGAAAATATGACACTTAAGTTTTACCTTATAGCTGAGATACTGGACCAATACTGTCTCTGACAAACTGATAATTGCAACACATATCTGTACCACCAGTAGCACATCTGATCTGTCCACCCATAATATACGCTCCCTGAAACACCGTTATACAAGTCAATCTCTCTGAAAAGGTTATTTAACTCTTTGCTAAACAATCCCGAGTGTTAAAGACCTTTAGGAGAACGTCTTTTGAAAACATTGTTGGAAAAGGAAAAAATGCTGGTTACCAGCATTTTTTCCTTATCCAACAATATTTTCTAGTCCCTATCAAAGACAAAAATCATCACTTGAGCTACAACTAGAGTTATCACTAAAAGTGAATAATACCCCCCACCAGCTCCATGTCAATAAATAACTCTTTGTCACACAAATGCACAATGCTAAGTCCAAAATGTGAGATTTTACACAGCTAATAAATACTGAAAAAAAAAGAAACTTTCAAAAGCAACCTGAAATGGGCTCCTCTCCATTCCCATCATAACGCAGTGCACTCTGCTCAGCATTATTTCTTTTGATGAATTGTATGGATAAGTGCATAACTCTTTTAAAAAATTACTGACTTTACCAGTATAACAGTACAGTGAGCAAATCTGTGTTCCCCGTTTAAAATTTGAACAAACTGCTTCCAGTGAAACTTAAGAAATACCATGGAGAAAGACTAATCAGTAAAACACACAAATGGGCCATAAGTCAGTAGAAAATCAACCAACCATAATGATAACATAATGCACACATAAGTGTTTGTTGTTGAAGCTTCCTGTGAAGTTTGATTGAATCCAGTAATAGTTGAGAAATACAATGGACATACCAGTAATTTGATAAAAAAAAATCTATTAAAGGATCATAACCCAGTGAAAAATCATTCAACCACAAAAACATAAAATGTACACATCATTGCTTGGTATTGAAATTTCTTATGAAAATTGATTGAGATCTGTCATACAGTACTGGAGAAATAGCTCCAGGAAAAAATGCTCTAGAAACATATCAAAGGGCCATAACTCATCAGAAAATAATTCAACCATAAATTGATTTTAATATGCACACCTTTGCTATGTATTAAAACTTCCAACAAAGTTTGATATGAATCCATTCAGAAGTTATTGAGAAAAAGCTCAGACAAAAAAGTTCATCATAGGGCCATAACTCACTGAGAAAATCTTTCGACCATAACCAAACTATAATATGCACATCTTTGCTTTGTAATGAATTTTCGTATGATGATAGACTGAAATCTGACCAATAATAAAACAATTCATCAATGGCCATAACTCATTTGAAAATCATTCAACAATAAACAAATCAAAATATGCACATCTTTGCTTCATATTGAAATGAAGTTTGATTGAAATCTGTCCTGTAGTTTTTGAGAAATAGCTCGGACAAAAAAATTCATCAGTGAGCCAAGACTCATTGGAAAATCATTCAACCATAATCAAAATGAAACATGCACATCTTTGCCTAGTAATAAAATTTCCCATGAAGTTTAATTAAATTCTGTCCAGCACCTATTGAAAAATAGCTCAAACAAAAAATATCGAAGGGCCATAATTCATTAACTCATTGGAAAAGTCATTCAACCATAACCAAATTATAATATGCATATCTTCACTTTGTATCGAAACTTCCTATGACATTTATTAGAAATCTGTCCATTAGTTATTGAGAAATAGAGCGGACAAAAAAATCACCAAAGGGCCGTAACTCATTGGAAAATCATTCAACCATGACCAAATAATAATATGCCTATCCCCACTTTTTATGGTAACTTCCGGTGAAGTTTGATAGAAATCTGTCCAGTAGTTATTGAGAAATAGAGCGGACAAAAAAATCATCACAGGGCCATAACTCATTTGAAAATCATTCAACCGTAACCCATTTATAATATGCACATCTTGGCTTCATATTGAAACTTCCTATGAAGTTTGATTGATATCTGCCCAGTAGTCATTGAGAAATAGAGCCAACAAAAAAGCTACAGACCGACCAACTGACAGACAGACTGACCAACCAACCGACATGGTGACTCCTATATTTCCCCCCCCCCCAACAAAGTTTGGGGGGGGGGGGGGGGGTGTAATTATTTTGTGGTCTGCAAATGCTTTTAATTTGGTCCAGTTCAAACTGTGGTCGTTTGGTAAAGAGTTAATGCATCTTCAAATCTTCAAAAAGTACCAACCCAGGTCGGCCTGCACTGTCCATGCAGGATCAACTCATGTCAGCCTGTGCAGATATGCAGGCTGAGCTGGGTTGAAATATTTTGCTCTTAGTAATGCATTTCTATGCCTGTTAAAGGACACTGGGCATCATGATTCTTTTGGTTTTCAGACAAAATGGACCCATTTTAGGTGAACACTGTAATGGTATTATGTGTTAAACACCTTTTTCAAAGAAATGCCACTCATATTCAGTGCATCGGAAACATTGATTCGAATGGAACAGCTGAAAAAAATCAATACTGAGAGACAACAAAGATGCCACATGCTTCCTTGCGGTTTTCTAGCAGTTTTCTCACCAGTGCCTCAGGCGGCAGCTGGGGCTCAAAGCAACAACTCTGCATTATCACATGAATGAGTGTATAGCACCAATACATTTTCTTTATCCAGAAATTCACGTTTGGCATATAATAGTTGCATTTATTATATATCTGCAATTTTTCCATCTAAAAATACATGCCTCACACACCAATAAAATAACACACATGACAGAAAAAAATCTGTATCTACATGCTGTGAAATAAGGTTCCAAATATGGTATGATGACTTAACTCAAGTGCCTAATAATTATGTACATACTGATTTGCCATTTGATTGGTCAAAATGTTAGACAAAAATATTCATCCACCATTTATAAAAACAAAGTTACTAGCCAATTCACCATAATTTGTTTTTATTTTGATTGTGGTTTTCGAATAAATGTCAAAAAATACAAAATAATGTTGTTGAAAGTTGTAGGTATAAATATGATGAAAGGAATATTATGTTGTAATAATTTTCCTGGTGCTTGTATTAACTTCTCGCTGCGTAATAAAATTTTTAACATATCACTCAACATTCAATCTCGCGCAATACTAAATTTTCTCACATTGCTCAAATGAAATACAAGCACCAGGAAAGTTACTGCATCATAATATTCTATAATATAATAGTCTATATGTATTTCTTTCTCCAGAAATTCAAATATGAGCATTTAATAGTTGCAATAACATGTATTTCTCTCTCCAGAATTTCAAAATATATTGTATGGGGACCTCTAAACATTAAGAGACTATAGGACTACTGCAGCCATATAATATTACTACCTGCAGTAAATATTTCAGACTACATAACAGCAGAGATCAATGTAACATAGGCATAACAGCACAAATACTATATAATGTCAAATGTATCAAAACCTCACTTGCCTTCACCCTCAAAGTGCCTTTCACAGCTATAGTTGTCTTTGCAGCCAATTTAGATCAAGATCAGACTGCACAAAATATGCAGTCTGATCTTTCCTCTACTCTGACAGCCTTTCTTGGCTTAAAACAACTGTGTTACTGCAACTATTTGGGCCTTATTTTTTAACTGAAAATGTTCGTAACGTGTATGCGGTGCTCGAAAGTTTTTTTCGGCGGATTGACACAGTTGGGGAGAACAAATTTGCAAATTAAACTAGGGAGTAAATAGACAATTCTAACATGACACGTGAAATCGGCTCTATAAACACAGTGCAACGGAAGCGTGGTAAAATCTAAGTCATTCTATATAGAGTGACGTCATTCTGTATAAAGTAAGTCGCCTGTGGCTGTTCCATATCCCCGCACTCCGATAATTTATCAATGAAGGTCACTTGATGTAAACAAATCATTTTCCGCTCCTTGACCAAGGAGGAAGGAATATCCTCAAGGCTTTACCAATATTAACTGTTTAAATAAAAACAGAACGATGGAACTATATGAAATGTTAGCAGTAAACATATGTAAATCAAGTGTCTTTTCAAGTTGAGGGTTAGTTCAAAATTGACCGGTGTTGCATCAATGGGATTGGGAGTGGGTGGAGTAATATTCAGAGCATTCCAAGCAGCTGCGACTCTGTGCTTGACAATACATTCATTCTTCTTTGTCATTTGAAAGGGAAAAAATATAACAGTAAAAAGGTATGTTTTTTTTTTTTTAATATATTGTGTTTGATTCCTAAGGTTTTAATGAGATTTTAATTCTTTTCATATTTACCAACTGGGCAGTGGGGTTTTGTTTTGGTAAGTAAGTGGAACAGCCGTGGTTTATTCAATGGAATA
Organism: Hippopus hippopus; assembly: GCA_946811185.2. Taxonomy (NCBI): domain Eukaryota; kingdom Metazoa; phylum Mollusca; class Bivalvia; order Cardiida; family Cardiidae; genus Hippopus; species Hippopus hippopus. The sequence continues at coordinate 52,521,321 of OX328098.1, read as the reverse complement.
TTATCTGCATCCGCGTTTTTACTCTAAGTATGAATTGGCTTCCTTTGATTAAGAGTTGGTCATGTTAGAATCGAAATAATCTTCTTTGTATCGTGGTTTATCGTTCAATAAACCACGTTTTGAGTTATGAGGCGCAATGAATAACCCACTCGGGTTATCGCCTTCATGGATTATTTATTGTGCCTCATAACTCACAAACGTGGGTTATTCAACGATAAACCACGATAGAAAGACGATTATTTCTTAAGTAATCACTTAATTGATGTATGGTGCAATCATTCTGTTGGTCATAGTGTGGTGCCAATATAAAATGTCTGTACAAGACCTTTATTTCATAGACTACATTTTATCCTTTACCAAAAGACAAAACTTTAGACTTACCAAAATTCAAAGCATTTGCATGTGACAACATATCAAGTGAGACCCAAAAATTAAAATTTATTTTTTGAAAGGTAAGAAAACATTGTGGGAAAAGTATAAAATGCTCGTTACCAGCATTTTTTTTTCAACAATGTTTTCTAAAGCTTTCTTTCTCAGGGGTGTTAAAACTCGGGAGTTTTTGCAAAAGGGTTACCAGATGCCAGAACTTTAGACTAGTCCAAGTATAAAGCATTTCAGACAACAAATCAGTTGTGGCTTAAGTGATAGAATTGTCATACAAAAAGTAGAAAACAGTAAGGAAAAAGGAGAAAATGCTGGTCACAAGGTTTTTGAAAATCCTCCTCCTCACTGGGGGATAAACATTGCTCTGGTAACCCGCCATACTTCAAGGGTATGTTAGGCAAAGCCCCCATTGGTAATATCCAGAGGTAATGGGATATTGTCATTTCACTTGATCAAATCAGACTGTGGGCTGAATTGAAAACAGCTTGGTTGCAATAAAGTAATGGCAGTGATTTTTTTTTAATTGTTGTTCTTACTTACATATCAGAAATACTTAAAGTAGCTATACTTTTGGACGGTCACCTTCAAAGTAATATTTGGGATACTCTACACCTGTAATTTTAACTTGATCCATGTCTGATAGCACATTTAAGAGTCTGTAAAGTATATTTTGTACAAAATGATCTTATTTTATTCACTAATCAACTGGATTACATGAAACAGGAAAAAAACTCTTACAAAAGCATGCATGCTTGAGGCTGCCATGGGGGCCACCACGGAGGGCGCCATCACTGCGCTTTGCTTGACCCAATAACGTAGTGTTAGGGGCAGGTAATCCAAACTATTGAAACATGGGATTGTGTGGCAAAGGATTTAATGACAGTAAATTCACTAGGACATACTGTGCAATCTAAATGTCTGTAGAAGATTATATTTCACAAACAATATTCAATGACTGTAATTTATTAAATGCTTTTAAATGGATTAGAGAAATTCCGCAGTGAATCAATAGTCTCATGACAATAGTTATGGTTCCTGTCGAATAATAAATTTAAAATTCACTGACTTTACAGTTTTACTTTTGAATTAATTGTACAAATTATTCATGTGTTTAGGACGATAGTGATGATGTTTAGCATTGGCTCTTTACCAAACAACAAAATTTTAGATGTCTCTAAATTGAAAGCATTTGCAGACAACAAATTCAAAGTGTTTCAAAACATAAAATTTAGTTTAGGTGAAGTAAAAATCATTATGGAAAAAAGGTTACCAGCATGTTCTCCTTTTTCCACAATGTTTTCAAAAGCTTTCTTCTTTAAGGTTGTTAGATCTTGGGACTGTTTGGTAACATGATTATCTAATAAGTCAAACTATAGCCTTTTTGAATATGTAATTGTCAAGTAGAAATATGTTCAGTCATACAATAGAAAAAACTTGTTTTTTGACTATTTATAAAGTCTATCTTATATTAAGCAAGCACCAAAGGGACACTGAAAATGTCCTTCCTTAAGACAGGTGCTTGCTCAATACAAGTACATTTAAACAGAGTCAAACCTATATTAAGAAAGCACCTCAGAAACACTCAAGATGTTCTTGCCAAAGACATCTGCTTACTTCCTACAAGTACACTTCAGCATATTTGTCTGCATTCTGAATCAAAAATGAGCTTGCACAACTCTTCCATACAATAAAACTTTAGACTTGTCCAAATTGAAAGCATTTGAAGACGACAAATTAAAGGTGGCTCAAATGACAAAATTTGTCCTTGATTGGATTGGATACACTGTGGGAAAAGGAGAAAACGCTGGTTACCAGCATTTTCTCCTTTTCCAGCAATGTTTTCAAAAACAGTCCGTTTCAGGGTCAATAAAAGTTGGGATTGTGTGTAAAAGGGTTAATACCAGTTGCTTGCTTCACAGATGCGATCAATACGTCAGGTTTTACTGTAATTAGTTTTTCATTGAATTCAGTATGTTTGCTTAATACAGGTTGGTTGCTTCATAGAGGAAGTCATTAAGTCAGGTTTAACAGTATATTTTCCTTCTCTGTGAATTTAGTATATATGCTTTATTAAAACAGGTTGGTTGCTTCAAAGAGGTGGCAGCTATGACAGGTTAATACTATATATTTGCCTTCTCTATGAATTTGGTATTAAGTGCGTGCCTAAAGCAGGCTGGTTGCTTCATAGAGGTGGCCACTTTGACAGGTTTTACTGTACATTTGCCTTCTCTGTGAATTGAGTAAATGCTTGCTTAATATAGGTTGGTTGCTTCAGAGAGGAGACCACTAAGTCAGGTTTAAATGTATATTTGCCTTCTCTGTGAATTCAGTATATGCTTGTTTAATACAGGTTGGTTGCTTCAGAGGGGTGGACCCTATGACAGGTATATACTGTATTTTAGCTTTTTTTATTAATTCTGTACTAATTGCTAGCTTAATACATACGAAATATTATGCTGTAGTGACTTTCCTGGTGCATGTGTTTGTTTCGAGCCACATGAGAAAATTTGATATCGCACGAAAGCGAAGGTTGAGCGAAATGTCAAAATTGTCTTGCATGGCAAGAAGCAATTACTAGCACCAGGAAAGTAACTACAGCATAGTATTCCTTTTATTATATTATATAATATATCTACACCTTTCAACAAAAAAATAATGCAATTGTTGACATTTTATTCGAAAACAGTAAGCAAAATAAAACAAATAATGGTGTAGTAGCCAGTAACTTCATTTTTATGAATGGCGGATGAATATTACAGCATAAAATTTGACCAATCAAATTGTAAATGAATACATACATATTCCGCTTGTGAGTTACGTCATTATTACATCATCATACCATATTTGGAACCATATTTCACAGTGTGTAGATATGGATTGTTTTCTGACCTGTGTGATATTTTATCTGTGTGTGACGAATGTTTTTTCTCCGGAAAACTTCCAGGTATATAATAAAAGTTGGTTACTTCAGAAAGGTGGCCATCCTGACAGGTTTTACGGTATATTTGCCTTCTCTGTGATTCAGTTTATTATGCTTGCTTAGTACAGGTTGGTTGCTTCAGAAAGGTGACCTCTAAGTCAGGTTCTACTGTATTTTTGCCTTCTCTATGAATTCAGTATACTGTAATTCACCTATGTAATGGGACAGAAAAAAACTAGAGCTATCACTGAATGTGACTTTATCAGGGTTGCATCTAGAAATTTTCAAATAGGGGGGCTGGCCCCCATCATCTTCAGAAAAAGGGGGGCACATCCCCCCTTTCAAGTGTAAAGAGGGGGAACAAAATTCATGGCGGTTCCGATAATGTGGTAATGGTTTAACGTATTATTTGTTTTTGTCTTTGGAAAAATAATAATGATTATATCAATTAAAGGATTATTATATTCTAGTCTTCTTTGTTAAGATGAATGTCTTATAACTTCTTCTTTAACACTTGTTACAGTATAATCACTGTAAGACAAGTAGACTAACCCCCATCCTACCCTATCTATCCTACGTTGTTCAACATTTTCATTTCATAAATTCAACAAAATTTTTACCTCAGTGTTAGACTGAGATTTTTGCTTCCAACTATTGTTTCATACATATATTTATGTAAATTTACTGCTTAAATTTACTACCAAAGCTGAAAAGACAGCCTGAAGTGCCTCTGATCAGACGATGTCAAATAGACATTTTGTTGTGTCATGGGTTTTCGCGTTTTTTTGCATCAATCTTTTTTCATGTCAATTAATTTTTTTTTTTAAAGTATTTCCACATGATATTGCAAGAATTTGTCAATAAGGGTTGTAGGTCACTTCAAAAAATGTCATTTTACCCTAGATCAGTGGATTGACATCATCATCTTGCTTTTCATTACACGCCTGCTTGTTAGGTTATGATAAACGGTGACGTATGGTCCGTCATATTTAATACTCACTGTTTATGACAGAGTTATTTTCTTTCAAGAATTTTCTAGCCTTAAGACATCACTTGTTGCTAGCAGATTTGCCAGTGCGTCATTTTTGGACACATATTTCCTAAATTGTCGCATTCAGTGATCGACAGCGTGGGCCTTGCAATGAGGCTTTTCGTCTGCATAATACAGATGAAAAGCGTCTATTGATATTATCAAAATAACTCGACAGTCCACGATTTAAGTTTACGGTTTTAAGTTTCGAATGATTATTTGGGTGACCATGCAAATTTTGTTACATTTTATTCCCTCCAAGTCGTTTTTTTCTCTCTTTTTCCCCGATTATGGTGCGCACGATCATGCAATTTTTGCGGGCTAGTTCGTTTTAGTGCGGGATTAGGTGCGCAAACAAATTTCATTTTCGCGGGATTTTTTATTTTGATGCGGGATTTCGGCAATCCCACACTCTAGATGCAACCCTGCTTTATACCCCCACCAGTGCTTTGACAGTATTTTGTACACAGACGGACACACGGACGGACACACAGACGGACACACGGACAGACGGACACACGGATGCACAGACACACGGACAGACAGGCTGATTCCAGTATACCCCCAAAAACATTCGCTTTGCAGGGGTATAATAATTATTTCTTTTAATGTCCAAATCTTTAGGAAATTGTTATTTTGAAAAAAAGGGGGTGGCTGAAATAAAAGGTATTACTGTGTCGTCCAAATGTGTGTCCAAAATAATAAGGGTAATATCCGATAAATTTCGATCTATTTATAGCATCATTGACGGGGTCAAAACTGTCTACATAGCTGATCTACAGTTTTGATTTGGTTTCAATCTTGACCAAGAACAGATTGCACGTTCTGTTTAGTCTGATGTCTATCCACACCATCTGCCATCTTTATCATACAATATAATTTTAGACTTGTCCAAATTGAAAGCATTGGCAGAAAACAAATGATGTGGCATAGATTATGGAATTTGTCTTTGCAAGGGTTGAAAACCAGCATTTTCTCTTTTTCCCACAATGTTTTCCACCCTATCAAGGACAAATCTGATCATTTGAGCAACATGTAATGTGTTGTCTGAAATTGTTTTGAATTTGGACCAGTGTAAAATTTTGTTGTTTGGTAAGGATTATATCATTTGTATATGGAAAGATATAACGGACTTGCAGATCCTGGGAAAGCAATTAGAAGAAAGCAGATTCAATAACAATAAGACTGCATATGGACCAGTAATTGATATTAACCATTACTGACCTGATATAAACATTCAGACTCCATATGACTTGATGGTCTGATTCCGCCTGCAAATCTTATTGAATTTACTTTCTGGGTGATCTCTGAAACATTACTACATATTTAGTCGCTTTTTTTCTTCTCAGACTATTCTTTTCTGAAATTAAAGCCTGTCCCCTTCCCCAGGAAACAGCTTCAAAAGGCCATTACTCCTTCAAGGGGTTTCATTCAGGGCCTGGATTTTCACCCGTCTATATTGACCAGAAACGCTGCTACTTTTACTGGTGGGAAAAAAAATCCAAGCAGGCTTTTCCATCATGAAATCTATAAATTTTGCAAAAATTAATTGCAAAAACCAGCCTCTGTGCGTCATCTGTGGGTGACAAATTGCTCTTTCTTTCCAAATTGTATGAATCCATGATATACTGTCCGCAGATGTATTATTCGAGTCTCACTAGCTTCATTGTCACATTGGGACCTAACTTTTATACTGGTTGGAGTTAAGTCTAAACAACAATACTAGATTTGCCAGAAGTTTTAAAGTTTCAACTTGGTGCCCTCAGTCAAACAGACAAAGTCATTGAGTAAATAGCTGAATACCATGTAGTCAGTGGTAGCTCTAGCATACAAGTAAAATTAGTCCTGTCATGTATTAATGCTTGCTTTGATTTTTATATCTTGATTTCCTTCCTTAGGTTCTCATTAGAAAAATAGTCCCCATTCTTAGCTTATCAGTGGTTGAGGAATGCAGAGACAGTGGGTCTAACTCTTTACACGACGACAAACTTTTCAACCTGTTGAAATGGAAAGGGTTTGAAAATGACAAATTGGTTGTGGCGCTACAGATGGGATCATTTTTGATAGGGAAGAAAACATTGTGGGAAAAGGAGAAAATACTGGTTACCAGCATTTTCTCCTTTTCCCACAATGTTTTCAAAAGCCTTCTTCTTCAGGGTCATTAAAACTTGGGATTCTGTGGTAAAGAGTTAATCTCAGTACAAGAAGAAGCAATTTTGGTCTTGTCCAAATTGAAAGGAGTAGTAGAAGACCAATGTTCTAGATTTCATGTTTTTTCTCATGAAGTTTAGAACATTGTGAGAAAAGGGGAATATGCTTGTTATAGAAGGTTCTCAATTGACCCAGGACCCGAAGTTTCAACGCTTGAAAATTTCAAATGACCTGATTTTGATGTTCAAAAATAGCTGCCTATTTTTAGGGAAAAAATCTTATTTAACCTGTAAAAAAACTTATAAAACCTTCTTGGAGAGGTGGTTTTCACTGTCTGCAATTAGTTATAAGTCATTTTTTGGCCCTGACCTTTGGGCCCCTAGATCCCCTGACATGGGGGTGTTGCCCCCATGACCCTTGCTGGGGGGAGGACCCCCAGACCCCCCTGCTACTCAAATTATTAATGAAACCCCTGTAATAATACCGATCATATTGAAAATTGCTGATTCACAAGTTCCCATGGTAAGAAGCTATAAAGCTATGAACCATACATGGCCAAATTTCTTTCAGATGATTGAAAGCAATTGAATCATAATTATCACAGAATATCTTTTATCCTGTCACTTCCGGGTTTACCTGACGGATAACAGGGTGCCGTATATTTTTTTTGTTATCCGTCAGTTGGTCACGTGACCGCTAAGTGCGCACTTGCTGACTGGGACTATTTTCAACCAAGTGTCTTACTGCCGTAATGAATGAAGTAATCGCTAGCGAATACTTTTGCTCGTTTAATTAATAGTCTGTTATGTTAAAACATTGTCTTCTTCGCCACAATATTTTTCTGCGGATATACGTCACGTTTAATAATTATGACATAGCCAATATCATTCATGACGTCATTATTGCAGCTGCATATCCAGAGGGTTTTGTAAACACGGTTCTTCATTTTTTAAAGTTTCTCATAGATCTAGTGAGAAAGATGTCAATATGTGCCTTATTTCGAACGAAATGATTAATTTAGTCGGATTTTGGATTGTAATTGAGAAAAGGGATAAATAAAATAGACGTTTGGTGTTTTGGATTGGGAAAGTCGATCAGGCTCGGCTCTGGAAATTCATTAAAGGTACGGTCTTTATCAATGTTTTTTTTTTTCGTTTGTTTTGTTCGGTTACAGTGAGTGACAGGATAAATAGAATAGATGGTTGGTGTCTTGGATGGGTTAAGTTTATCGGGCTCGGCTCTGAAATTTATCCGGTTCGCCTTCGGCTCACCAGATAAATTCCTCCGCCTTGCCCGATAAACTTAACCCATCCAAGACACCAACCATCTATTCTCTATAACTCTTTACCAAACGACAAAATTTTAGACTGGTCCAAATTGAAAGCACTCGCAGACGACAAAATAAACGTAACTCAAAAATTGAAATTTGTTTCCAGCAGGGTAGAAAACATTGTGGGAAAAGGAGAAAATGCTGGTTACCAGCATTTTCTCCTTTTCCCACAATGTTTTCAAAAGGCTTCTATCTCAGGGTCGTAAAAACCAGGGACTGTTTGGTAAAGGGTAAACTATGATATGAACAATATTTTCTTTCCTACTAACTCAGGGGAGATTACTTTAACTCTTTCAGCGCCAAATTTCTTTACTTGACCTCTTTCTACAAATAAAAAAGCAACCCACTGACACTCAGTCTGATCATTATCTTATAGACATTTTGTGCAGCCTGATCTTAATCTATGCCATCTGCAAAAGCCCCTGTTTTGGCCTGTGGTTAATACTAGCAAAGCTAGAGTTACTGTTCTTTTGCACCAAGCTCTGCCTTATTGTTTATTTTCTATGACCAACACAAGAAATTGTTAACAGCAAGGCTCATGCCCACACCACGAAAATTGTGACCAGTTCAGAATGCACTTTTCTGCAAATGGTCATGTTAATAACCTACACAACACTAAACAACAACAGCATGACATCTATGTCATTAATTTCTGAGAAACAATCCAATCCCAAGTTAATACAAAATAGATACCTTTCAATTCAAGTAGACACAAAAGATAAATTTGTCTGATGCGTCCAAATAACACAATTTCTTTTCTCCCTTGGTACAAATTGAAAACATTTCCAATTGAAAACATTTCCAAATGCTCATTACCAGCATTTTCTTTTCCCAATATGTTTTCAAAAGGCTTCTTCCTCAGTGTTCTTAGATCTCAGGATTGTGTGGTAAAGGGTTAAATCTGACAGAAATAAGCTCAACTTGAGCTGCTTCTACAGACAGACTAGATCAAGATCAGACTACAGCGAATGTAAAGTCTGATCCTGAATCTACACTGACCACTGTAAAAGCATTTGCAGGTGACAAATTGAATGTAGCTGATATGGTGGAAATTGTATTTTTAAGGATAGGAAAACATTGTGCAAACAGGAGAAAATGCCCCAAGGAAAGATGTTTCTTGAAAAAATTGTGGGAAAAGGAGATAATGCTGATAAACAGCATTTTCTCCTTTTCCCACAACGTTTTCAAAAACTTTCTTTTTCAAGGTCCTTAAAATTTGGGATTGTGTGGTGAAGAGTCATTTAGGCTGCAAAACATCCATTGATTTTCAATTTGAAAATTGTCGCTTACATGTTTACTAGTCAATCCCTTGTTTTAATGACCTTGAGGAATAAGACTTTTGGAAACATTGAGGGAAAAGAACAGCATATTGGTAACCAGCACTTCCCTCCTATCCAACAATATTCACTACCCTTTCACAGTCAATCCTCATCATTTCAGCAACAAAGAATTTGTTAACACTCTGCCACACAATCCTGAATTTTAATGCCCCTGACGAATATGGCTTTTGAAAACATAACAGGACTAGGTGAGAATGTTGGTAACCAAATGCTGGTAAACATCAATCAATCAATCAATCAATCTGCCACACTTGTAAATACCTGAAAGTGTGAAACCTGAGATCAGATTTTATGAAAAGGGAATTGCACTGACTTACACCATTTTTTCATTTGAAATAAAAGTGTGCAAGCAGCCAGGAAACAATAATTATATAAGTTAAGAAGAACTCATACCAGTATATAACAGGGTTCTTCTGGAATTCATCTTTATCTATGCTGGCCCAGCACTCTTGTTGTATTTGTGTGTCATTTGGTGCATTGACTGATACATTTGTCTGACTGTCAATAAAAATAGAGAAAAAATATATAAGCTATGCTCTGTGAAAAAGGGGATTTAATGTAACTGCAAAAAGTTTTGAACCAGGTCAGTCTGCGCGGACTGTGCAGGCTGACCTGGACGAAAACTTTTCGCTATTTTTACATTTTCTGCATGTCCAAGGACCATTTTACCTCCAGATTTACTTGGATGTTAGACAAAATGGATTTTATGGATTCATAATTTTGTGATGAACTGCTTGGTATTATACATCACAGGGAGGCATAAAAACCTGTTTTCCTAGAGTGCTGCTCAATATTATACAGGGTGTCCGGTGAGGTATCTCTTTTGTACATTTATAATATGGCACTAAATTTCAGATGAAGAGATAATAATATACATGCATGCACAAGAAAAATGTAGGTTTTTTTTCTATGATTTTATCACTCACTTTTACACAGATTTCAAATCAGAAGTACTTTTCTGTCATTGGCATCATTTTAGTAATTAATGACGTTCTCTCATTTCTTGTTGTCTGGATATGTTTGTAAACAAAATATGCGCTTTTGGGCACATGAACAACTACACTGTTTCACAGAAGGACAGCTGTACAGTGAAAAACTAAATGTATGGTGTGCAATGTCATGTCATGGTGTCATCGGGCCAAATATCTTTATTGTCACCATTAATTCGCAGCGCTACCTATCGCTTTTAAAAGACAAGTATCTTTTCGCGTTTGAAAAGAAGTCCCCTACATTGCAAAACATCTTTTATGCAGGATGGTGCTATAGCACACACATCTAATACTGTGATAGACTTTTTATATGATAAGTTCAGTGATAGGGTAACATCAAAAATTATATCTGGAGATAAAAGATTGTGGAATATATAGTGGCTTACACACAGTCCTGACTTCAACCTGTGTGACTTCTTCCTTTGGGGTTATTTAAAGTCAAAGGTATACAGTCCCAAACTAGACATCACAGACATGTTGTTAAAGATAATTAAATGTGAAATCAAGAAGATTGACAATGAAATCTGTGCTAAAGCAATTGACAACTTCATGGTGTGTGGTCAGCATAGAAAGAGCATAAAAAGGCCGTCACAATAAAAAAACGTCATTATATTACTTAAATACTGCCAATGACAAAATAGTACTAAATCTGATTCAAAATCTGTATGAAAGTGTGCAATGTTATGAAAAATGAATTACATTATCACATAAAAAACTTACATACTTTTATCTACTTGTATATATACTTTTATAGCTTCATCTGAATTTGAAAGCTAACATTGTTATAAATGTACAAAAGTGTTACTTTACTTTCCAGACACTCTGTATGTGAAGTCACTCTTATCTTAGCTCTTCACAAAATAACAAATCCATAAAGAAAGCAGTTGCAGACAACAAATCAAACTTGGCTAAAAGGATGGGATTTCTTGCTGGAAACATTTTTGGAACTGGAGAAAATATTGGTTACCAGCATTTTCTCCCTTATCCACAATGTTTTCCTTCTTTACCCACAGAGCTTTCTTTAAGGTCTATAAAACTAAGAATTGTATGAAAAAAGGATTCAAAAACTTTCAATTAATGGTACCATTTCATTCTTACTACAACTTATCACTAAATTACCTGTCAAACACCCTAAATGGCCTTAGCTTTTCAAACATTCATTTATTCATAATTCTTAATAGCAAGAAGTGCTAATGATGTCCTTATGTAAGTAACTCTTTCGCTGAATAAATTCCGCTTTAAAGGTCATAAAGTGAGTTTAACACTTAACTCTTTCTTTACTGCTGATGACACAAGAAGCTTTTGTGGACAGTGTAGATCAAGATCAGACTGCACAGAATGTGCAGTCTGATCTCTGATCTACACTGTCTGCTCTTTTTTTCTAGATTATAACTGAACTACTCTTCATCTTGCAACAGAATGTATTTGTAGCCATTAAAAAATGTAAAGGTTATTTATATGGTAGTGAAAGCGTTAACCATACGACAAAATTTTGGGTTTGACCAAATTAAATGCAGGAAGGCTTTTGAAAACCTTGTGAGAAAATCTTTCATTCTTACATTTATTCACTGGATGGTGTTTTAAGCCGCAAGCTGCCCAAGGCATTTTGGTGCAAAATATATATTTTTGGCCTAAAAATATAGGAAATTAATGTACAAAATATAGGAGTAAAATACGAAATTATCGGCTTACAAAGGACTACTATTAACATTAAAATGTACAATTAACTTGAAAAGCAAAAGACTAAAAGCAATAAAGCAAATCCAAATTTTACCAAAGTCTGATGAATTTTCCCTGGCCTCCACCTCCCCTTACAGCCACCCCTTTAAATCACCATCTCTATTATTACAACATAGATATCTCATTTAATGTATTTTTTTTTTATTTCCTTTATTGCTTTACGTCAGCAAATAAATGTTTTTGACCAGCACAAGTCATTTAAATTACTGACTAGAATAATATAATACTCAAGCTGACTAGACCATTTGCTATGTGAAGATCTTGAGAAAGCAAAACACCGTTTTTCAATGAACATCAAAGGATAAGATAAGACTAACTGTATCCTTCTGTCAATGCAGAATTAACACTTATTAAAGCTATAGCTATAGATATTCAGTGCACTGACATTAGTTTCAACACAATACATGTACCTGTATTGTAAATCAATGCACTTCATCAGCAGCATTATGAAAAAAATAGAGTTTTGATGAAAAATATAGGATATGGGCACCAAATATAGGAATATATATAAGGAAGCTCAGAAAAAATAGGAAAAAATAGGAAAAATAGGAACACTGGGCAGACTGAAGCTGCTTCCAACATCATTATCATATCACAGCGAGAGCTCAAATATTCAATGTATGTCCTGGGTTTCACCAGTACTAGGCGAGGGCTCTGAGGTGTCTTACCCAAGGACACTCCGATGAAAAACCCAGTGCTTCCAGTGAGGCTTGAACCCAGGGCCCCTTGGTAACCAGCATTTTTTTTCCTTTCTCACAATTTTTACACCCTATTATAGAACATAAGCTCATTTGTCGCAAATTTGAATTTGTCCATTGCAGGTGGTTTGAATTCGTAAGAGTCCAAAATATGTCTTTTAGGAAAGGGATAAATACAGAATAGATGGTTGGTGTCTTGGATGGGTTAAGTTTATCGGGTAAGGGTGGAGGAATTTATCTGGTGAGCCGAAGGCGAACCGGATAAATTTCGGAGCCGAGCCCAATAAACTTAACCCATCCAAGACACCAACCATCTATTCTATTTATCCTGTCACTCACTGTAATGGAACAAAACAAAACAAACAAACGAAAAAAAAAAAACATTGATAAAGACCGTAATTTTAATAAATTTCCGGAGCCGAGCCTGATCGACTTTCCCAATCCAAGACACCAACCGTCTCTTTTTTTTATCCTTTTTCTCAATTATGATCCAAAATCTGACTAAATTGAACATTTCGCTCGAAATAAGGCACATATTGACATCTTTCTCACTAAATCTATGAGAAACTTTAAAAAATGAAGAACCGTGTTTACAAAACCCTCTGGATATGCAGCTGCAATAATGACATCATAAATGATATTGGCTACGTCATAATTATTAAACGTGACGTATATCCGCAGAAAAATATTGTGGCAAAGAAGACAATGTGTTTTAACATAACAGACTATTAATTAAATGAGCAAAAGTATTCGCTAGCGATTGATTCATTAATTACAGCAGTAAGATGCTTGGTTGAAAATAGTCCCAGTTAGCAGGTGCGCACTTAGCGGTCACATGACCAACTGACGGATAACAAACAAAATATACGGCACCCTGTTATCAGGTCGAAATTGTAGAAGGTGACAGGATAAACAAGTACAGTGAGTCCTCATTTCAGACATACATGTATTTTCAGCAACAAATGAATTTGGGGAAACTGGTATCTTTTGTGCAGTATAATTTGATGCCCAGCATTTTCATTAGAGAAAGGACCCGCATGACAAAACTGCTGACAAAAAACTGAAACCAGAGAAAGCAATACAATCAACAATATGCCTGTGTAGAAAGTGATGCCGAAGCCAGTTTTTATCCCAATGCATTTATATCACAGACAAGATATAGCATTAATGACTCTTTGTCATATGGCAAAATTTCAAAATCGTTTTCTCCCTTTACAACAGTGTTTTCAAAGCCCTCCTCTTTCAGGGTCCTTAAACCTTGAGATTGTTTGGTAAAGTCAGTTAACTCAGATTATTGTTCAGATTATAGTGTTCAATGGCACCAGATATATACAGTTCTAATATGTCACCGGATTTTATCCGATGTGGAATAAAGACCCTACAACAATCAGAACATTACTATTTGTCAGCTATCACTCTGTCCATCTTGTATTGGCAGATAGAATCTATTGTTGGGGAGAAAATGTCTTTACAAAGCGCTTCTGGCCTGACTGTAACTCTATCAGCTTAACCCTTTACCAGACGACAAAATTGTAGACTGTTCCAAATTGAAAGCAGTAGCAGATGACAAAATTAAAGTGACTCAAAAATTGAAATTTGTTTTGGAAAGGCTAGAAAACATTGTGGGAAAAGGAGAAAATTCTTGTTACCAGAAAAAGGCTTCTTTCACAGAGTCGTGAAAACCAGGGATTGTTTGGTAAAGAGTTAAACTATTTACAGGACGACAAAACTTTTTGCCTTGTCCAAATTAAAAAACATTGGTAGATGACAAATTAGATATGATTCAAATGCTGAGCCTCGTTTTTAAGAGGACAGAAGAACATAGGAAAAGCAGTAAATGTTGGTAACAGCCGTTGTCTACTTTTCCAAAAATGTTTTCAAAAAGATACTTTCCTCACAAAAATGGAATTGTTCGGTGAAGGGTTAATTCTGCTATACAATTTTATCAGACAATCAGTTTGTGGATTTGTTGTAATACCTCCATAATTACCCAACAGGCTAAAAATCAATGCAGCATGTTGTAAACATGGAAATCTTCGTTCTATACCAGCTGACAAAATTAAAGTTCCCCAACGCTTAATGTTGGGGATGATAAATTTAATGACTAGCTCAAAATGATGGAATTTTTGTTTTTTGAAAGACTCATTAGGAAACATTCTGTGAAAATGAGAAAATGCTCGTTATCAAATTTGAGTTTTGGGAAAATAGTTATTTGAAGTTACACTTGGGCCTGTGTTACCAGACAGCATAATTTTAGACTCCATCCTAGTGAAGGTACATTAATTCGCGGAATTGTGGCCGAAAATCTTTGTTTTGCATTCAATTCACACCACACTTTCACAAATCATACCCTAACATAATGTCAAGTAAATGACAAATTTTGTCATGTCTTCTTCCGTTGTATATCAAAGAATTTGGTTTCTTTAGCAACCAAGGTAGAGAGACTTGAAGCTAGTCAAAATTTTGACATTTTAATTTTTTCGAAAATATATAAAAATGTGAGAGCCGCATGCAATTTTTGCACGAAAGCGACTGACGTTACCGACGTTATTCGACATCATTTCCGATGAATTTGAAAACATTCTGTAGGATAATTACATCTTGGCAGACATTTGCAGTAATGACTTCAGAAAAAAAATTATGTCAGCTGACGACATTGAGTTACGTTCTGTCGTAAAAGTTTTTTGTTGGACTTAAAAGATCTCCGGCGGAAACATTAAGATGCGTTATGGAATCATACACTTTGCCAAATTGTGGTAAAACATTCATTTATAAATAGCATGAACGTTTTAGAAAAGGCAAGAGTTTCACATCCTCCCTATAGTCCGGACCTGGCACCCATGGATTTCCGTTTATTCCCACAATTGAAAAATGAACTGAGAGGTCAGCAGTTTGAATCATCAGAAGTGCTGTGAAACAAAGCCAGGGAAATCATCACACAGCTTAGCAAAGACTGGTTTACTATAACTTTTGATCATTGGATACATAGACATAGAAAGTGCATCGCAACAGGGGACGACTATGTAGAGAAAGTTAATCATGCGCTTATTTTTGATGTTAAGGCGACGTGACATAAACGTCGGCCTGCCTTAAGTGTCACTTACTCCTCTTCTTTGAAGTTAAAGGTATTTTTAACTGTTTTATGCATCTCTGTGAAAATTCAAACATGTATAAGGTATAGATAAACATTTCTTTGAAAGTATTTTGTTTTCAAATTCAACACTCCATATTGAAATTACAGGCAAATTCCACAAACTTATGGAACAACCCTCGTATATGTATATTCAGACCACAATTCAAATGTTTTTTAAATAACAGTAGTTGTCCTTAAACTGGCAAAAAACATTGCGGGAGAAGGAGAAAATGCTGGTTACCAGCATTTTCTCCTTTTCCCACAATGTTTTCAGAAAGCTTCTTTCTCAGGGATGTTAAACTCGGGATTGCATGGTAAAGGGTTAACCAAACATCCTGCATAATTTTTCTAGTCTAATTCTCAAGAATTTTCAAAATTTGGGTATTATAATATAAAAATTTCTGCTTGGCTTAACCAAATTGGATCTAGACAATCAGAAATTGTGTTGCTTTCTAAATCCTGAGTTAGACTAAGTATGCAAATTAGAACAGCTGGTGTGATGTAACAGAATTAATGCTGAAAACGGCTTTAAACACAAACAAAACAAATACAAGACTGTGCTGACTAGAATTTTTTTCACAAAATATTGAAGAACAAAATGCCAGCATTTAGCTATCCCCCTTTTCCTACCCATGTTGAAAACCACTTTAACTCTTTACAACAAAAAAAATAAATCTTTCAACTCATCCAAATTGAAAGCAATTTTGCAGGTGAAAAAATAAGTGTGTCTCATGTCATAGGATTTGCCTTCAACTGGCAGAAAACATATTTTGGTTACCAGCATTTTCTCCGATTCCCAAAAATGTTTTCAAAACTATTAATTCCAAGGATCATAAAGACTGAAAATTGTGTGGTAAAAGGTTGTTGTTCTGACATTAGTGTACCCCAAAATAATGCAAGCTAACTGGATGGTAATACAAGTATTTCACCTGCAACTGACATACTGAAGGAATGTGTATGAACTTATCACCTTGATTATTGAATTTGGCAGAGCTCTTGCAGCATCAGGTCATGTTTTACCCTTAACCAAACAGCTCCACGTGTCTATGACTCTAACAACAGAGGCTTTTCAAACATTGTTGCAATAGGAGAAAATGCTGGCTACCAGCATTTTCTCCTATTGCAACAATGTTTTCTTTCCTACCAGAAAAACTTGTACTTATTTGTATGAATATTTAACTCTTTACCAATCGATATAGTTTCCGACTTGTCCATATTGAAAGCATTTGTAGATGACAGTTTTAACGTGGCTCATATGAAATGATATTTCTTTGATAGGGTAGAAAACATTGTGGGAAAAGGAGAAAATGCTGGTAACCAGCATTTTCTCCTTTTCCCACAGTGTTTTCAAAAGCCTTCTCTTTCAGGGGCGTCAAAAGTCGTCATTGTGTGGTAAAGGGTTAATTAATTATCAAAATGTAGCTACTGCTTTCAGTTTATTCTATAATTAATTTTTTTAAGAGATGGTTACTGTAATCTTATAGCCAGGTAGCTCAGTGGTTAGTGTATCTGACTTGTGACCAGATGGTTGCAAGTTCTATACCTGGTTTAGGCAAACATCCTCTGAAATAGTTTTCACTTCTCACCTCTGACACATGTAGGCAGTGGCTTGGAAAAAATGTTGTGTCTATCCTGGTGTGAGAAAGCCAGGAAACACATACATATGTGCACTGACCACCGTGGTATGACCTAAGCTGTTAAAATGGCGTAAAACTCCAATACAAACAAACAATAATATACTTGTTGACTATCACAAACATCATATAAGAGAGTCAATATGGCCCTGTATTGCTAAACTACCTTATAGATAATTGATCAATAATCCACAAGGACACCAAAATCAGTCCATCAGATATTCTGTGATGCCATGATTTTTGAGAAAATAAGTCAAGCTGATTTTTTTTTCTAATCACATGCCAGTATGGTGTAAATGCAACTGAAACTGTGTATTCAAGGCTCCCTTCTATCAAACATCAATTAACACTGACCACTATTTGTGACCATAGATTTTGAAGCTTAATAAAACTGCGGGCATGAATGAAAAAGTTTTTGGACAAAAAATAGTATGATACAAAACTTGCTTTATGTTTTCCATCAAACAAATCTACTTGTAACCCATGACATAAAAGCTATGACTGACGACTGAGCATTTTCTGTGCAGAAAACCTAATGTATATACAACATTAGTTGCAGTAAAGTACAATATTCAAGAGAGACAGACAGTTTACAATATACTCTGAAAACATGATTTATTTTCCTTTGACCATTATATGCTTAATTATAATTTGCCATTCAATAGAAATGCAGGAAGTAAGAAAATCTGTGCTTTACAAGAAACAAGAGGGCCATGATGGCCCTGAAGTCGCTCACCTGAGTCTTTTGACCAAACATGTTCCATTTTCAATCTCTTTCGAGATATTATGACAAACATTCTACCAAGCTTTCATAATTATTGGACTGAAAATTTGGCCAATAGCTTGTACACAAGTTTTTTTTTTTAGAATTTCTCTCAGTGACCTACATTTTAGCCAAACACAGCCCATTTTCCCATTGTAGATATTATCAAAACAAAGATTCTGATCTCATTTCATAAGTATTAGTCAGAAAATGTGGCCTATAGAATGTATACAAGGTTTTTTTCAAGATCTGACATGGCAACCTAGTTTTTTAACTAATGTAACCCATTTTCAATTTCATCATATTGATCATCAAGACAAACATTGTGACTAATTTTCAAAAGTATTGGACAGAAAATGATGACTCTAGAGCCATACTGGCTATTTTAAAGATTTGACCTGGTGACCTAGTTTTTGACCCCATATGACCCATTTCAAAGTCATTCAAGATATCATTATGACAAACATTCTGGCCAACTTCCTTGAGTATTAGACTGAAACTCTGGCCTCTAGAGGTTACACAAGGTTTTTCTAAGATTTGAGCTAGTGACCTAGTTTTTGACCTGACATGACCCAGGTTCAAACTCCTTAGAGATATCATCAAGACAAACATTCTGACTAACTTTCAAGAGTTTTGGACTGAAAATGTGGCCTCTAGAGCGTACACAAGGTTTTTCTAAGATTTGACCTAGTGACCATGTTTCTGACCCTACATGACCTATTTGCAAACTAATCAAAGAAATCATAAAGACAAACATTCTGACCACCTTTCAAGATTTTTGGACTAAAATTGTGGCCTCTAAAGCATATATAAGATTTTTCTAAGATTTGACCTGGTGACCTAGTTTTTGACCCAACATGACCCATTTTTTAACTCATCCAAGTTATTATCAAGACAAACAAGATGCTGGACACAGCACGATCACAAAAGCTTACCTTGAGCACTTTGTGCTCAGGTGAGCTAAAACACTTACCAGCTGTCAGGCAAGTCCTCTAACATAACCCGTACCACATACAGTGCACATGTCAAGAATTTGATCACCAAATTAAAAATTCTTATCCGTAAACCTGAAACAGAGATAAAAAAAAATCAAACTATATGGACTTTTCAAACTCAAGAAGGCTGTATGTACTGCACGAAGCAATAACTGCCTCTTTTCCCGCATTGTTCTTGAAACCTAGATACTGTCATTGGTATTACTAAACCTTTGACCAATAAAGTTTTTTTCCAAATACTGCAATGCTTTAGTGACCATGAAAAACAAGGCTTTTGAAAACACATCTTCTTCTACATGAAGAGTTTCAGCTCTTTTAAAAACTTATCTAATCAAATGGGTATTGTGTTGCAAGATTGAATGAACACAAAATATTTTCCATTATTTTATCATCTTTGGAAGTTCTGGTGCAATGTATGTGGATGTAATGCATGGGCAGAGGTGAGGTAATTGAATATGCAAATATCTCAGTTGAATTCTGTCAAACAATAAAATTTGATTTGTTGTCTGTAAAGACTCTCAATAATGGACAAGTTTAAATTTGCAATGTCTAGTTGAGTTTATAGAGTGAGCGTCTTCATCAATACAAAAAAAAAAACACTTTACCAAAATGTCTCACAAATATTGGACAATTTAGATACAACATATATTAGATCAGGAACATTGACATCAAATTCCCTTGGTTTCTCTTTGTTTGACAAAAATTTATTAAAAGATTTTAACCTTTTAGCACTTGACACAAATAAAGATCAAACTTATCCAAAGTAAAAGCATTTGCAGGTGATGAATTAAATGTGACTCAAATGATGAAATTTGTTTAAAAGTAGACAACTTTGTCAGATAAAGAGAAAATGTTGGCTACAAAATTTGTCTTCTATAAATTTATAAGAAGGTTGATTAATTAACTCTAAGAGTGCCAATTAAATACAACAAAAATTGTCAGCCTAGAAATAAGATCCTTATTGTCGCATTTTAAAAGGTGCTTTTGTCAATGAGCTGTCTGCACAGCAGACATTGATAATCAAAGATCTGACTGCATGTTCCACTCTGATCTTGATCTGCATTTGCTGCAACAGACTATAAAGTTGTGAGTGGGGCTTTAACTCTTTACTAAATGAGAAAATTTAGGACTTGTCCAAATCCAAAGCATTTGCAATCTATAAATTAAATGTGGCTTAAGTAGTAGAACCTGACTTTGGAAGGGTAGAAAACATGGTGGGAAAAGAAGAAAACGCTGGTCTATACCAGCATTTTCTCCTTTTCCAACAATGTTACCTAAAGCTTTTGACATGAAGTTCATTAAATCTTGGGATTATGTGGTAAAGAGCTAAGGGTTAATAAATGTAATAAAGATCATTATTAGCTTTGGTAATCAATATGTAACACTTTCAGCTAACAAAATTATCTGATTGATTTTTCAACCATATTTAAACGATTACATATTTGAATATGACCTAATAAATCACATTCCCTTCTTTGCTTGATATTATAGTCTTGCTAATCTGAAGGTCCTTGGAAAGCCATGCACAATCAGAATTGATTTCATCAACACAGTACTTCATACTATGAACTAGTAGTCTGATCTTGGATCTAGACTACCTAATATTTTTGAAGTTTAGAAAAATATGAGCCATGCTCTGTAATAAGGGGGTTTAATGCATCTGTAAAAAGTATTGACCCAGATCAGCCTCCATTCAGGCTGACCTGGGTCGAAACACTTGTTATTGTTCAACTTTCTGCTTGTCAATAGACCGTGCGACCTCAAGATTCAGTCAGTCGTTAGGCAATTTATGGATCCATAATCATGTGATAAATCCCTTGGTATAAATTATCATGGCAATGCATTAAACCCCCTTTTTGCCAGAGCATGGCTCATATGTAAGATATACTGGCCTAAACTGTAAAGAGCCATGCAAATGCAACATCTGGGTCACATATTCACCAACTCAACCTTTCTTGATTGTGTTCCTAGTCTAAAAAAAATTCTGTTTTGCTAAACCATTTGATTAAATAACCAATCAAATGTAACAGTTTGGTTCAGCCAATCAGGACCTGTGTTACTTTGAAGTTAAGAACGGTTGCTGAGTACAAATCTTGGTCATTTTTACTGACTGAAGATGTCTCCGTAACTCTTTACCATGTGACAAGCATTTAGACTTACATATTTTGAAAGCATTCGTATACGACAATTTGAATGCAGCTCAAATGATGGAATTTGTCCTTGATAAGGTAACTCAGTTTTAACGACCCTGAAGAAGAGGCCTTTTGAAAACATTGTGGGAAAAGGAGAAAATACTGGTAACCAGCATTTTCTCCTTTTCCCACAATGTTTTTTGTCCTATCACAGGTGTTACAGGAGACCACTCCTTCATGCATGGCTTCATCCCGATTTAAATACAATACCTAACAACTGCGTTAGGGAGAATTCTCTTTAGCTCAGTGGTTATGGTGTTGGACTTTCGTCCGGGCGTTCTAGGCTCGAATCCTGCCCGGTCCCTGTATTTCTGCTATGCATTTGTTCATTTGTTTCTTTGTTACGAACTCTGTAAGATGGGAGCTCGTCTGGGATTGGCCATTGAGCCATTAATCCCATTTGTTGTCCAAAAAACGGACTTTCTGCCTAATAAGGCTTTGAGTCATCAATAAATGATGACTTTAAGAGGGGGTGTGTTCCGGGAGACCACTCCTTCACGCATGGCTTCATCCCGATTTAAATACAATATACCTAACAACTGCGTTAAGGAGAATTCTCTTTAGCTCAGTGGTTATGGTGTTGGCCTTTCGTCCAGGCATTCTAGTTTCGAATCCTGCCCGGTCCCTGTATTTCTTCTATGCATTTGTTCATTTGTTTCTTTGTTACGAACTTTGTTCATAAGACAGGCAACTTCTACAATTTGAGCCACATTTAATTTATTGTCTGCAAAAGCTTTTGGTTTCTGTAAGACTAGAATGTTGTTGTGTGGCAAAGAGTTAACTCATTACCAAACGACAAAATTCTAGGTTTGCACAAATCAAAAGCATTTGCAGACGACAAAATAAAAGTGACTGAAAATTTGAAATTTCTTTTATGAAGGGTAGAAAACATTGTGGGAAAAGGAGAAAATGCTGGTTACCAGCATTTTCTCCTTTTCCCACAATGTTTTCTAAAGGCTTCTTTCTCAGGGTCGTCAAAAGTAGGGATTGTGTGGTAATGGGTTAATCAACTCATTACCAAACTACAAAAATGTAGACTAGTCAGATTTGAAAGCATTTGCAGACAACAATTAAAATGTGGCTCAACTGATGGAAATTGTCTTTGATAGGGTAGAAAACATTGCAGAAAAAGGAGAAAATGCTGGTTACCAGCATTTTCTCCTTTTCCCGCAATGTTTTCAAAAGTCTTCCTCTGGGTCATTAAAACTCAGGATTGTCAGGTAAAGGATTAGTAACTTTACCAGACAGTATAATGAGCCTAGCCTAGACTGAAGGACACTACAAAATTAATGACAAACCAAATATTGCTCAAATGATGAAATTTGTCTAAGAATGGGTAGACAAATTGCGTTGAAAGGAGAAAATGCTGGTAACCAGTCTGTTCCTACAATGTATTTAATTAACCCTTTACCAAACGACAAAGTTTTGGACCAGTCCAAATTGAAAGCATGTGCAGACAACAAAATAAATGTGACTGTAAAATTGAAATTTGTTTTGGGAAGGATAGAAGATATTGTGGGAAAAGGAGAAAATGCTGGTTACCAGCATTTTGTCCTTTTCCCACAATGTTTTCAAAAGGCTTTTTTTATCAGGGTCGTTGAAACCCGGGATTGTTTGGTAAAGAGTTAAAGACCTTTTTCCTTTGGTTGGCAAAAAACATGGGATTGTTTAATGATGGATAAAAAATAATGCAATTGGTCTTCAGAGGTCATGCTTGGAAAAAAACACTCCTTGCCAACACTTAGCAGCCTACAGTTTCTCTGAGAAAAAATTTTTCAACTTGACCAAGGGAAATTAGGAAATACACATGGGAATTCAGGGATGGATTCTCTTCAAGTCAGTTACCTTTTACCTGGATAATTAGGCAACCACCACCACGTGAAACCCTTTAGTATTCCTCAGTTAAAGAGGCCTTTATACTCATTTTAAGCCAGTTTTAACTCATTTTGTCTTTATTTTATCAAAATATAGTCATTCTTATATCTTCATGCCAAATATTGCGCCTGACGGTTGCAAGGTTGCTTAGATTACGTACGATAGAAAATGCATTTCACTGAGTTGCGGCCTTCCATGTAATCACACTCATCGTTTCCGGTTTTTGAATAGAAGATTTTCGATATATCCGTTATACACTCGGGTAGATTCGTATGATGATCATGCATTCTGTCACGTGACTATATTTGACCTTAGCCCTGTGTCTAATGAGGTAAACAAAGGAAAATGGAGGCTTCTCTGTTGCAGCCTCGATTTTCAGACGTAGGTCATGGCCTATATGCAAATTACACCGTATCTGATTCTAGGCGGAAACCAACAATAAATTTCCGTGACGCACCGCCATTGTTTACAGCTTCGATCGTCAGCTAGTTTTCTTCTGACCAATGTTCGTTTTCTAATACAAATCTCCGTGTTTCTTTTTTTCAATTACACCATATATGTCAGTAATTTATCCATGTTTACACAAAGGACTGATTTCTGTACCATTCTAAATTGTTTGAAATTTAACAGCGTTTTTGCTCACCGGCTGTAGACCGGCATCTTTAAGTAAAAGCTGGTTACCAGCATTTTCTCTTTTTATCACAATATTTTAAAATGTGTTTTCCCTCCAAATTGCAGTCAGAAAATTAGACCTAAATATTGCCATGATCCTGCTTTCTTGGATAGTACAATGTATATGACATAGCAGATACTGTAAATTTACCCTTTTACCAAACGAAAGAATTTCAGGCCATATCAAAAGAATTTGCAGACAACAAAATGAATAGTGCTAAAATGGTGAGAATTATCTTTGATAGGATAGAAAACATTGTGGTAAAAGAAGAAAATGCTGGTTCCCCTGCGAAAATGGACTTCACGAAATCATGATTTTTTGAATCCATTACGAATTATTCATGAAGTCCTCTTCACCACTTCTCTAAAATTTATAAGCTTACTTCATGAAGTTTTATTCATGAAGTGAGGCTATGAGTACTTCATGAATGCTTTATGCATTATCAAAATCCTGGAAACATTCATGAAATATCACTCAAGAATAAATCAAGGGTTTTTTTTTATGAATATAAAAATCCTGGAAGTATTCATGAAATTGTTTAAGAATAGATCTTTACTTTATCATGAATATTGAAAACCCTGGAAATATTCATGAAACTTGTTTGAGAGTTAATAAGTTCATAAGTAACTGTGACATATATATATATAATATGATTTTGCAGACAGTTAAGGCAGTAAACAGAGTGTTGAGATTTGTTTGTAGGAGGTTCATTCAGACTATGAGGTTCAAATGGAGCTGCATATCAGTGCACTCTTCATTTGAACATCATGATTTGCAATACACTGTCATTAAGTATACAGCAGTTTTGGATTAATCTTACGGCTTACATGTCTTCTATGATGAATGTTTGTTTGTTTACATGTATATTAAAGTATGGTGATATCAGAGAATCTTATATCAGACGGGGAGTGTGCTAGAACATAGTTTTCATGTAAAGTTGACCCTAGTTCTAGTTGAACTCGCTCTGTCGAAGTCGACTTTGCTCAAAAGAGTTGCTTCCCTTTTGTACAAAATGTCTTCCATACACTGCACATGTTCGCATTGTATCCAAGCTTCTGGCCATCATGCAGTGATCGGGAAACCCCTGCGCCATGCGCCATTGGCACGTGAAAATCAAAAATGTCTCATTCAAAATCCTAGAAATGCGCCCAACTGTCTCATATAAATACGGAAGTTGCGCCTATATGTTTTGCGAATCTTCTAAAACTAAAACAAAGAAAAGTGAAGTTACGTATTCCCGTATTTTGTGAATATTATCATTGATTGTATGCGCTAGAATCTGACTTTAACATCGGTAATCGTGAATGTTACTCGATAATACATTGATAGAGTGCGACTTTATATCCGAGATATTGCGATTGAATCATCGGGACTGATCCATAAATTAAACCTGCTCATCGCAGGAAGCCCTTGTATCTATAGGCAAACATCTGTGAAGTTTGCTATTTCTCTTCTTTTAAAATGCTGCCTAAAAGGAAACTTGTATCACCAGCGGCAAATCAACCACAGTTGAAAGTCTTTTTGCAGTCAAAGTCACCCAAACAGGTTTGTAATTAAATAAATCGAAGAAAATTACCTTCAAAGTTACTTAATATAGTCCTACAAACTATCGTACATGATCGAAGGTTCGACATTTTATTTCAGTAACATTTGCTTCACGCATGACTGTATGTGTGCGTATTCGGCGTGTACAGTTATGTGACGTCATTGAGGTCGAGTTCCATAGAGTAAAGAAACTGCTGTCATGGTCAGTGTTCTGTGCTGTCAAATATTTTTTTTTACAAAATGCACTTGAACATACAGGTGACTACAGAAGATCTGAGTTTGTGATTAAATGTGTTAATTTAACTCGTAATTTAATAAATTTCAAAGTATGGCCCAATCAAAGTGTTATAATATTTTGTGTTAATTGCTGTAGATGAAAGAACTTACTGGGTTTCTTTAATTTATGTTCCTTTTCCCACAGTGTTTTCTACACAATCAGTATATCAAATTTCAGTTTTGTACCAGTTTTTGATTTGTCGTCTGCAGATTCTTTCAATTTGGGACAGCCTTTGTTTTTCTTCATACAGTTTCTAGTCAATCATTTCTTTTTTTTGTTAAAGTTGAACATCAATAAAGGTCTATGTTGATCGGAAACAAAGAGTTTTTATCTTCTTCATCCCATGAATAGGAACTGAAAGAGTGCTGTTTGTAATGTTTTACATATATAGTATTGCTTTGTAAATATTTCGGATGCGAATTATTCCTGTGTTAAAACAATAAAACAGGATAAAGTGTTTTACTTGAAATCTTTAGATCTATAATGTCTCATCTGAAAATAAAAATGTCTCATTACTTTTGAAAATGTCTCATTGGTTTTCAAAAACAGGAGACATTGTCTCATTGAAATAAATTCTTTCCCGATCACTGATCATGGCATAAGTATTTCTACCATAGTGTGTATAATTATGGTCCATTGCACTCTCCTCTGCATTTCTCAGGTTTGTTAGGTATTTTTGATGTCTACTATACTTGTATTATCATTCTAACGGATAGGTTATTAGTTTTCGCTGACTACATTAACTCTTTACCAGACGACAAAATTTTTGAATGGTCCAAACTGAAAGCACTTGCAGACGACAAAATAAATGTAACTCAAAAATTGAAATATGTTTCCCATAGGGTAGAAAACATTGTGGGAAAAGGAGAAAATGCTGGTTACCAGCATTTTCTCCTTTTCCCACAATGTTTTCAAAAGGCTTCTATCTCAGGGTCGTAAAAACCAGGGATTGTTTGGTAAAGGGTTAAGCAAGAGTTTTACCAACAATATTTTCTGTTTAAACTTTCAAGTCAGTTAAGGAATGTTAATATCAATATCAGTTCTTTTTGGAGATCTAGATGATTAAGTGTTAGGGTCAGATTCACAAGTTTCAGCGTAAACTTAAGATTTCTCCTTTTTCACAATGTTTCGTGGAGTCAGTCTGGTCTCTTCTAAATTTTAATTCTAGTTCTTATTAGGATAGGATTCTGAGGATTGCTCCTCTTCTACTTCAGTCCTTTACCATCTGGGTCGAGTATTCCAATCGTTACCTGGCTGTCAAGCCAAAAACAGCACAGTTAATGAACTGTTATGAACTTATGAAACTCGTATATTGGCAGTTACAACTGTTTTGCTTTAAACCCTCAAAATGTTGACTTTTTATGGCAATTTCCATATAAATCAGTGATTTTGAAAGAAATAAACTACAAGTAGAAATCTTACATAGTTTATAAGTTCTTACAAATTGTTGTCCATTTTTTAAGACTGCTCTTGCATAATGCTTCAGAAAAACTTCATCAATATTCAAAAAGTGATGGCTCCTTTCTTCTTGAAATTCCAAAAAAAAAGATTCATGAATACTTTATGAATAAATGTGAAGTATATATGAGACAATTAAAGTATAGAACAAAAACTGCATGAAATCTTCATGAAGTAAAATTTTCAAGAATCTTTGCATGAAGTCTTCATGAAGGATTACTGATGCATGATTCAAGAAGTTTTTATGAACAATATCTCTTCTTGATTTCATGCATTTTCATGGATAAAGAAAATGCATGAAGTATTCATGAAGCTATGTATCATGAATTTTTAATGCATTTGTCTCATACTCATTTCACCTATTTGTCATGAAGTCTTCATGAAACCACAGCATGAAGTATGCATGCAGTTTTCATGAATGATTCATGAATTATGCGGATAGATTTCACAGGGGCTACCAGCATTTTCTCCTTTTCCCACAATGTTTTCAAAAGGCTTCTTCCTCAGGGACGTTAAAACAAGGGATTGTTTGGTAAAGGGTTACAGATCAGACTGCATTTTCTATGCAGTCAAACCTTGATCTTTGTTTGTGTGGTTAGACTTTGATGGTGACCATGCTTTCCCAGAGTCTCTTCTTCCAGAACTTTACAAACATTCTTTCTATGCCACTAACTGCTTTCCCACACTAACATCATCAAAACAATGTTCAGCAGTAAGAGAGATAATTATGAATCCTGTCACAATGACCATCATGAATCCTTGGAAAGAATTTAGCCACAGTGCGAAATCAAGCAAGTGACCCATGAGTTTTAACTCTTTACCACACAATCCCGACTTTTAAAGACTTTTAAAGGAAGAAGAGGCCTTTGAAAACCTTGTGGGAACAGGAGAAAACGCTGGTAACCAGTTTTCAACCCTATCAAAGACATAAAATCATTATCTGAGCTACATTTATTTTGTTGTCTGCAAATGCTTCCAATTTGGACAAGTCTAAAATTTTGTTGTTTGGTAAAGAGTTAAGCTATGTATGTCAACAACTGAGCTACTGGGGTTGGTTAAAGTTATCCTACACTAGGCAACTCAAGATTGTGCCAAAGCACCTTCAGGGTGAAGCATCAATAATGCAAGGAAAAAAAATTATAATCAATAAACCAATTTACTGTCTTTGTTTTGCATCGGAAATATTATGTATTGAATCTTTTTTAGAATGAGTCCCTCAGTGATGCATGGGTGCTTGGACAATAGATTACAATGCAACATATGGACAATAAATTACAGTGTAACATAATATGGACAACATATTCCCTGACACATACAACATTTCATAATGGGCACCCAGTAAAAATATATATTTGTTATTTCCTTTGTAACAATAGTTATGAACACTTTTTAAATCTTTAATCCATACTGAAAGCATACTGATAGACAACAGAGTAAATGCACTTAAAGTGATTGAATTTTTCTCTTTAAAGGCACCAGTATTTCCTCCCTTTCTAAGAATGCTTTTCGTCAGTATTGTTTAAAAGCAGGATTGTCTGATAAAGAGTTAATTAACCCTTTACCAAACAATCCCTGGTTTTTATGACCCTGAGATAGAAGACTTTTGAAAACATTGTGGGAAAAGGAGAAAATGCTGGTAACCAGCATTTTCTCCTTTTCCCACAATGTTTTCTACCCTGCTGGAAACAAATTTCAATTTTTGAGTTACATTTATTTTGTCGTCTGCAAGTGCTTTCAATTTTGTCGTTTGGTAAAGAGTTAAGAACTTGTAAAAAGGCTTAACATATTTCAGCCATGCTCTGTGAAAAGGAGTTTAATACATCTACAAAAAGTTTTGACCCACATCAGTCTGCGCAGGCTGACATCAGTCGATACTTTTTGCTATTTTAAAATCTTCTGCATATTCCAAGGACCATTCTACCTCTAAATTCAGTTGGTTGTTAGACAAAATGGATCCCTTATGAAGTGATAACTTGTTATTGTTATAATGCAACATAGAGATGCATCAAACCCCGTTTTCCCTGAAGACATCTAATTTAGTTGACAGCCAAAAGAGTTGAGAGGAATAAAAGATAAGTGAATACTTTCATGATATCTAACTTACTTGATCTTTGGTTTTTGATAAAATAAAGCTGTAGCCTCTCTTTGAAAGATTTCTCATTTGTAAAGAACTCAACCCGTACTCTGAAAAGACAAAAGAAAAAGACATGGAATCATAAAAAGTACTGCAAAACTTTGAATACCCCTGTGATAATAGGTCTTGGGAAAGAGTATGGAAAGAGAAACAATTGCTTAAACATGATGTTTTTGATGTTGTCTGCTGCGAATTGGTCTCATGAGGTAAATGAATAACAATTTACCAAACCACAGAATTGAAAGAGAAGGCACCACCAAACTGAAGGCATTTGCAGATGACAAATCCAAAATAGCTCAAAAGACGAGTTCTATATTTGAAGTTGCAGACTATAATATAGTGGGAAAAGGAGAAAATGCTTATTACCTGCATTTTCTCTTTTTCCTACAATGTTTTCAAAGGCCTCCTTTATTTGTTTGTACTGGAGCATAACGCCATTTTCACAGCTTTGGACATATCACAGCGGGCCGTTTTTCCTCACGCTATCTCACACTACTACTGACAAACCTTTCTTTCCACAACACTGACTTACTTTTCTCACGTGCATCAGAGCTGAGAGGCAAAAATCACCACAAAGAAAGTTTGCCATAACTGGGTATCAAACCCAGGTCAAGAGTCAGATATGCTAATCACTCAGCTACCCGGCAAGGCCATTTAGGCCTCGTTAAAGCCTTGCTTAAGGTCAATAAAATAGGGAATTGTTTGGCAAGTGAATAATTTCATCTGATTTGCTTATCTGATTTGCTTCGGAAATGAAGCAGTAAATTGTCCATCTTTGAGTTGATTGTCTTTTTTTTCTCAATTTCTAGCACAGATAAAACAAAGTCCGTTTAACTTTTTCTAAGCTACAAATTTTAGACCTATTCAAAATTGAAACATCTGCAGACGACAAATTCAAAATTGGTATAAAAGAGCTTAAGTCCTATAATTAGAGTAGAAATGCTGGTTACCAGCATTTTCTCATTTTCCCACAATTGTTTTCAAAAGCCTTCCTCTCCAAAGTCGTTAAAACTCAGGGTGAAGTGGTAAAGGTTTAACCCCTTGTATAGTGCTCAACAAAGCAACATCGAGTTTTAATGATCCTGAGAGAAAAAAGGCTTTTGAAAACATTATGGAAAAAGGAGAAAACGCTGGTTACCAATATTTTCTTCTTTTCCCACGTTTTTTTAATCCTTTCGAAAGACATATTCAATGACTTTGTATCCTGCAAATGCTTTCAATAAGGACAAGTCTAAAATTTGGACAAATGGTATAAGGATGACAGACTATTATTTATATCTTTTTCCCATCAAAGTGTCTTCCAAACCATTTCTATATCCTCCAGATAATTTCATGTCTGTTTCTATACCATTTTTAATAATGAATCAAAAAATAGTAGTAATAACAGCAATATCTTCAACAATTATAATAGCTGCAGCCTAGATGGTCTACTAATTAGCTTTTAATGTCCATCTATATATATTAGTAACCCTCATAGCTCTGCCCAAGGCTTAACTCTTAACCAAACAACATTTTAGACAAGTCCAATTGGAAAGTATTTGTGGGCAACAAGTTATATCTAGCTCACTTAAAAGATCGAATTTACTGCAGACACCATAGAAAATATTGTAGGAAAAGGAGAATATGCTGGTAACCAGCATTTTTTCCTTTTCCCACAATCTTTTCAAACACCCTTTTTCCAAGGGTCGTTAACACACAGGATTGTTTGGTAAAGAGCTAAGACTGCTTTTGTAGACAGTGTAGGTCAAAGTCAAACTGCAAAGCACATACAGTCTAATCTTGGATCTTCAGTGTCTGCTACTCTGCCTGATGTTTTGACAAAACTGCCTTGATTGATTGAAATATCTGCACCACTACAATCAAGGTTATTACCTTAGAGCACTGAAGAAATAATAAGCAGGAGCACCATGATGGCCTAACATGGCTCTACTGGTTTAACCCTTTACCACACAATCCCGACTTTTAATGACCCTGAGAAAGAAGCATTTTGAAAACATTGTGGGAAAAGGAGAAAATGCTGGTAAAACAGTTTACCAGCATTTTCTCCTTTTCCTACAATGTTTTCTACCCTTCCCAAAACATATTCCAATTTTTGATTCACTTTTATTTTGTCGTCTGCAAATGCTTTTAATTTGGACTTGTCTAAAATTTTGTCATTAAGTAAAGAGTTAACTCTTTATCGGAAGACAAAATCTTTGTCCAATTTGAAAACATTTGCAGACAACAAGTTTAATGTCATTAAAAAGATGGTATTTGCTGGTTACTTTCATTTTCTCTTTTTCCTACAATGTCTTCAAAAGCCTTCTCCATCGGGATCTTGAAAATTTGAGATTGTTTGGTAAAGGGTTAACTCTTTACAAGATGACAAAACTTTTTACTTGTCCGAATTAACAGTATTTGCAGACTTCAAACTTGATGTGACTAAACTGATAGGACACCAGTTATTTTAACTCTTTACCAAACGACAGAATTTTAGACTCGTCCAAATTGAAAGCATTAGCAGATGACAAATTTAAAGTGACTCAAAAATCGAAATTTGTTTTGGGAAGGGAGGAAAACATTGTGGGAAAAGGAGAAAATGCTGGTTACCAGCATTTTCTCCTTTTCCCACAATGTTTTCAAAAGGCTTCTTTTACAGAGTCGTGAAAACCCGGGATTGTTTGGTAAAGAGTTAAAGGGCAGAAAAAATCGTTGGATAAGGAGAAAAAGCTTTTTACCAGCATGTTCTGTTTCTCAAACAAAAGTTTTGAAAGCCTCTTTTCATTAGAGTTGTCAAAACATGGGATTGTTTGATAAAGGGTTGAAGAAAGGCAAGTCATAGCCGTAGGTGGCATAATCAACTTTTCCTATTAAAAGTTTTTAAAGTCCATGGAATATTTCACAGAGAAATATATGAAGGTTGTAACAGTGATATTTTTTTTATTAATGAAGTGATGTTGAAAGCATTATGAGAAAAGGAGAAAATGCTGGTATTCAGTACCTTTTCTGACAATGTTTTCTGCCCATTCAAAGACAAATCCCATCAATTAAGTCACATTTAATTGATTGTCTGCCACTGTTTTCAAATCAGAGAAGTCTATAATTTGGTCATGCAAAGGTTTATCTTGAGTGGGTCATTTTACCAATCTTATCAGAATAAAAGGAATTTCTAGGAATGGTCATTATTTAAATACCATACAAGGAAAACAGCCTATCATATCGCTCCTATATCCTTTTTTTTTTTTCAAACGCACAACAACTGATTTTACATACAATTTTTCAGGAACCATAAGTGCTTTTGGGCTACGAAGTATGCATTTATGTTGTATACAAATATTGTGTGAGTAGTCTTGTGCTCTTTCTGCGATGGATAAGGGGATTATTAGGCATACTTAAATTTTCAACTACAAGCCCTTTTATACTACAGACAAGAGGGCCATGATGGCCCTGTATCGCTCCACTGGCTAATACGTAAAATCCCTACATGCCAAACATTACAATACTTGGCCAATTGGTTTTGAACATAAGACCCCTGAGACAGGACTAAAATTGGTAGCCCTAGTTCATATGGTTAGTAACAAGAAGATTTCTAAAGATTTCACTAAATAAGCCCATGTAAAACTTCTGACCCCTCGGGGTGAATCAAATTCCTCCCTAGGGCTATAATTTACGCACTCTTGGTGAAGCCCTCTAGATATAGCTACATGCGAAATTTGGTAGCCCTACGCTTTATGAATAAGTGCAGGGAGATTTCTTAAGTTTTCTCTAAATAAGCCTATGTAAAACTTGTGACCCCCGTGGCAGGGCCAATTTTGACCCCAGGGCTATAATTTGGGCACTCTTGGTAGAGGCCCACTAGATAAAGCCACATGCAAAATTTGGTAGCCCTAGGCATTATGGCTAGGTACAGGGAGATTTCTAAAGTTTTCCCTATATAAGCCCATGTAAAACTTGTGACCCCTGGGGCAGGGTCAAATTTGACCCAAGGGCTATAATTTGGCCACTCTTGGTAGAGGCCCACTAGATAAAGCCACATGCAAAATTTGGTAGCCCTAGGCCTTATGGCTAGGTACAGGGAGATTTCTAAAGTTTTCCCTATATAAGCCCATGTAAAACTTGTGACCCCTGGGGCAGGGTCAAATTTGACCCCAGGGCTATAATTTGAAGACACTTGATAGAGGCCCACTAGACGAAGCTATATGCCAAATTTCGTAGCCCTAGGCCTTATGGTTTCTGACAAGAAGATTTTCAAAGATTTCCAATATTTTTAAGTTTTGTTGCCATGGCAACCAGAGTTTTTGAAGGAATCAAATTCTTTCAAAAAATTCTGAAGAGGCCCATGGCAGGATCATTTCTATGAAGTTTCATCAAAATTGGGTTGGTAGTTTCAGAGAAGAAGATGTTTAAAATAAAAGTTAACGGACGGACGCACGGACGGACACACGCACGGACGCACGCACGACGGACAACGGGCCATGACGTAAGCCCGCTGGCCTTCGGCCAGTGGAGCTAAAATCCAAGGTTGTGTTTCTTGGATTTTAAGGGTAAGGGAGGTCACATGATGCAGAATTCAAGGAAAATGTCATACTAATATAAATGCCTAAGAGCTAATAGCAGTGATCAAAGGCAAACATTAAAAAGCTTTTTGTAACGTAACCTTCACCACACAATCCCGTATTTTCATGCCCTAAGGAAGAAAAAGTTTGAAAACATTGTGGGAAAAGGAGAAAATGCTGGTAACCAGCATTTTCTCCTTAACCCTTATTCTCTCTATCCTTCAAGATACTAATCCCACCATTTCAGCCTCATATGTCATCTTCAAAACTAAATGCTTTCAAATCAGACAAGTCTAAATTTTGTTTTCTAGGGTAAAGCATTAAAAATGTGTTATTCTGCATCCATGACAGGCTTCACTAACATTTCAAATTAACCTTCTTCCTCTTGAAAGCCAACTAGGCTGACTGTAGCTCTAAACAGCTACAGCATACCTATTCACACATTATGGAGTTTTTTTAGCCCTCCCATGGCTGAACAAAGATGAAATTGCGTATGCTGACAATGTAGATCAAGATCAAGCTGCAATTAAAAAGGTGCCAGATATTCTGACAGAAATTGCCAACCTAAATATTTTTCAATTTATCAGGAAAAAGCCCTGACTATTTGACATTGTCTGTAATATCTGTAAACAGAGGATCAGCAGAAAAGTGCCACCCTGACTATTTTACATTGTCTGAAATGTCTGTCAACTGAGGACTGCAGAAAAATGCCACCCTGACTATTTTACATTGTCTGTAATGTCTGTCAACTGAGGACAGCAGAAAAATGCCACCCTGGCTATTTTACATTGTCTGTAATGTCTGTTACCTGAGGACATCAGACAAATGCCACCCTGACTACTGTACATTGTCTGTAATGCCTGTCAACTGCATATCAGCAGAA
This sequence comes from Hippopus hippopus, assembly GCA_946811185.2. Lineage (NCBI taxonomy): Eukaryota > Metazoa > Mollusca > Bivalvia > Cardiida > Cardiidae > Hippopus > Hippopus hippopus. Next base: position 52,486,642 of record OX328098.1, on the reverse strand, counting down.
ATATGCCACCCCCAACTTTTTTTTTTTTTTACATTGTCTGTAATGTCTGTCAACTGAGGACAGCAGAAAAATGCCACCCTGGCTATTTTACATTGTCTGTAATGTCTGTTAACTGAGGACATCAGACAAATGCCACCCTGACTACTTTACATTGTCTGTAATGCCTGTCAACTGCATATCAGCAGAAAAAATGCCACCCCAACTTCTTTTCTTTTTAACATAGTCTGTAATGTCTGTCAACTGAGGACAGCTGAAAAATGCCACTCTGGCAATTTTACATCGTCTGTAATGTCTATTAACTGAGGACAGCAAAAAAAAATGCCATCCTGACTATTTTTCATTGTCTGTAATGTCTGTCAGCTGAAGACAGCAGACAAATGCCACCCTGGCTATTTTACATTGTAATGCCTGTCAACTGCATATCAGCAGAAAAATGCCACCCTGGCAATTTTACATGGTCTGTAATGTCAATGTCAACTGAGGATCAGCAGAAAAATGCCTCCTGACTATTTTACATTGTCTGTCTAGAATATAATCAGTTAACACTGAGATTAAGTAGAAGAACACAGTGAATATTTTACCTTATATGTCCCTGTTATATTTGTGAACAAAGTGTCAGAAGAAAAATGCCACAGTGAAATTCTTTCCCTGATATTTATCGGTGAACAGTTGGCCAGTGCAAATAAAAGCCTACTGTGTAGAGATTATGTCTAGGTTGCAATCTGTGTGGCACAGTCAGTCAACAGGATAAAAAGAACTTTGGAAATTTACCAAACTTTGTGTAGAATTTGAATTCCATAAGAAAGCAGAATGTCAAACAAGAAGTCTAGCAGATAATTCACATTACTTGTCCACGACAAATTTCATGAACAGGCATTATGACAATAAAAGACAAGTTCCATTACCCTGAGCTAACTGGTAAGCCAAACACTGGTGGCTCTTCTACGCCACTCAATGACTCCCTGGCTTCTTCATTATCTTCAGTTAAGTCTGCAGAAACTTTATACACTAGAGTACAAGTATCTTTCTCTCTAGTCTCTGTGTTGCCATTCAAAGTCACTTCAGGCATGAAGTTGTATTGTCTACTAGTACTACTCCCTGTGGGCATACCATTATTGTTGAACCAAAAATATGGAGAAGCCATATTGTAATGACTTTTGATCAATTATTTTGGGGAAAATTATAATTACAGCACCATAAAATCACTTAAATTAATGTTGAACACTAGGAATCCATTTCAGGTGTTCTAGAGTACTTGTCTTTAATTGCAGCAGAATTATGTCTAGTTTATGTCCAAGAAAAATAAGAACTGAATGATGAAAAACATGTTAACCTATTATCATATAATCCCAAGTTAAATAACGACCTGGAAGAAAAAGGCCTTTGGAAATATTATGGGAAAAGGAGAAAATGCTGGAAACAAGCATTTTCTATTTTTCCGATAATGTTTTCCACTCTTTCAACAACAAACTTTACTGGTTGAGCCACATACAATTTATCTCCTGCAACTGCTTTAAATTTGGACCTGTTAAAGATTTTGTCAAGCATCATGCAGCACTATTGTAACTCTACCAAATGACAAAATTTAAGACTTGACAAAGCTGAAAGCATTTGCATACAACAAATTAACTGTAGCTCAAATGATAATCCTTAGGGTCCTTAAAGCCCTGGACTGTTTGGTAAAGAGTTAATGAACACCATTCCTCTTCATTATGAAGTGTTTTTAACATTGACCTTGATATATTACACAAAAACAATTCATGAGCACTGATAACTCCAAAACAGAAACAATATTCAACGAATTTGCCTGTTCACTAGAATTACAATAATATATACCCCAGATGCCAAATAATGCACCAGTCTTAACAGCATGGAGACTGTTTTGCATAATGTTACTATACATAATTACATGGTACCTATAATTTCCAAATAACTGACCCTTAACAAAACATCATATTTTTAGATTTGTCCATTTCAAAAGTATATTCAGACATCTACATAGGTGTGGCATAAATTATGGGATTTGTATCAGACAGAAATATTGTGGGGAAAAGGAGAAAATGCCAGTCACAAGCATTTTCTCCTTTTTACACAATATTTTCAAAAGCCTTCTTTCCCTCGGTGGATTAAACACAGCACTGTTTGGTAAAGGGTTAACCCTTAGATTGCCAAATAAGCAAAATCAGTATTCTCCGTTAAGAAAAAAACTCCAAATAATTGCAGTTTCAAGGCTGCTAGTGGCCTGAATGTCTTGAATGTCTTGGCATAGGGGACACTAATGATCAAAGATCAGACTCTATGTTTTATGCAGCGTAATCTTGATCTACACAAGCTGCAAATAAGCAAACATAATGGTAATGGGCACTATAAGGTTGATTGACCTAGTAACACTTGTTATAGCACCAATATGTCCAAGAGCATAATTTTATTCAGCCACCATGTCTATATGGGTTCTGCAACTTGTTACATCATGTTTATCAAACAATCCCATGTTTTATAACCCTAAAAAAGACAGCTTTTAAAAACATTGTAGGATAAGGAGAAAATGCTGGTAACCAGCATTTTCTCCTTATTCCACAATGTTTTCTATCCATTCGAAGAAAGATACCAATGCTTGAACCGTATTCAAAGTATCATCTGCAAATTTTTTTAATGCTTTCAATTTAGACAAGGCTTAACTTTGTGGTCTTGTAATGAAAGATGTACAATATTTGCCATTCATTTTCTCCTTAACCCTTTCCCAAACAATCCCTGGGAAATCCCTTGAAAATACTGTGGGAAAAGGAGAAAATGCTGGTAACCAGCATTTTCTCCTTTTCCCACAATGTTTTCTACCCTCCCAGAACAAATTTCAATTTTTGAGTCATGTTAATTTTTAATTAAATGCTTTCAATTTGGACCAGTCTAAAATTTTGTTGTTTGGTAAAGAGTTAAGACTTCACTTAAATTCCATCCTGCAGCAGACTACTTTTAATAACATTCTGGCAAGTTGTTCATAAAGAGCAATTTATTCATTTGCCACAATGTCTTCACAGAGTTTATGCGAGAAAGCAGTCAGTGGCTTGGGAAGAATATTGTACGAAGTACTGGAAAAAGAAACCCCAGGAATGCTGAATGCTGGTGCACTGGCCACCCGGATATCACTGAAATAATAAATGGCATTAAACACCATACAAAGCAAGCCAAAATATTCCATCTGAAACAGAATAAAGGCCTGACATGGGGGCCCTGTAGCCTAGTACTGGTCAAACCCAGGACATAATTACATGAATTATGTTAAAAGCAGCATAAAGTGCAATCCAATCAATTAATCTGAGATTACGTCTCAGTATGTGCTTTGTGCATCCTCTACACATTCTGGTCTTCATCTGGGTAAACACTGAAGTGTACCCTTAACCAGGCAAAACAGTTTTTCAAATGTCTAAAGTTACACAAATAATCATTGACATTGCATGATTAGATCACACTGAAGGTGTTCTAAAATTTATAATTGACACATGATGCCATGTGCATGCTCTGTTCTGCCTTATCTTGACATCTACAATGTAAACTAAAGCAAACTGCAGTGTGCCCTCAACCAGGCCAGTCAGCCAACAAAATGTTTAAAGTTAATCTAATTATCATCAATTAACAAGATATTAACATTCTATGATTAGATCACAATTGAAGATATTATTATATTTCTAATTGACACACATTGCCCGGTGAATACTCTGTACTGCCTCATCTTGATCTATTCCATCAACTACAGCAACTCTATTATACTCTCTATTAGGCCAGCCAGCTTTCCAAATGTTAAAAGTTAACACCAATTATCATCAAGACATTGACATCTATGATTAGATCATGTTGAAGGTGCTCTAATATTAATAATTGACACAAGGGTCTATTACGGTTATTGAATAAACCCATTTCTGTGCGGGCTCTCTCAGACCAAAACAAATGTTACAAAAAAAACCACACAAACCACAAATAAAAGAACAAAAGAAAAATCATGATATCTAACAGTAAGGCAAGCACTGTAAGAAAAAGAGGCGATTGGTTGTAATATTCAACTTCTTGCTCCTTTTCCTCAAAATGTTTTCAAAATGTTTACGATAGGGTGTAAAAAGACAAATTCTTTATACAATAATGCGATCAACCTTCTCTGGGGATCTCTATAAATAAATGTTGGTCCAATTTACGTCAGAAAACACTTATTTATATTAAATCCTTACCACACGACAAAGTTTTAGACCTGTCTAAAGTTAAAGTACTAGCAGAAAAATGATAAAATGAGGCTCAAATAATAGAATTTGTCTATGAAAGGATAGAAACGATTGTGGGAAAAGGAGAAAATGCTGGTTACCAGCATTTTCTCCATTTCCAACAACCTTTCTTTTGGTCGTCAAAACTCGATATTGTGTGGTAAAGCGTTAAATGAGAAATACTGATAGAAAGGCTCCTAAAAGATACGACTTTGTCTTGTTACCTGGAAGGTTTTCTAGTTTTCTTCCGCAGCTGCATTTATTTTGTCATGTAGTGCTTTTAATTTAGACATGTTTAACCCATTACCACACAATCCCTACTTTTGACGACCCTGAGAAAGAAGCCTTTAGAAAACATTGTGGGAAAAGGAGAAAATGCTGGTAACCAGCATTTTCTCCTTTTCCCACAATGTTTTCTACCCTTCAGAAAACAAATTTCAAATTTTCAGTCACTTTTATGATGTCGTCTGCAAATGCTTTCGATTTGGACAAACCTAAAATTTTGTCATTTGGTAATGAGTTAATCTTTACCATACAATCCCAAGTTTTAACAACCCTTAGGAAGAAGTCTTTGAAAACCTTGCAGGAAAAGAAGAAAATGCTGGTAACCGACATTTCTTCCTTTTCCCATATCATTATCTTTAACTCTGAAGAAAAATTTCGGTTTTTGAGTCATACTTTGTTTGTCATTGGCAAATGCATTCAATTTAGACAGGTTTGAAGTATTATCCTGTGGTAAACAGTTAAAGAATTTTATTCCAGTTACACATTCACCAGTACAAGAGGCACAAGGAAGTACATATTACAGGATTGGTATCTTAAGATTTTGAAAACAAGAAACGCATGTATTATTTTGAAATTACCGTGGGAAAAGGAGAAATTTTCCATTTCAAGCAAATGCTTCATTTTACTAGGATAGCCATCTATTACAAGGGCGTCCTAATACAGTCTTATTTCTATAGTAATGGCTGAACCCTTTATCTAACAATTACTTTCTAACAACCTTATGAAAGAAAACAATTTGAATGCATACAATGCAAAGAAAAAGAAAAAATTACTGGTTTCAAACCAACATTATCTGCATTTCCCACTATGTTTTTCTTCTTTTATAGAGCTATACCATCATTCCAGTCACACTGAATTTGTTGTCTGCAAATGCTTTCACTTTGGACAATTCTAAAATTTTGTTGTATGGCAAGGCATTTAAAAGAACTCAATTCAACTGTAGATCAAAGTCACACTGCAAAGAACATCTGGTCTGATCCTTGATTCATACTGTTGGCTATGCTTGTGAAAAAGGCCCTGAAATTTTACAACAATTAACCTACTAAAAAACCAAAATGAAGCTTTCAAGCTGATAGTAAAGACTAAAATTTTCCTGTATCAAAGTTATTGGGGTGGGTGAAATACCTCCTAAATGGATAGTGTAGGTCCAAGAATCAGACTGCACATTCTATGCTGTCAGATCTTGGATTTAGACTGTCCGCAAAAGGTCATCGAGTTGTGCTAAGCAGCCTAAGGGTTATATTCTGGTAATCTTTCCCAAGTCGATACACTGTATGTATGTTCAATTATAACAGAGTGAAAATAACAAAGGAAGACAAACTTACGGAGGGGGTGGGGGGAGATTATCGAAACCTTTGCTAATTCCGCGAACCCCACTATGTCTGTGCTGTGGAAAACGGCTATAGGATCTTTCCCTCATTGCAAGCTTTGCTCCCGTTGAACCATTGATATGGAACTGATCTCGGTCTCTGTTCTTAATGCCACTATGATGAAACCAGACGTTTGACATACTCCAATTCCAATAGAACACATTTCCATTATACAGAGTCCATTTTTGTTTTTTTCTGTTTGATATTTTAATCACAAAGCAACCTTTTCATACAATTCTTTGTCACAAAATATGTCAGTAATAAGTAAATCAGCATCTTGTCTTTTACATCCCTCTAGCTCATTAATTTACCCAGAAGTACTTTGCAGCAGACATATTCTAATCCTTTATCAAATAACCACAGGGCTTTTCAGAAATTAAAGACTGAAGCTTAAAGAAAAATTGTTACAAAAGGAGAAAATGCTGGCAATCAGCATTTCCCCTCTTCCACCATGTTTTCTACCTTTTCAAAGACAGGTCCTATCATTTTAGAGAGATTTAGTCTGTTTTCAACAAATTGCTTTCAATATAAAAAGCCTAAAATGTTGTTGTCTCATATCGAATATAAGCATCCTTTTAAAAATTAAGAATTCAAAATATTGTGGTGAAAGATGAAATTGTGTAACAAGCAATATCTCCTTTTGCCACACAGCTTTCAAAAGTGGTCAGAAAATGCTGCAAAACAAATCTTCTACAGGAGGAAATGGGTTACCACATGATTACGTCTAACTCGGAGGGAAAAGGTTTTTGAAAACGTGGTGGGACAAAAAGGAGAAAATGCTGGTAAACAGAAGTTTCTCCTTTTCCCACAATGTTTTCTACCCTATCCAAAAAAATCCTTACATATGAGTCACATTTAATATGTGGTCTGCAAATACTTTCAAAATGGATGAGTAAAATTTTATCTTCTAGTAAAGTTACCAAGAATCTGCTTCCTCAAATCTCTACCAGTGTTGCTCTCCGAATACAAATCTTTGACACAATAATACAGAAAAATCAGCAATGTCCCAATTTATTCAATGTGGTCTTGGATTTCCCACCATTTCTTTATATATTTCCTCCCCACATTTTCTTGTACACGTGCCTTAATGCCAAAGGTCAGCGCAATGAATCCTGACATGCCAGTATAACTCTTTACCATATGACAAAATTTTCGACTTGTCAAAATTAAAAGCATTTGCAGACGTAAAATCATTTGTAGTTCAAAATTAATTTCTGTCTTTGAAATGGTGAAAAGCATTGTAGGAAAAGGAGAAAATGCTGCTTATCAGCATTTTCTCCTTTTCCGACAATGTTTTCAAAAGCCTTTGTTATCGACTTGTTAAATCATGGGTTTGTTTGGTAAAACCTTAATTATTGAACAAGTGACAAAATGTAAGACTTCTCTGTATTGGAAGACTTATAATATAACAAATTACGGTAGATCTAGCTCAAATGATAAAGAAATGTCTTTCAAAGGTTGACAAACATTGGTAACCAGCCTTTTCCTTTGTTTCCAGCACTGTTTTCAAAAACATTCCTTCATAAAAATAAAGGAGCGAGAAGTCAAGGATTGATGTTGGGTAACTTGATTATACCGTAAGTTTAGAAATTAATTCTGAACCGATTTGGATTGGCAGACAAACATGTTAAATTGTTGATGACACTCCCTGTATAGCTCCAGGTTAACTTTAATTTATTTGCTGACAATTCATTACAAACTTCAAGTGGTTATGTAGAACAAACTGTCAATCCAACCAAACTACATGGGTGCAGGCATTCTAATACTCTAGATCCTTATGTAGTTTGACTTAACTTCACTGTCTATAATGTAACACATTTTATTTCATGTTTTTCAGTAATTTATCAGGAAATAAGTGGGATTATCTGGTTTGATGATTCATGGTAACAACTAGTGAAATTTAACGTAAATGTTTCCGTAACTCTTCAACTGAAGGCAGAAACAGTAGTTCCCACGCACTAGTTACCTAGATAAACAGTGCTTGCCATTCAACATGACGGGAATATGACACAATTTACGCATATTTACCCGAAATTTCTCATGCTTTATGTAATATTGTAATGTGTTGTTATGGTGGTTGGAAGTACACCAGAGGGAAGTACCAAAAACAACTACTGGATTTTGATTTTTTTTTTTTTTTTTTGGGGGGGGGGGGGGGGGGGGGTTGGTGAAAGATCAAGATTTATTTCATCTTGTAAACATCATTTGTAATACTTTCACTCATGGCTGCAACACTTGTGAAAATACTACTGCTGATGTTCACTCAATGAAATACATTTTGATCTGTCACCATAAAGAACAAAATTTAATAATTCCTCTATATATTGGCCGGAAATACAAGGTGCTCTATTGTATTACCTGCTGAACATAACCCCCAGTCATTTGTAAGTCTTTTTTACATATATTTCTAAAAAGAATGGACAGGTCTTTACTTAAGTCATGCTCATTGGAATCTTGGATCTGGAACAATATAAGGTCAGTATTAAGCGATAAATATTACGAGAGTTATAAACACAGAAACTGTTTCTCATCCCTACTGTAATATGGAAATTTTTATACCATGGTGAATATGTTGAACAAATCTGATTAGTCAACAAAACTCAGCTTTTGACTGATTGATTTATCGTATGGTGTTTAACACCATTTTCAACATTCAATTTCAGTTATATCACGGTGAGTGCACCTATCCATGCTTTCCTGGAGTTTTCTTTTACCAGTACTCTGCATGATATTCTTTCCAAGCCACTGGCTGCTTTCCCACATAACCATTGTCAAAACAATGGTCAGCAGAATGAGAGAAATTAATCCTGTCGCAATGACTATCATCAATCCTCAGAAAGAACATTTTGGCTGAACCAGGGATAGAACCAGCAACCTCCTGTTCTCAAGTCCTGAGCTACCGGGGCTCAGCACTCAACTTTTGAAATAAACAGAAAGCTGCTAGACAAGTATGACAAATTCATTCAAAAACATTCAAAGCCTTCAAGGAATTATGTGAAAAGGACCATGATCAGACGATTTCTAAAAAGTCTGATCTGTTCGGTTTTGTAGTTTATTGAGTGAAACTGTTTGAAGTGACGGTTGATACAAGGAAAGATACATGCATACATGGACACACAGACACAGCGCTTACAATGGGTTACGACAGAAAGCTTGGTAGAGCTATAAACATTCAATTATCTGTTGCATTCTAAATGAAAATTCCGTCAGTATCATAGTTTTGAGGTGACCTTGGCTGTCAAATAGATGTTTTTTCAGTGACTGAAATTATCTTTTTAACACCAACAATCTAGTTGTGATTGGCTTTTAATTACAGTACCCATCCCTTGCCTATGAAGGCGGAAGCTGACAGGGCAAAAGTTCAAGGATGCACTGCCATAATTAAATGATGTGACCATATCTGGCATAGCTTTATCGGGGGTTTATAACCACTCCTAATTAGTTTACAAGTACTGGTATATATAATTTACCGCCACTTGTTCACAAGATGTTGTGAGCCTAATATGGAACTAAAAAATATGAAGAACCTTCAGGGTACTTGGCAAAATTCAATATATTGTGGGAAGCACTGATTAATGACGATAACAAGCTGAGAGAATAGTTTATAACAGTCTGACCAGAAATATAATTATTTTATTATTTGGTCAATAAATTATAATATTTCTTGTCTAAACATCAATTAAATGCCACCATTTGGCATTTTTAGTTAAAAAAAAAATAGTTATTTACATGATTTATTACAATACAGTTTCCATAACACACCGGTCTATCAGACTTAAGTATTTTTGACAAGAGGTCCTACATGGGGCCTATGGATAAGGTATTGGGTTGTCGATCAAAAGTGCAGAGTCTGATTCTCAAAGGGCAGTACTGCATTTTATGGTAGTGTACTTGGAAAAGGTGCTTCCCAGCCCAAGCCAAGTACAACACTTAAAGTCTGTGTCAGAGTAAAAGAAAGTTATATAGGAACAAAGGGGCCTTGTAATGATTTGGAATTCACTGAGCATCTCTTTCTACATAACAGGAAACTAGCCATGGAAATTGTCCTAATAGGCATGTTAAATTTAATACTGATTGATCAACTCCTGGCTAAAAATATACCAGTTTGTAATTCAGACAATAGAATTTCAGACACTGAAACAGAATTCTAAAAAGTAACAAAAGAATATTCTAGTGCTTATTTCTATATTTATTCCCGTCGCTACTTATTTTCCTCTGACCCCTGTGGCACCATAAGTCATTTGGTGCAGTGATTATAAGCCAGAACATAATGGCCATGATTTTTCAACAAATTAAAAGTTTATCAAAACATCTGAAAGAAGGACAAGCAAGGATCATTTGTACCAATACACAGTGAAACCCAATTTAAAGCATCAATCCTAGTTCACCCCAGAGGTGTGTTCTATCAATGATCCTACTGTTATGAAAAATTGAATATCTTGCTGTAATATTTTATTCTGCAGTTTTCTTACTACAAATCTGACATTAGTATTATTTTACTGATGATGTTGCCTGATACCCAAAAATTGTCAAGATCTTTCTACTGGTAACATTCTTACAAGCACCATGACATGATAAAGATATGCCAATGATATAAAGAGCCAATCAATCATCATTACTATAAATATGAATACATCCACTGAAAATGCACACCCCAGCTGTTTCCCACAATGCTTTACTAAAAAAATGTTTGTTTTCACAATCCTGCCATTGACAGCTTTTGAAAACATTGGAGAGAAAAGGATGGAGTGCTAAAAACCAATTTTTTTCTCCTTTTTTGTCTGCAAAGTGGTTTAAAAAAATATCAATTCAATCAAAACAATAGTTTATAATGCACACCATGACATCGAGCCGAAATACCATGGGGCAAAATAAGGTTCGTATGCACAGAAAGATTTCGTGCGCCATGATTATTTTATACTTAGACTTTATGATACGGCGCCCAGTGTCTGAAACTGATTTTATTGATAATTTATTGATAAATATCTGCCAGTACTGCACAAAAAAGAATTAAAGAACATGAACTGCTACCAACTGGCTTCTTTCTGACACAGTCACACACTTAAAGCTCTTGTTTAGTATTAATTAACTAGGTATGGAATAACTTTTAAACTATAGAAAAGTCAATTTGTTGCCCTGTTTTAAACATGTACGGTCTGTGTATTCTAAACGCTTTCCAAAACAGAATAGCAGGTAAACCGAAAAAGAAAAACAGAAAGGACTTGCAGACTGCTTTGTTGTCCCTTCCACAAGTAAACACCTGGAAAACGTGAAAAAAATGAAAATCAACAAATGCAACAAATATTCGGGTCTTGTCAGACGAAGAAAAATTGTTTCAGTTCTGAGTCAGCAGAGTCACAGGGAAAGGTCCCTAAATGTGAATTTAAGTAGCTTTAAAAAGGCATTTATAAAGGTGACCTTCAAAATTTTTGTATGACCCCCAAAAATTTGGAATAGGGGTCACAAACGACCCTCAAAAATTTGAAGCTGGAAGAAACACTGTGTTATATTAGTAAACTTCAAATGATTTCAAGTTGGTTGAGCCTAAATTATTATCATTTGGTAAAGACTTAAATCTTCTGAATTACTGAAAAATTCTTACCGTTACAGCCAAAATAGAATATCCCTCATAGACAAATATTGGTAAAAAAGTTAGGACAAATGTTTGTTTATGTGTTAGATCAAAAAGTAATTTCTATGAGTGGGCACCAAAATCATTTTCACAAGCGGCAAAGCTACAAGTGAAAATACTAAATTTTGGTGTTCACAAATGAAATTACACCTTTATTGTAATCAAAAACAATATTTTTTTCTTATATGCTAAAAACTGACAAAAATTTACATCTTAAAATTCTAATGTATATGTATATGTACATGTATTTCCATGTGAAGACATCAAATTCATGACGACACAATGGGGCATCAATAATGCTTAATTTAAACCATGCTTTAAAACTGCCAGATAACACTATCAAACACATACAGGGATTCAATACTGCATAAGAAGTGAAGTTAAATCTGTAAGTGGTAGTTTTCTACAATCAAGAGAACAGCATATAATAAAACAGTAGTAACATTTAGGTGTTGTTACAATTGCAATTAATTTATCTATAAGAGGCTTTCATTTATTACCCTACCTGAAACATATTTGCAACCCACAACAACCATGTCAAACAATGGGTAATGAATATGAATTGATTTTTAAATACATGAATACATAGCTAAAACTGTGCCAAAGAGAGGAACTGCTAATAAAGAGTAAAAAGAGCAATTTCTCCATTTATCAAAATGTTTTCAAAGTAGGTCTGTCACAAGACAACAGAAAATCTTTTACAGGTGGAACTGTGTTGACTAAACCTTAATGGCAATTATACTAGCTTTCATTTCCTTTAGTGCCAGAGGCTAAACATTGGTATGCCAACAGCACTGACCAAAATCATACTCCAAAGCTCATACAGTCTGATCTTGAATCTGTACCATCTGTATGTTTAGTCAAGCCAATGGATTAGCCCTCAGGTTGCCTAATAAAGCCAACAAACATTTTCAGCCTAGTCTAGAAATAAGACCCAAATAACTGCAATTTCATGTTTGCTTTTGTGCACAGTGATTCAGCAAAGCCACCAGTATAGATCAAAGGTCAGACTGCGTGTTCTGTACAGTCTGATCTTGATCTACATTTGCAGCAAAGGCAACTATAGTGCTGTGATAGGCACTTAAAAGGTAAAGATGTCTTAGTTTCAGTCGGTTGTATTTTTTGCCATCAAATATTTAACACTCTAAGAGTTACAGTGGAATCAATTGTAACAAAACTAACAACTTTAAAAATCCTCATAATTGTACAGAAACTTGCACAAAATTTCAAATCACTGTAAAAACACTGTATGCAAATCCATGTGGCAAAATTCACATATCCATAAACAGCCTATGGATAGGCTGTAGATAAAAATCAATTACAACAGATGGCCATGCAGTGAATGCCCCTCAAGATGTTTTACAAAAGAGGAGTCTATTCCTTTTATTTCTATGAATTGGAAAATAACCTTCTACACTCTTTAACACTTATCAGAGCATTCCGCAAACCTCAGGTGATCCGTTGATCAAGTCCCTTCGCTGTATCACAGCATGATTGCACCTACACGGTAGATTTCTTTGCCGGAAATACATCGCTTTAATGTTCTTAAATCGTAATATTCCACTTAGAAAAAGAAAACACTAGACACAATTTTCTATTTCTAAATATTTCTAAATTGATTGTAAAACAGCTTGCACATTTATTTTCTAACTTGGTCTATCAATTCCATAGGCAATTTTCAGTGACAGGTTATTTATCAACATGTCTGTTGTTGCCTGTGCTAATGGATTTACATGGACGCCACCATGCAGTGATTCATTTACCTGCGCGCCCTGCGGGAATGGCGCATAAAAATCGCCAAGGATGCAGACTTTTTAAAAGATGTGCATCTCTTGGGTGCATACATTTGCCGGTCGGTGCGACTGCATTTCGGATTTTAAGCGCAACTGTGTTACGGGTTTATCTTTTAGAATATTCTACTCTATTATTTACCTATCTATGATCCAAGTAAAATACGGGCGTTATCTAAGTTGTTAATACAACTTGACAGAAAATTTTTCCGTACGAGTCTAGTACCGTGTGTAGAGCATAATCGTGTACACAGACTACTTCTGTGTATTGACGTTCGGGTCTTATCGCCAAATTCCTAACATGTTCGGCCTGCATGACAAAACACAACTTGAGGCACTTGAGCGCCTGTATCGCTCCACAGGCCTGATATTTCTATAATGGCGAAAGGAAGTTTTTAACAATTATCATTCAATCCTGCATTTTAGCTCACTGAAGAAACAATTTGGTAGACAACCACCATAGGAACTTACCTGCAAAACAACAATGAAATCCAATGAATAGTTTTAGAGAAAAAATTTTTCAAAGATTTTACTTTAAACCATAAAAGGAAAATGAGTCTCCCATAAAAGCCATGTTTTTTGACAGATCTTTTTTTTTTTTTAAGGAATTCTGTAAACCTGTATCTAAGGAACATTCCTGCAAAATAATAATGCTATCCAAATAGCGGTTTGGGAGGAGAAGATTTTTAAAGGTTTTTTACTTTGGTTGCCATGGCAACCAGAATTCTTCATGGAACACAATTATTTGAAGGAATTTGAAAGAGGACCACCAAAGGAACATTCCTGTGAAATTTGGTAAAAATCCAGGCAATAGTTTCTGAGGAGAAGTTTTTTAAAGAAAAAGTTTACAGACGCACGCACGGACGAACGGACGAACGAACGGACGGACGGACGGACGGACGCACGACGGACACAACGCCATGACAATAGCTCGCTGGCCTTCGGCCAGTGGAGCTAAAAACCCCATTTTTAGTGTATTCATAGCTATTTCATGTTACTTCTCATCTATTTTTTTCAAAAATTGTTTCTATGCAGAACTTAATTTTGTCCGATATCAATGCCCATTACATAAACATGTGTTGCTTCGAAAAGGTATTTCCATATGCTACTGTACGATACACTTGTGAACTTAAAAACTGCGATTCATAATCACAAGCTTGACTTGCCTCCTGCATAAAAATGAAAAGAAATTTACTATTTTTGACAGTGATAGTGACAGTGATATAACAACCACTGACTACCTTTTTAGTGTTTAAGAAATAATTTTTTAAGCCACAGTTGCTGTCTTTTTTCTTGTAGCAGCTCAGGGTAGCAACTGCCATTTTTAAATGCATAAGATCTATGCAGACTTACCGTTATTTATCTATATTTCATCCGCCATTCATAAATATCGTACATACGTGTGTACAAATAAATGTAGTTCTCCGAACTTTTGGTTATTTATATTGATTTTGTGATGTTTCTTTACAGTTATTGTGGTGAGGTATATAATAAACGGAAAATTACATCAGTCTGCATTTCTGTGTGGTCGGATCATGTCTTGTTGTGTGTGTAAAGAGGTGAATATCGGATTTGACCTTCGGTCTCATCCGATATGTAGTACAGATAACTCTCCCCAAGGTGATGTTACTTTTTGACTGGTCGCCTCTGGGTACAGAGGCGATCAAGACAAAATCAGTTGAAAGCTCTGCACAGATTTTGTGCGCAAGTTTGAACTCTTATAATTTCACAAATAGAGCACAAAACTAGGATTTAAACATACCTATTGCTTGCATATTTAATAACCCTTCACTTGAAATACAAATATTTTCAATTTAAACGCTGAACATAAGAGAAAACCATGCATTTTATCTGCTACTCGAGTTGTTTACGTTCCAGAAAACGCACAAAATGGCTGCCACGCACGATAAATTTCGTCAGTGATTTTCCGAGATTTACATGTTATAAACAACTTCTACAAGTTCTTTACGTAATGAAGGGTTTAATAGTTTGTCTTTGGTCATGTTTGTTACTAAAAGTTAATTACATTTCGCTGCAATACAGATTAACGCTTTACCAGATGATACAATTTTAGACTGTTTCAAACTCAAAGTATTTGCAGGCAGCATATTAAATGTCACACCAGTTGTGAAATTTGTCTCAGAAAGGGTTTAACACAGTGTGGGTAAAGGAGAAAATGCTGGTTACCAGCATTTTCTTCTTGTCCCAAAATGTTTTCAAAAGTCATTTTGCATGGGTCGTCAAAACTCGGGATTGTGTGGTAAAGGGTTAAACCGACGAAATAGAAAGTCAGTATAGCACTCTATCTTTGCTACCAGAAAATTTAAGATGGACTTGAGACGGTACGGTGCACAATAAATGTCCAAATGTGAAAAAAATCACCGTAGCGTCTATTATTGAGACTAATCCGATATGCACCTCTCAGTGTTCCCACTCACGCAAATCATTGCGTAAATCACGTTATAGAATTGAAATTCACGTAATAAATTTTGGTTACTCGCGAGACCTCACGTAAGAAAAAAACGTAAAAAAAAAAAACATTATCCAATTAACTTGTGTAAAATGACCGGATCTGAAGTTACTTGCTACCCTTATTGATAAATTATTGTCAAATCACACAGAAATACCTATCCATAAATTAACATATGTGAAAAAATGCTCAATGCAAAAAACACGGAAACCCATGACACAACAAAATGTTCCTTTTGACAATGTCCGATCAGAGTCACTTCAGACTGTCTTTTCAGCTTTTTAATGACTTTAAGCAGTAAATTTCCACAGATATCTTAATACAACAGACTTTTATGCTGCATATCATCGATATGATTGCTTTACCTTAACCTTAACCATTATTGTCACATCCTCTAATATGGAATCTTACCCCCAGATTTACAGCTCAGGGGGTAAGTGTAACCTTGAAATAAAAAGCTACTGGGAACACTGCTGAGTCATCTTTACACAGGCAACTCGACATGATCCGACCATGCAGAAATGCAGAGTGTTGTGATATTCCGTATGTAACACCGGCTACAGTTTGCGAGGGTAAGGCTGATTTTGATTGGTCGCTTAAAATCAGCGGTGTTCTTACAATACAATCCGACAAGTGTGGCTTCCCATGGAAAACGAAAGTAATATTTGTTGCAGTTTGGGTAGCGATTTGTGGGTTTTCTCGGCTTCGTCATGTCATCGAAGAAATGCATAAAGCAGAACGCAAAATAAACAGGTATTGAGGTTGTAGTTTATTGATTAATTTTGTAACGAGCACCTGACTTGGCAAGTGCAAAGATTTTAACAAATTTTGATATGACAAAAAGGGGCGCATAAATTTCACAGATGTCCCATACTCCTCAAGGGTAGTGGGCCCTGTGTCCCACTGTTTCAAATTTGTAAAAATATCACTGACCATGTTTAAATAATGTGACCAGAATATTTCAAAATGGAAACCCCTGTGATACAAACGAGGTTAGATGTAGGTACTGAATCGGCCAGGTTGTGACAAGTGCTATCAAGAGCTGAATGCCTTGTATGTATCATAATTATGCACTGATCCTGTGAGAGGGCAAGGACTTTAACTTTTTACTAGACAACATACTTTACCTTGTCCAAATTCAAAGCATTTCCATACAACAAAATTAATTAAATGTTACTGAAAACATGAAATCTGTCTTTCATTCCTTATAATTCAGTATCACAGACAACAAATATGCACTTAAACAATACTGACTGCTTTTTTTTGTAAATCCAATATTGAGAATTTATTTAATTTCCATTTCATTCACATTTCATAGAGTGGTAAAACTGTAAATTCGTGACGTCATTATAGTACTGAACATTTGCAGATTTAGTAGATTTATTATTAGAAGTTCAATATGCTAGAATTAAGTTGAAAATAAGATTGTTAGAACCCAGCAAAGTGACAATGAGTTTTAAGCGCTCTCTTTGAATTTACTGTTGGATACTTTTTTTCAATATTCAGAGAAATAAATTCAGCTAGCAATTTGAACTTCAGACTCGGTATGAAATCTCGTACATGTTTGTTTACATTAGTTTGACTGCAAAAGTAGTTCCGGCATTGTTTTTTTTTTTCATGGAGCTATGAAAATTTTTTTTCAGCCAATCAAAACTCACCAATGTTCATGAAAAAAACTAATATTGAATTATAAGGTAGTAAACAATTTGGGAAAAGGAGAAAATGCTGGTTACCAGCATTTTCTCCTTTTCCAACAATGTTTTCAAAAACTTTTTTTCTCCGCGTCATTTAGGGTCAGGGTTGATAAACGATTAACCAATGAGTTCCTGGTTTCAGTACCCTGAGGATGGAGCCTTTTTGAAACTAATCCTTGTACTTGGTTAAGACATAAACTTGTGTTATTTAAACACTGATTTTCTGTAACAGTTCCAAACTGAAAAGGGGGCAAAACCATGTCAAAAATATTTTGAGGGTTACCTGCCTTACTGGTATCGGTTCCATCTTTTGATATCAATAACTAGCCAGTTTTGGAGAAAAATTCCTCCTTCATAACAGACATAGCAGAAAATGTGAAAGTTTCTGCAGAAAGCTGAGCAGACTACAGATGGGTATGGCAAGTCTGGAAGAAATCAAGTGTGATGTCCATGTTAACTCTTTACCAAATGAGAAAGTTTTAGACTAGTCTAATGTAAAAAAGAATGAAATAAAACATAAAAACAAAAAACAAAGAATATTTAAATGTGGTTCAAATGAAGGATTTGTCTTTGAAATTAAAAAAAAAAACCTTATGGCAACAGAATAGAATACCGTATTTGCATGAGTATACCTCGCACATTTTTTTCCCAAAAATTATTTTCAAAGTAGGGGATGCGCGCTATACATTGCCAAAACTGAACTAGGTTTTTTTTTTCCCAATCTCGGCATCAGCCTGTCAGGTAGATCACAATATGACGCCATTAGGCCTTGTCTAAATTTAAAATAATGTCACAGTCATCCTCATTATTTTCATAATTAAATTGTCAAATATGAATTAAGATAAACAAATTTGAAGAAAAAAAATGATAAAATGAATTAGAAGAGGTTAAATTTTATTTCTGTTTGTGTTAATTCCTTTCTAAGACCTGTATACACTTCAGTCTAAGACAACGAAAATGTGTCAATCAATAGCCGTATTCGACTGGTCAACTTTCATGAAGCACGAAAATGTTGTCTGCGCATGTTATATTCTTCGAAGATTCGACCTATCTGCTATGACGCATCACCCATCCCCGTATACCTAGGAAAAGTAGGGCTTATACCGAAGCTATTAGCCTATTATCCAAGCATGTAGGGGCTGTTTTAATAAATGGCTGATGCATAGGCTACATGCTAGCCAATCATAGCTGAATGAATCACACCAGGTAGCGCTTTATTGAGTAAACGTTTATTTCATTTTGAAATTCAAAATAAAGGTTGTTGTTTTGAAAAGTAGTCTGGTTCTGTACCCAAAATGCCTAAATTAGATAGATGTGTATTTGTAGAATGCCATCTATCAGGAGATAATGGCACCGAAATGAATATTAAGCTCCGCCTACCTGTAAGTTGCGGGTTTCATGCTGCACAAAGATTACGACGATTTGAGAGCTTAAGGTTTGTGCTTCACGAATGTTTACGAAATCGTGAAACTTACCAGTCGAATACAAAGAGTGCAACATGAAAAACCGTAATTACCAGTCGAATACAGCTAATATGGTTGATATCGGCGATCTTGACATGTGAAAGTGGGCTGTGTATGGTCCCACTTTGTAAACAGCATGACTTCCACTTATCACAGATAGGGAATGCTGACCAGACACCCTTGATATTTGATATGCCGCACCAGAGAACTGCTGACCTTAATTTATTGCCTTTATGAATTTACACTCTTGTAAAGTCCCTGTGGAACTTTGATTTTAAAGAGCGTAAATAAGTTCCCTCCCTTGATAAAATGAACACCATTTGCAGTTGTCATGAATTGAAAGTAGACAAAAGTTATTCTCGATAAAATACTTATTTAGGATGCGGGCAATGTATCAGGACTAAACTTTTCTCCCAGATTTCAAGGTAAAGGTAGGGGTGCGAGTTATACATGCCCGCATGGTATACTCATGAAAATACCGTAGTTTCCAGCATTTTCTCAAAATATTTTCAGAAGCCTTTCTTCTTTGAGATCGATAACATACACAACTGTTTAGATAGGGTTTTAATCCTTAAAGCCCAATAAGCAAAAACAGGGGCTTTTGCTGACAGAAGGAGCAGTCTGATCTTGGATCTGTACTGTCTGTGTGTTTGATACTAGTAAGCTTGTAAGAAGAAGCTCTTTCTAACTCCCGGTGGATTATTTTTTTCAGCCATAGAAAGGGGCTAATTTTGCATTGACAGAGTTAAGAATCATATGATATAAAGATGCAAATATAATAGCCAAGAACTAGAAAGTGGGCTAGTTGCCATGTTAACAACCAACAGCTGCCCTATAACTACCAATACCTTCTCAAATAACAGAAAAATAATCAGATCTGATTACACTCAGATGTGACAAGGTAATGAGAGAAAATGACCAACAGATTGATATAAAGTCATCAAGAAACTTAATAGTAATGCTTCCACACAATTGAAACTGTGGACTGGTCATTTTATCTTCTATTCCTTAAGTCTACACCACACGACAAAATTTTAGACATTCCAAATTGAGAGCATTTGGGGACCACAAATTAAATATGACTCAAATGGTTGGAATTTGTTTCTGAAAGGTAAGAAAACATTCTGGAGAAGGAGAAAAATGCTGGTTACCAGCATTTTCCCCTTCTCCCATATTTTTTTCAAATTTCCGAGGGTCTTTAAGACTTGGAATTGTGTAGTAAAGGGTTAAGTCCCTTTCAGAATTGAATGAATTTTAGAGCAAAGTGAACTTAAAAAGCATCTCTCATAACAAATTGCAAAAACATTTCCATGAGTGCAATAGAAATCATTCTACAAGAGTGAATCACAGCAACTGTCACTAGACAAAGGCTTAAATTATGCAAGCTGATTGTATCTCTGCATGCAAATGTTGCACAATAAATTGTATACAGTGTGACATCAACCATAAAATTGCTAGGAGTTATGGCATTGTCAAAAGATTCACCTAACATAATGGAATTA
The DNA here is from genome assembly GCA_946811185.2 of Hippopus hippopus. Taxonomy (NCBI): domain Eukaryota; kingdom Metazoa; phylum Mollusca; class Bivalvia; order Cardiida; family Cardiidae; genus Hippopus; species Hippopus hippopus. The sequence continues at coordinate 52,466,189 of OX328098.1, read as the reverse complement.
GTCTAGTACAAGGATAAGGCCAATCACATGACCATCAGATCAGTCATGTGAGCGAGCATGCAAAATGGCAGGGATTTTATAATGCCCAAATTCAGATTTTGTAAGTCTGTGAGGGTTTATTAAATACTCCTAAACCTATAGCTCTGTCAAGGTTTACAAAATTAATACCCCTTTAGCTGTAGCTCTGTAATCGTTTTATCAAATACCCCTAATAGCTGTAGCTCTTAGAGGGTGTACAAAATTACCTCTTTAGCTGCAGGTCTGTGATAATTTACAAAATACCCCTTCAGCTGTAGTTCTGTAAGGGTTTACAATATACCCAGGTTTTTAGGGGACACAGATTCACAAGCCAATATACTACTGTACTATGCCTAAATGTTTCAGCAGTATGTGTCCCATGGACGCCTAAAAAAAATTTTTTTAAATCTGAACAAAAGGTCTTGAATAAAACAAAAGTCTCTCGTTGATCTGCTTTCCTTTAAAACTTTTCTCTACTGTACTGCAGTCGAAACAATGCAATTGCAGTTTTTTCTGACATTAGGGTCATACTTGATTTGAGATCTCCTGTGTACTCTAAATAGCTATCTTAAATAAAGTGTGTCAGCACAATCATCAGTCACTAACGACAGACAAAGCCATTATTTTCATGAATTAGATTTTTAACATCATTTGCCGTCGATTCTATGGCATTTGTATCCAACCACAGAGCTATTACAACACACTATATTTTATAAAGCTCTTTGGAAGAAACAAAGAACAAATCAAGTCTGACCTGCATTTAAATTCGGAGTTTTCTCATTTCTTCCTAGTGCACACAATTTTGTAAGCAAACACAAAAAATCATGTCTAAACAATCTAATCTGACAATGTAATATAGAACTCCTAAAATTAGAGCTTGGACCGCTGACTTTTTTCAAGGTTGCATCTAGCTGACCCCCAATTTTCAAAACCTCTGTAAAACCCTCCAATATGAATAAGCTGTACCTCTATAAGGATTTATAAATACCCCTTTAGCTGTAGCTCTTAGAGAGTTTTCAAAATATCCCTTTAGCTGTTGCTCTGTAAGGGTCTATAAATTTTCCCTTCAGTTGTTGCTCTGCCAAGGTAATAGAATACCTGTTTAGCTGTTGCTCTGTGAGGGGTTTATAGAATACCCATTTAGCTGTTGCTCTGTGAGGGTTTATTCCATTTAGCTGTTGCTCTGTGAAGGTTTATTCCATTTAGCTGTTGCTCTGTGAAGGTTTATTCCCTTTAGCTGTTGCTCTGTGAGGGTTTATGGATTACCCCTTTAGCTGTTGCTCTGTGAAGGTTTATAGATTACCCCTTTAGCTGTTGCTCTGTGAGGGTTTATAGATTACCCCTTTAGCTGTTGCTCTGTGAAGGTTTATTGATTACCCCTTTAGCTGTTGCTCTGTGAAGGTTTATTCCCTTTAGCTGTTGCTCTGTGAGGGTTTATGGATTACCCCTTTAGCTGTTGCTCTCTGAGGGTTTATAGATTACCCCTTTAGCTGTTGCTCTGTGAGGGTTTATAGATTACCCCTTTAGCTGTTGCTCTATAAAGGTTTATAGATTACCCCTTTAGCTGTTGCTCTGTGAAGGTTTATTGATTACCCCTTTAGCTGTTGCTCTGTGAGGGTTTATTCCCTTTAGCTGTTGCTCTATAAAGGTTTATAGATTACCCCTTTAGCTGTTGCTCTGTGAAGGTTTATTGATTACCCCTTTAGCTGTTGCTCTGTGAGGGTTTATTCCCTTTAGCTGTTGCTCTGTGAAGGTTTATAGATTACCCCTTTAGCTGTTGCTCTGTGAAGATTTACTGAATACCCCTTTAGCTGTTGCTCTGTAAGGGTCTAGTAAATACTCCTTCAGCTGTTGCCCTGTGAGGGTTTATAGAATATCCCTTTAGCTGTTGCTAAAGGTTTTGAAGTTACTTGTTATCCATATTGACAAACTTATGACGGAAATACCTATCCAGAAATTAACAGACATGAAAAACTGATCGGTGCAAAAAAAAGCGGAAACACATGACACAACAAAATGTCTCCTTGACATTCTCCAATCAGAGTTACTTCAGACTGCCTTTTCAGCCTCTTAATGACTTTAAACAGTATATTTACATGGATACCTTAATATAACAGACTTTTTTGCTGCAAATTATCAATACGGTTTGCTTTAACTATAGTTGGGAACCATTCCCTCTAATATGAAATCTTACCTCCAGACTTTCAGCCCAGGGGTTAAGTGTACCCTTGCAATAAAAGAGCTATTGGGAACACTAGGTACATGAATGCTTTGTTAAAAATATTCTGTAAATTGGGAAATGGCTCAATACCAGCAATTACTCCTTTAGCCAAAATATTTTCCAATGCTGTCTGCAAGGTAAGAGGTAACGCTCTATTTATAAATCTAATGGCTAATTTTCCTATGAACTTTGGCCATATTATTGGATTTCTGACTTTCTATGCAAATGTTTGCATCGCCTGATTCCCAGGGATCCAAATGCAGCAGACTCACTTGTTCAAATATGAACATTCTGACCCTTCTAAGAAAGAAAAATTAGCCACATACAAAAGTGTGGCTGTAGATACAGGCATGATGCCGCAGTGACATTAGAAGAAATCAGATTACTATGGACATTTTATCATTTGTCATAGTGATTTCAGAGGTCATCAGTTCAGCTGTACAAAAAACTGGCTGTGCTAGGAAAAGGGTACCGTAAATGAAGTCAAATTCAATCATATTTCGTGACCGAATTAGGGAGTATGACACTAATAGACAAAATACCCTTATAAGGGGTGCTCCTATGGTTTCACCCTTTTGAACCGCATTTCTTAGAGCATTTCCAATTACTATCTTATTCTGGAAAATAATGGGGTTTAAACCTTTACCAAACAATCCCGAGTTTTTACTACCCTGAAGAAAAAAGCTTTAAAAAAGGTTGCGGGAAAAGTTCCCATGATGTTTTCTCCCCTCTAAAAGAAAGATACCATTTCTCTACCAACATCTAATTAAAGTGTCACCTGCAAATGCTTTCAACTTGGACAAGTATAAAATTTTGTCATATGGTTAAATGTTAAGCCACATATATACATGAATGTCTTGTTAGAGCATTTGCCATTTATTATCTTATTTTGGAAAATAACAGGATTTAAGGCTTTACCAGACAATCCCAAGTTTTTACTATCCTGAAGAAAAAAGCTTTGAAAAAAGTTGTGGGAAAGGAGAAAATACTGGTTACCAGCATTTTCTCCTTTTCCCATAATGTTTTCTCTCCTCAAAAAGAAAGATACCATTTCTTTACCAACACCTGATTTGTCACCTGCAAATGCTTTCAGTTTGGACAAGTATTTTGTCATATAAAGTTGGGTCAAATTATACATGAATGTCATTATGCAAAATACTTTCAACATAGACAAGTCTGAAATTTTGTAGCCATGGTAGAGAGTTTACCACTAATCAAATATTCCTGTCTCTTAACAACCCCAAAGTAAAAAAGCTTTTGAAAATGCTGTGGGGAAAAAAGGAGAAAATGCTGGTAACTTGATTTTTTTTTGCTTTTCTTACAGTGTTTTTTATCCTTCCATAGACAAATTCCATTACTTTAGATCACATTAGATCTGTAGTCTGCAAATGCTTTCAAAATGGACAAGGCATGGTATAAAATTTGGTAATGAGTTAACCCTAAGGCTGCTACGTGCAACTCACTGATCTTTGGCGGAGAGTGTAGATCAAGATCAGACTGCACAGAATGAGCAGTCTGAACTTGGATCCACACTCTCCGATAAGGAGATATTTTTCTCCAAAAGATAAATTCTAAATATCAATTAGGTTTTCAATATATGCTTGAAAGTTCCATTTATTTAGCACGATAAGAGTAAATAATTTGATCTGAAATCAATACAAAACACAACTTTTTATTATCAATATCAGAAAATCTGCTAGCTGTACATCCACAGAATGCCTTTTTTTCTGTTGCTTTGTTGTTGACGTTTACAGCAAAATATCATTATCTGATTTCAAACAGTTAACTCTTTACTGATCTTTACCACATTAAATTTTGTCCAAACTGAAAACATTTTAAGATGACAAGTTCAGTATGGTATATATGGTGGGATTTGTCTTTGAAAGCTAGCTGGTATGAAACACTGTGTGAAAAGGGAGAAAATATTGGTTACAATCATTTTCTCTTTTTCCCGCAATGTTTTCCAAAGCTTCCTTTTTCAGTGTCTTTGAAACCCAGGACTGTGTTACATCACATCCAGAATCAATTTAGAAAAAAACAATTGTAAAATAAGGAGAACTAACAAGAATGAAAATGTAATACATGAACAAGAATGAAAATATTGTGGTGAAATGGTAAGTTGCTGATTACCAGGAGTTTTTTCCCTAAGCATGATGCTTTCAAAAATGATCCACTTATAACAAAACAAGCTTTTTTGCAGGCTAAATTGGGTTAAACTGACCCATATCTTAAAGGGGCCATTTTAGATTTATTTGCAATCAATAAAAAATTTTTCTTAGACTGATAAATACTGCACAATATACTTTCCCTACAAACATAAAGAAACTGTATGGTAACACACAGTAAAGAGGTGTAACTCAAACTGTCACCTAAAAGGTTAGTCGTTTTGCATTGGCAGCTTCGTCTAGTTTTATGACATCAATTGTGACATCAGTGTACTTATTTGAACACTCTCCAACACAATAGAGGCATGTAATTGATCTTAATATACTGCAAAGAAATTTCTCACGATCTGATTGGATAATATGCCCCATACATACAAGTCATGTACACTGGCAAAATCCACGTAAAAGCAGTTTCCCTTTTGAAGGCCCCATATGCATGACTACACTTTTAACACAACATCCAAAATGGCAGTGTCGACCAATACGAGCCACCCACAAGACCAATATAATGAGTAGCCTGCACCGTACTATTCCTAGTTTCCCTTGATGGTCGTCATTAAAGCGGAAAGAATGAATTATTTTTTAAACTAAATGAATATATTTACACAATTATCGTTTGTTGTCATTCTAAAACAAATACATGGGGTTAAAACGAGCCATCTCTTCGTCAGGTAAGTAAACTGTGAAGTGTCGAAACTCATTCACTGTAATGTTAAAAGGATAATCACGTTTGTGGTAACTAATGGTCTTTAACTCTTTGACAACAAATCATTAAAATGCATAATTACTTACCTTGAAGTTGTTTAAATACATGTTTAAATAAAAAAAAAAAGACAAATTTCTATTGCAGTGACATCATCAAGTTCATTCACCAAACTGCATGTTTTACCAATGTTTCAGTGATGTCATTTCTCATTGACGTCAGTTTTCATTGAATTGGAGTTCTCAGAAGGGTAATTCTATGTCGTCAGCATACTCAATTCGTGAGTACATAAACAGGGAAATTTTGCTGAATACACATTGGAATGGTAAAACTTTGCAGTATAATAAATTGGTTGTACAGTCCGGTGGCTGGGGACTTTGGAAACTTGTTCACTGACCGTACAACTAATATTGTGACATACCAAGAAACCTTCCCAAAATAATAAAATCAAAGTACCGAAACTACTAACAGAAGGTGATGGTAGAAATTTGCAAGCAAATATGGCAGGTTTAACAGCTGACAAAACTAATTCATTCATCCGACGGTTGACAACATTTTTTTTTCTAAGATTGATAGCAGTATTCCATGACTTTTTTCCAATAAAATCATGTATCTCAGCATTTTGCATGCCGTTTTAGATGTTAGGAAAGTTGTTTTGGTGAAATGACAGTGATTTTTGGTGCTTTTCAAGTGGGGTGTTTTGAGGTATTTCTCTTCTTTATTCATCCACCATGTAGAATGTCATAAACTAGGTCATGTCAAAGCTGTGAAAAGAGGCTAATTTCAGAGCTATTTCTATGCCATTTAGGTCTGCAGTTCATTGTTTGTTCAACTGGCTTGCTCATATTTTCAATTCGCATATTATTTTCACATATCAAATCACAGACGTATCTACTCACTGATCTATGAGGAACTATTTTTCTTGAAACAGAGGTGTGATTTGTCTTAACAAAACTTCGGTATGATGATAGCCATAAGAAGGTGAGACCTGAAAAGTCATTACCATCTAACAATACCTTAAAATGCCATTTTAGCCAATTAAGGAAATACCATTTCAATATTCTGTTTTTCTTACATTTGTCTTTCTTCTTGCCTGATGATTTGCCAGCTATTGCCTTACATAATTCAGTGATGAATCATTTTTGAAGTTTAGTGACATTATAAAAATCTGAATAGCTCCCTTTAACAGTCAAGTTATTCCTTAACCAATAAGCCTTGCCTTAACAACCACACCAAGCCAAACCAAGCCTTAACCCTTTCATCGCCATATGCGAAAACAGTGACTTTTGCGGACGTCACAGATCAAGATCAGACTGCACAGAACGTGCAGTCTGATCTGTGATCTATACCGTCCGCTTGTGTAGTCAAGCCTAAACAATCAAAATCTTTGTGAGTTTCAATGGATCGTGTTTAGAGCCATCGAAAGAGGTCGACTTTATTTATTTGGCGCTGAAAGAGTTCACCACCGAACTAAGCTTTACCTCTGAGCCATAGAGGACAGCTAATGAGCTAACCTTCTAACAAATAATCAGGTGTTTTACAAACCCAGAGAAGAAGGCTTTTACAAACATTTTGGAAAAAGAAGAAAATGCTGGTTACCAGCATTTTCTTCTTTACCAAATATGTCTCTGTCCTTTCAAAGAGAAATCTAAACACTGATACAGTTTAAATTTGTCTCCAACAAAATACATTCAATTTGGACAAGTCTGAAATTTTGTTGTCCTGTAAAGCCTTGAGGCACCTTTCACGACAATAGTTGCCTTTGCGGCCATCATGGATAAAGATTAGACTGCACAAAAAGTGAAGTCTGATCTTTGATCTACACTGTCCACTCTGCCGAGACATTCTGAACAATAGCAACCTTTACATTGCTCATATTCGGCTCTTTTTCCTCAAATGGAAGCGTTAGTTGGATTATTCTGCGCTGTGACAGTTAATAAGACAAGAGTGTTTATAATCACTGTGTTGTTTACCTGGTTATCATGGAAATCTATGGAAGAAGAAATCATCCGCTGCCCAGGGAACCAAGCCATAGATGTGACAGAATGTGTTATTACAGGAAAATAAATCAATACAAGGTACTAAATTTTCATCCTCACAGAGACAAGATGTTTTCACTTATTTTTTTCCTGTCCCTGAAGAAATTAGTCTTTTCATCCAAATCTAATTCAACTCTTCAGATTATAATGATGAAAAATGATCAGGGTTTCTCCTCTATGTCAGGGTCTTCAAAACTTGGGATTGTGTGAAAAAAGGCAAACTGACTGGGATAAAGAATAAAGCTACATCATCAGAGAAGCATCATGGTTGATTTAACATGAAAGCACTAGCAGCCATACAATTTACAGTTGCCCAAATGAGGATTTCTAACTTTGAAAGGGTAGAAAGAATAAAATGCTGATTAACAGCATTTCCTCGTTTTCCCACAGTGTTTTCAGAAGGTTTCTTCCTCAGTGTCATTGGGGGTTTTTTGGTAGCGGGTTCTATTATTCAGAAGTAAAACTTTAGGATGTATTTGAATGATTGTATGGTGTTTAATGCCATTTTCAACATTATTTCAGTAATACTGTGGCAGCCAGTGCACCCATCCATGCTTTCCTTAAGTTTTTGTTACCAACCATTACTTTGCTCAATATTCTTCCCAAGCCACTGGCTGCTTTCTCATATAACCATCATTAAAACAATGATCAGCTTTAAGAGAGGAATGAGTCCTGTCCAAATGACTATCGTCAATGTAAACTGTAAGAGGATATAACTGCACAAGACATTGCTTTTTAATAGGCAGGCTGATGAAACAATCTGGGTCCAACATGATATTATGACCTCAGTGTACATAAAAATGAGCCATACTCTGTGAAAAGGGAGCTAAATAATACATCTGCGAAAAGTATCTTACCAGATTAGCCTGCAGTCCACTCAGGCTGACCTGGGCCGAAACTTTTCCTTATTGGTTGATTTTCTGTATGTCCAAGGACCAGTTTACCCCATGATTTGTCTGTTGTTAAAAAAACAAGAGGGCCATCTATTGGCTAATAAGTCAAAAGACTACAAGCCAAACATTACAATACTTGGCCAATTGGTTTTAAACTCTCCTCTTGGTAGATGCCCACTAGATAAAGCTACATACAAAATTTGGTAGCCCTAGGCCTAATGGCTAGGTACGAGTAGATTTTTTAAGTTTTCCCTATATAAGCCCATATTAAATTTGTGGCCCCCGGGGCAGGGCCAAATTTAACCCCAGTGCTATAATTTGGGCACCCTTGGTAGAGACCCACTAGATAAAGCTACATGCAAAATTTGGCAGCCCTAGGCCTTATGGCTAGGTACGAGAAGATTTTTAAACTTTTCCCTATATATGCCCATGTAAAACTTGTGACCCCCGGGGCAAGACCAAATTTGACCCCAGGGCTATAATCTGGGCACTCTTGGTAGATCCTCACTTGATAAAGCTACATGCCAAATTTGGTAGCCCTAGGCCCTATAGCTAGGTACCAGAAGAATTTTAAAATTTTCCCTATATAAGCCCATATAAAACTTGTGACCCCCGGGACAGGGCCACATTAAATTTTGACCCCAGGGCTATAATTTGAAAAAACTTGGTAGAGGTCTGCTAGATAAAGCTACATGCCAAATTTGGTAGCCCTAGGCCTTGTGGTTTCAGACAAGAAGATTTTCAAAGATTTTCAATATTTTTCGGTTTTGTTGCCATGGCAACCAGAGTTTTTGAAGGAATCAAATTCTTTCAAGAAATTCTGAAGAGGACCATGGCAGGATCATATCTGTGAAGTTTCATCAAAATTGGATGGGTAGTTTCAGAGAAATAGATGTTTGAAATAAAAGTTAATGCACGACAGACGCACGCACGCATGACGGACACCAAGCTAGACATAAGCCGGCTGGCCTTCGGCTAGTGGAGCTAAAAATGGCTATTACAGATCCATTATTATGTGATGACTTGCTTGGTATCATGGATTACGGAGATGCATTAAGCCCCCTTTTCCCAGAGCATGGCTCAAATACTGCTTGCAGTTGGAAAAGCATTTCAGAAATTAATTTCCGACTCTGGCAACTGGTAAAACCATGCATTATAGTTTGCCTCTTTTTATTATTATGAAATACAAAATCCTTTCATTCTTTCATCTTGTTTACTTTCTTCTTTTCATTTTCTTGGCATAAAAATGCATTGACACGCTAGCTTAATAAAACAATGAAACAAAAGAGAGATTACTCAAAATTACTCCCTGTTAGTTCATCAATTCGTCAAATCTTTTCACTTAATGTGCCTTAACTCTTTACCAAACGACAAAATTTTAAACTGGTCCAAATTGAAAGCATTTGCAGACGACAAAATTAACCTGACTCAAAAATTGAAATTTGTTCTGGGAGGGAAGAAAACATTGTGGTAAAAAAATGCTGGTTACCAGCATTTTCTCCTTTTCCCAAGATGTTTTCAAAAGGCTTCTTTTTCAGGGTCATGAAAACCAGGGATTGTTTGGGAAAGGGTCAATGATGTCTAATTTAACCATTTCAGTGCCATACATGAAAACAGGGACATTTGCGGCCAGCATAGATCAAGATCAGACTGCACAGAACATGCAGTCTGATCTTGGATCTATACCGTCCGCTTCATAAGTCAGGACTAGATGAAAGAAATCTGTCAAAGTTAGTGGATTAAATTTTCAGTCGTCAAAAAAGGTCGAGTTTATATATTTGCGGCAGAAAGAATTAACAACCCTTTACCTTACAATCACATGTTTAACCCTTTACCAAACAATCCCTGGTTTTAATGACCCTAAGGAAGAAGCCTTCTGAAAACATTGTGGGAAAAGGAGAAAATGCTGGTAACCAGCATTTTCTCCTTTTTCCACAGTATTTTCTACTCTTCCAAAGTCAAGTTTCAATTTATGAGTCAAGTTTATTTTGTCGTCTGCAAATGCTTTCAATTTGGACAAGTCTAAAATTTTGTCGTTTGGTAAAGAGTTAAATGACCCTAAGGGAGGAGGCTCTTGAAAACATCCTGGAAACAAGAGGGCCATGATGGCCCTGTATCGCTCCACTGGCTAATAAGTAAAAACCCTACACGCCAAACATTACAATACCAGGCAAATTGGTTTTGAACATGAGACCCCTGAGACAGGGCTTAAATTAGTAGCCCTAGGTCTTACGATTAGTAACAAGAAGATTTCTAAAGTTTTCACTATGTAAGCCCATGTAAAACTTCTGACCCCCTGGGTGAGATCAAATTGGACCCCAGGGCTATAATTTGGGCATTCATACTAGATGTCCACTAGATAAAGCCACATGCAAAATTTGGCAGCCCTAGGCCCAATGGCTAGGTACAGGGAGATTTCTAAAGTTTTCTCTATATAAGCCGATGTAAAACTTGTGACCCCCGGGGCAGGGTCAAATTTGACCCCAGGGCTATAATTTGGGCACTCTTGGTAGAGGTCTACTAGATAAAGCCACATGCAAAATTGGGTAGCCCTAGGTCTTATGGCTAGGTACAGGAAGATTGCTAAAGTTTTCTCTATATAGGCCCATGTAAAACTTGTGACCCCCGGGGCGGGGCCAATTTTGACCTGAGGACTATTATTTGAAGAAACTTGATAGAGGTCTACTAGATAAAGATACATGCCAAATTTGGTAGCTCTAGGCCTTATGGTTTCAGACAAGAAGATTTTTAAAGATTTCCAATATTTTTAAGTTTTGTTGCCATGGCAACCAGAGTTTTTCAAGGAATCAAATTCTTTCAAGAAATTCTAAAGTGGACCATGGCAGGATCATTTCTGTTAAGTTTCATCAAAATTGGATAGGTAATTTCAGAGAAGAAGATGCTTAAAATAAAAGTTAACGCAGGCACGCACGCACGCACACCAGGCCACGACATAAGCCCGCTGGCCTTCGGCCAGTGGAGCTAAAAAGGAGAAAATGCAGTTAGCCAGCATTTTTCTTTTTTTCCGAGAATGTTTGACACTCAATAGGAAAATTGAAGCTCATTGATACCAACTCTCAAATTGTCTTATACAGATGTTTTGAAATCGGAATACACTAAAAGTTTGTTGTTTGGGAAAGAGACAAGCCACCGGTTCCTCATCAGTAACTGCAATGATACAAGACTTTCATCTTGCATAAAGGTCAAGTAATAATTGAATAAAGTAGAATGATATTACAAGTGATGAAACACAGGTGTACTATCAGTGAACATCTTCACTGATGGCATCAATTAACTCTGTACTATACAATCGAATGTCTTTATAACTCCAAGAAAGAAGGCTTTTGAAAACATTGAGCAAAAAAGGAGAAAATGCTAATAACCAATATTTTCTCCCTTTTCAACAATATTTTCTCCACTTTCAAACACAAATCTCAGAATCAAAGAATATTTCACTTGTCGTCTGTAATTACTTGCAGTTTGGATGAGTAAAATTTCTTCATCTGGTATAGTGTTAACACTATACTGTGCAATCCTATCAGTCAAGCTAAACATGGGTTAACCCGGTTAATTGGCAACCAGAGCTCCAGATAAGAGGGAGTCATGGTGTTTTAAATCCATTATTTCTCTTCGAAACCCTACGTTGTGGGTACTCATAAGAATCATCTTGCTGAGACGATTCTAATGAGTACCCACAACATAAGGTTTAGTGCAGAAGAATTAATGTTTTCAGTTTTGAAATCAAAATCACTCCCTCTGTCTGGAGCTCTGGGCTACCTATTGCTACTTAATTCAATCCCAGTTACAGCAATCTTAATCTCAATCATGTGTGGTGTCTGGTTGTGAGGTAGAGTGTTGGCCTTATTATAAAGCAGAACGTCCTGTTTTCGATACCCGAGAGTGGGTTTCAACTTTGGAACTGTTCATTAGCCCACACATTCGGTGCAATTACTGGTGTAGTTTCCAGGGGGCAGAATCGAGAGAGATTAGTGTAAGTTGCAAGAACTTGTTTCTCAGTCTATATAAAGTAATTATAAACTTAAAAGTAATCTTTAAGATTGCACTGGTCAAAAAGAAATACCAAAATCAACTACAGTCACAACCGTATTAACCTTAGGCTGCTCAGCTAGACTCACTGACCTTTTGCGGTCAGCGTAGATCAAGATCAGACTGCACAGAACGTGCAGTCTGATCTTTGATCTACACTGTCCGACAAGGAGATATCTTTCCTCCAAAAACACCTTTGAAATCTAGGAAAATTTTGCCTTTTACTATCAGCTTGAAAGTTTCATTTCTTTTATTTAGCAGGATAAGGGTTAAGCAGTCACCAAAGGGAAACTCAAAATGGGCTTGCTTGTGACAGGTGCTTGCTTGATACAGGTATGTCATGCTCTGTGGAAATTCATGCTCATGTACCTGCAAAAAGTATCAACACTATTGGCCTGTTCAGTCTGTGCAGGCTGACCTGACTAAAAACTTTTTGCTATTGATAAATTTTCTGCACATCAAAGGACCACTCTAACTCATGATTCAGCCCGCTTTTAGACAAAAATGGATCCATATCATGCAACAACCTGCTTGATGTTATACAGTATGAAGACACATTTAGCCCCTTTTCCCAGAGCACCACTTAAGGATTACGACCCCCTAACTCATCGGTAAATATCGTGTAACAATGATGTTTTTGTAAAGGTTATGTAGCCAATCTCGGCAGCTTCCATCTTTTAATATAACAGTTAGGGGCCGTAGACTCACTAACTCATCCGTAAATATCATGTAGGATCAACGTTTTCGTAAAGGCTATTCGGCCAATCTCAGCAGCACCCATCTTTTAATATGAGAGTTAGGGGCCGTAGACCTTAAGTATATTTAGCCATATCTGCTATCTTTAGGAACTCAACCTTGTGCTTTCTGAATACAGGTGATTTGCATAAAAGAGGTGGTACTAAAGCAGGTTTTACTGTATCAACAGGTCACTCAGACAATTCCAGAGAATTTCCACAACATAGGTTCTTTTACATAGGAAATGTTGCGAGAATTTGGTGCCTCCCACATATCTAGGTTTCTGCCCAACAAAATCCAATTTTTTTGAGCCATGCTCTGTGAAATGAGGTTGAATGGATCTGCATAAAGTTTTGTTTATTTGTTGTTTACATTGGAGTTTAACAATGTTTTAACAGCTTAGGTCATATCTTGGAGGTAAGTGCACCTATGCTAGAGTTCCAAAATTTCTCACACCAGTATTGACAAAACACTGCTGACACAACTTTCTTTCCAAGTCACTGACTACATTTCTCACATGAATCAGAGGTGAGAGGCAAAATCGTTGGAAATGAAAGTTTGTCTGAACCGCAACAGGTATCGACCCTGCAACCACCAGGTCACATGTCAGATACACTAACCAATGAGCTACCCAGGTGGGCTCAAAAGTTTCGACCCAAGTCAGCCTGCACAGACTGCGCAGGCTGACCTGGGTCGAAACTTTTTGCTTTTGGTCAATTTTCCACATGTATGAGGACAAGTGTACCACCTCATGATTCGGTTGGTTGTTACACAAAATGGATTTGATGGATCCACAATTATGTAGTGACTTTCTTGATATCATGCACCACATAGATACATTAAGCTCCCTTTTGCCAGAGCATGGCAATGTTATGTTGTGTAATGTTAGACAGTGGTAGATAAATCATCCCCAGATTGGCCACCTGATACAATCTCTAACCCTTATCCTTTCATAGGAATATCTTTAACCCTTTACCAAACATTCCCCAGTTTTAACAACCCTGAAAAAAAGGAGGGGTTTTAAAAACATTGTGAGAGAAGGGGAAAATGTTGGTTAAGACAATTACAGGATTTTTTCCTTTTCCCACACTCTTTTCTTTTCACTTCCAAAGATACAGCCTTTCATTCAAGTCATATTTACTCTGTCATCTGCAAATGCTATCAATTTGAACAAATCCAAAATTTTGTTGTCTAGTATAGAAGTAAAATATTTACATAAAAAAAAATATCTTAAGACATGAAGGGAAGCAATTTCTTCATCAATCACAATGTTTTTTTGCTCTTTGTCTTCTTTCTGTATATCATAACTTTAACTCTTTACCAAACGACAAAATGTTAGACTGATCCAAACTGAAAGCAGTTACAAAAAACAATTAAAATGTGGCTCAAATGTAGAAAGTTGTCTTAGAAAGTGTAGAAAACATTGTGGGAAAAGGAGAAAATGCTGGTTACCAGCATTTTCTCCTTTTCCCACCATGCTTACGTCAATTTTGTTGTCTGCAAATGCTTTCGATTTGGACCAGTCTAAAATTTTGTCGTTTGGTAAAGAGATAATTTTGGAGGTCATGGATTCTATATACAGAGTGCAGACAAAATAATGAGTCAATCCCACTGGTGTCTCAAGACTGTCTTGTGGCATCCAAAAACTGCTTAACTCTTTACCAAACAACAAAATTGTAGACCAGTCCAAATTGAAAGCATTTACAGACGACAAAATAAATTTGGCTCAAAAATTGAAAATTGTTTAGGGATGGGTAGAAAACATTGTGGGAAAAGGAGAAAATGCTGGTTACCAGCATTTTCTCCTTTTCCCATGTTTTCAAAAGGCTTCTTTCTTAGGGTCGTTAAAAGTCGGGATTGTGTGGTAAAGGGTTAACTCTTTACCAAACAACAAAATTTTGGACTCAACGAAATTGAATGCATTTGCAGATGATGAAATAAATGTAGCTCAAATGATGATTTTTGTCTTTGATAGGGCAGAGTTTTATCATGTTAGTCACCTGTTATTTGTCTGCTGCAAATGTTTTTAATTTGGACTAGTGTAAAGAGTTATGAGGTTTACCATGGAATGATATCCAAAGACCAAACATGCTCTGCTATTCAATTAAAAAAACCATTAAACTTTACAAATAAAGCATTTATCCTCTAATTTTTATATGTGATTTATGCACAAATATTCATAGGGGTAAAAAGATAGGAAAAAACACACTTCAACCCATTAAAAACAATACCTATATATCTCAAAGTTAACTCTTTACCAGAGTGAAACTAGAGTCTAGATCTACTAATATTTCGACGCAACCAAATTGAATGCATTTGCAGACAATAAATATAGCCCAAATGCTGGTCTTAATATTTGATAGGGTAGAAAACACTGTGGGAAAAAGACAATGTTGCTTAGCAGCATTTTCTGCTTTTCCCACTATGTTTTCAAACGCCTTCTTTTTCAGGGTCATTGAAACTTTGGATAATATGGAGAATGGTTAACCCTTTTCCACACAACAAAATTTAAGACTTTTCCAAGCATTTTCAGACAACAAATTACATGTAGATCAACTTTTTCTAATTGTATCTGGAAGGGTAAAAAACATTGTGGGAAAAAGAAAATGCTGGTAACCAGCATTTTTTCCTTTTCCCACAATGCTTTCAAAACTCCTCTCCTGTAGGGTTGTTAAAACTCAAGATTGTGTGGTCAACAGTTAACCTAATAACTTTATGGGGGTCTCATTGGCAGCGTTTATTGATCAAAATCAAAATGGTGCTAAATGTGGGGTCTCACAATATACAAATAAGCATAATTAACTCTTTACCATACGACAGATGTTTTAAAAAGGTCCAAAATCAAGGCATTTGTAGATGACAAATGTAATTAAAATGATTTGTCTTTGAAAGGGTAGAAATTGCTGATTACCAGCATTTTCTCCTTTCACTACAATGTTTTCATAAGACCTTTTCATTGGGGTTGCCAAAACTCGGGATTGTGTATAAAAGGTTAACTTAGTTTTCGTATATCCTTTACCAAAACCATCCGGGCTTTTAACAATCCTACAGAGGAGCAAAGGAGAAAATGCTAGTAGATAACCAATATTTTCTCCTTTTCTCACAATATTTCCCACCCTTTCAAGAATAAATTTCAGTTTTTGCGTCACAATCATTTTGTCGTCTGCAAGTACTTTGATTTTAGGCCAAGTCAACAAATTCGTTCGTCTATTAAAGTGAGGTCAAAATAGTGCTAGTCTAGAGTAGAGAAAGAGAACAGGATAATTTTAGGTAAATCAATTATGCGACAGTTACCTGTCATTGTCTATAAATGTATTGTCTCCCAGGATCAGGTCACGAAGTCTAAATCTGGGTGGAAGCGGCGGCACATGTGTATAGGATTCGCTCTGTGCCATTTCTCCGTGTAAAAACAAACCACCATTTCCATACATTTGTGTTTTAATTTTCCCTGTCAGCTTCAGCAGCCGTTTGACTGGTTGTCTAACTGCAGTTGGATAATTAGAACCATTCTAACATTTTTTACACTGGTTCCAATATTATGGTGCTCAGTCTAGGGTCCAGGATGAACGTAAATTAAACGAAATAATTGAATTTTTTTTAACAATTTAGTCACAGTCATTCTATTTTCTAGTAGAATTATAAAAATTGGCCTTTTTCAATTTTTATGAATTCTAAAGTTTCCTCATATAGACACAGACATTGCAGACATAGAAATAATTTTAATAGCAATTCGTTCGTAATTCATTGTAGATCCAAAATGGCGCTGCCCTTGTAAGCTGATGTTGACATCTTCTATCCAAGAGAAAAAAATCGGATTTTTGTACCCGATGGGTAAAGTTTTGCATAGATTTTAATCTTTTTGCCTTAGAATTTCATCATGTACATTTAAGTTGATAAGTTATTCCAACAGACGACAATGTTTTGGGGTCACATTTAAAGCGTTTGCTGACAAACAAATGAGAAATGGATGAACATTGTTTTGTTTCTAAATGTACAGAAAACAGTGTAGGCAAATGAGAAAATGCCGGTTTCAAGCGTTTCCTACTTCTTTCCCTCAATGTTTTCAGAAGCCTCTTCCCATAGGGTAATAAAAAATAAATACTGCATTGTCTGATAAAAAGTTCAATCTTTACCAAACAACATCACCAATAAATTCTAGTCCAAATTAATAGCATGTACAAATAAAAGAGCAAATGGTTCTCAAACGATGGAATTTGTGGTCACAGCATTTTCTCCTTTTCCAACAATGTTTTTAAAAGCTTTTTGCTCAGGGTTGTTAAAACACTGGATAGTGTGGTTAAGGGTTAGACATCCCCTCTTTGACACTCTTTCTCATATTTTTTCGATTTTATTAATCACACACCCCTAAAGTGAATTTAAGATAGACCCATACTGAAAGCATTTAAAGAAAAATAAGCATTGCTCAAATTCAGAGTTTTAGCTAAGAAAGAGTAAAAGTAATGGGGGAAAGAAGAAATCGAGCTTAACTAGCAGCAATTTCAGTTAAAACAGACATAACATACAACATCAAAGATTTTGCATGAGAACACAGATGAAAATTCACGATTTAATTCATGGTTTATGCATACACATGTATTTCACATGGTATGCAGTCACTTTGTACCATAACCATTTCGTACCATTCCATTGATGACCATTTTGTACCATAAATTTACCATTTCGTACCTTGGCACTATTACTTTGTACCATGATAATACCATGTTGTACTATGACCATACATATTGATAAATGTGACAAAAAGTGTTTTTGAATTCATTTACTTAGTTTAAACCAATGCTTTGATAACCTTACTTTATGGGATATGATCATAAATCAATTAAAGGAATCAGTAGTACTTACGCGACTGAGAAAATAAGTGGATCTAATTGGTCTGTTTGTCTGTAATGTTTGTTGTAGGTCGGGTATATCTGCATGTAATTAGAGTTTGGAACATATTGATTACATTGAACTGAACATTTAATCAAGGAATCATAATTGTTTGATTACCCTTGATTGCGAACTTTTTTGTCTTCTTTTTTGTATGTTTGTTTATGGGTAAGTATTGAAATTAAGTGAGCCTTGTATGATGCCGAGACAAGGACAAGGTCAAATGTCTAGGTCAATTTGACGATTTAATTTTTTGTAAAAACATCATTTTCCACTATTTCATTTGCTTAAATTGAACACCTTACAAAAGCAATACGTTTTTAATGACCCTCAAAGAAGCTGCTGTGAAAAAATAAGGGGAAAAAGAGATAACGAGAAAGGGTTAATCCCCCTGTTATATTGCACATAATTTCTTACATAAATGTTTAATTTGAATTAATATCGTATTTGTTTTCTTCTTTTAATAATGTCATAACGAAAGTTTTTCTACGTAAAAACTTTGTCGTAGGTCCCAAAAAACTTGGTATGAAATGGTATGACTATGGTACTAAGTGGTAAAGTTACGGTACGAAATGGTGTAAATTATGGTATGAAATGGTAAAATCATGGAACGATGTGACTGGTACGAAATGGTTATGGTACGTAACGTCCATAATTCTTCATATCATACACATTCATATTACAAATTAAGATGAAGACTCGGCTGTGACAGTACTCTGATTTTTTGGCTTTTGTACTAAAAGCAGAAATTCATTTTTGTAGATCTAGAAAATACCAGTATTATATATTTTGTTATAATATCAGTCATGCAACAACAAATATTTCTTGGCCATAAAGTACAGGCTGAAATACATGAACTTCTTTCTCTCACCGCTTTTGCACCTGGCAACATTCTTTCATCACTTTATTTTGAAATTTGGATAAAATTTTAGCATCACTTGCTATTATTTCATTGGCTATTTTGGCCAGAAAAATCTAAAATCTACCCTAAATTCTACCATTGAGCCACATTTAATTTGTCCTCTGCTATTGCTTTCAATTTTGAGAAATTTGATATTTTGTCGTTTGATAGAGTTTAAGAACATTTGCAGGACAAATTCAGTAATGCTGAAATTTTGGGATATGTCTTTGAAAGGTTAAAAAATATTGTGGGAAAAGAAGAAATGGTTCTTACCAGTATTTTGCCTTTGCCCACATTGTTTTCAAGTCTTCTTCTCCAGGGTTGTTAAAACACGAGATTGTGTTACAAAGAGTTAAAACATGGATTGTTTCATTTTATTTGGTGGTGGATTTAAGAAATAATCTTCTTTCTATTGTGGTTTATTGTTCGATAAACCACAGTTGTGAGTTATGAGCCACAATAAATAATCCATGAGGGCAATAGCCCGAGTGGTTTATTCATTGTGCCTCATAACTCACAATGTGGTTTATTGAACGATAAACCATGATAGAAGGAAGATTATTTCGATTCTATCATGACCAACTCTTAATCAAAAGAAAACAACTTCATACTCAGAGTAAAAACGCTGATGCAGATTATATTCCATTGAATAACTTACTTACTTTCTTTATACAGAATGACGTCACTCTATACAGAATGACGTCACTTTACATAGAATAACGTAGATTTTACCACGCTTTCCTTGCACTGTGTTTATAGAGCCGAATTCACTTGTCATGTTAGAATAAAAGTTAAAACATAAAGCTAGTTACTGTACATCGCATAATTACATAGCATTGAAAATTACCTTCTACAGGGAAAATTATAGCTGAGAGAGAATTTCTAGAAATCAGTAATTTCTTCTTTTGCTATGATATGAGTGACTGATTGATTGTATGGTATTTAATGCTGTTTTCGACATTATTTCAGTTATATTGCGGCGGCCAGTGCACCAATGCATGCTTTCCTAGAGTCTCTTTTACCAGTACTCAGCACAACTTTCTTTCCGAGTCACTGGCTGCTTTCCTACATAACCATCGTCGAAGCAATACTCAGCGGTGAGAAAGAAAAGATTCCTTTAGCATGACTATCATCAATCCTCGGAAAGAAATTGGGTGAGCCAGGGATCAAACCCATGACCTCCTGTTCTCAAGTGCTGCACACTACCAACTGAGCTACAGGGGCTCGACTTTTGGTATGATATACTATCATAAATCCATATATGAATCCTTTACCACAAAATCCCAAGTTTTAACAACCCTGGCGAAAGAAGGCTTTTTTTTTTTTTTTTTAAATATAGTGGGAAAAAGAAAAAAAATGTTGGTAACCAGCTTTTACTTCCTTATCCCACAATGTTTTCTACCATTTCACAGAGAATTTCATCATTTGAACCACATTTAATTTGTTGTCTGCAGATGTTCTCAATTAGGACTAGTCCAAATTTTGTCATGTGGCAAAGAGTTAAACCACAAGTCATGTTTATTTTTCGGTAATTTTTGGAGATATCTTCAGAGTTATGATTTGTCTCAGTTCTGTTTCAATTTGTATTAAGTAATTTTTGTTATCTTTCAGCTAACCAAATATCCATGCAGTAACGCCTATGCAATTTTTTTGTTATATAACACAGATATTTATAAATAGAACATGAATTGATATACCATGGTTATTCATAGAACATAAATGAGTTCTGTGGGTAAACGTCACGTTTTATGTTTATTGCAGCTAATCCATATCCCACAAAATTGAAAAGATCTATTTTGCTTGAAATAACACACATATTTTTCACATCTTTTTCACGATGAGCAAACATTATAGATAGAAATCGTAAATAGTGTCGTCATCTGGCCAAGGCTCAACAATTATCAATTCTCCCAACCTCATTAGATATTTTTGATATACAACAACACTATCTGCGCATTCTCTATTTCCCTTCCAAGAGTAGTAACTCTGTACATGACAAGTAAAATATATATCAGGGTTGTTTCCCATTACCCATACCAACAAGAGAGACACGCACACATATACACACTTACATCCAGCATAAAATTTTATGTGTCTGTTCTGCTGGCAATTTTTTTTTTCTTCTGCAGCAGACAACTTTTGGATGGAAATACTGTGGCAAAATGTGGAATTGCTAATAACAGGTAATTTTTTTCCTTTTCCTTCAAACTTGTTAAATCATTACCAGACAGAGTTAAAACTTGTACAAAGTGTAAACGCTTGTAAACAGAGGATAAATTAAATATGCCTTTTGCCTCAAAGAATTTGTGTTTGAAATGGTACAAAACATTTCAGAAAAAGAGGAAAATGCTGGTTATCAGCATTTTCTCCTTTTCCAACATTATTTTCTAGAGACCTCTTGCTTAGGGTTATTTAAACATTAGACTGTTATGTGAAGGGTTAACCTAATGAAGTATTCCTTTACCAAGTGTTCAGTCTAGCTCTGCTTGTAAGGGGGCCCATCGGGAACACAGGCATTGGAATAGGGGTCCATTTTGGAAAACTGGGGTCCACACATAAAAAATCATACTTTAATACTGAAATTTTAACCTTTTTATTTAAAAAGCGTTGCCTTTTTATTTCAGAACTATATTTTCACTCATGTACCTATGGATACTAGGCTAATAAAACTGCAGAAATTATCAGTATTATTGATGCAACCTTACCTTACTAGCATTTTCTCCTTTTTCCACAATGTCTTCAAAAGCCTTCTTTCTCATAGTTATTAAAAGTCTCAATTGTTTTAAGGGATAAGGCTTGAACGTACCAAAATTCCCTAGCAGTTGATGTCAACATTTTATTTATTTTTTCAGATGAACTTTGAAATGACCTAGTTACTTCAGAAAATTGCTGTGATAGAATTCCAAGAATTCTAGGAGAATGGGTAGACGAAGAAAACTCCTGCTTCTGTTCTTGATTATTTTTATCTTTTATGTGTCATATAAAATCTTGGAGCCTGAAATATGGGGAGCCAACTACAGGGAAATGGAGGAAAGGGAATTTCAGCAACTGAAAATCAAACATCAGATCGAGGATAAGAATACCTTCCGAGGGCATGTTCATACAAACACCTCCAGGGACAGGATTTCAACTGATCGTATCATAGCTGAACTTGTGAAAAAGTATAAACTTGACTTTAGGTATCCGTTGTATGAGTCGCCGTGGACTATTGCACGCAACTGGGTTACCTTACGCAATGTACATCCATCTGACACGCCTGAATTGGGTAAGTATTCCAGACATTCTGTTTTTGTAGATGACTTTTGACTTTCTCTCAGGATTCTATGTGGGCCAATGGTTAAAATTATGAGGTCGTGTGATCAATCCTATATGTAGATGTCCTTGGGCAAGGCACCTCAGAACCCAACACCTTGCTTGTACTGGTGAAGCCCAGGAAAAATATGAATAATTGAGGTGTAACCATGATAGAAGTTAACTGATTTTATACGAGGTAATACGTGGTAAGCAACTAGTGACTGGTAGCCAGTATTTTCTCCTTTTTCCACAATATTTTGTACCCGTTCTAAGACAAGTTCCATCAGTTAATCCACACCTTCAGTTTGTCATACGCAGATGGTACACAGTACTGGTTTCCAGCATTGTCTCCTTTCAACCCAATGCTTTCAGAAGACTTCTTTAGGGTTGTGTAAACACAGGATTGTTTGGTAGAGAGTTAAAAGCCTTAACATTGCCTTCAAAAATTTTATTTCCTCTCCATGATGATGCGTTTTGTTTGAGCCAAATTTATTTCTGGCCTCCTTTTGCTCACCGTGTAGATCAAGCTCAAACTGCACAGAATGTGCAGTATTACCATGAATCTACATTGTCTGCCACTTTGTAACATTTTTTGGCCAAAACAACCTTGACATATAGCACAAGCTTGGCTGTTTTTCCCACTGGAAAAGGACCATTTGGCTTTCAACACATGAAAAGGGGCATTCGGACATATGCGTAAAGTGTCATATCGGATCAGCCTGTGCAGTCCGCGCAGGCTAATCCGAGACAGCACTTTACGTCAACATTAGATTTTGTCCTACAGTGGACTTTCGTGAAATAGAAAATCACACACGATCGGAAAGTGTCGTCTTGGATCAGCCTGTGCGGACTGCGCATTCTGATCCGGGCTGACACTTTACGCAAATGTCAGAATGCCCCTATTCGTGTATTGCATGCAATTTCATATGCCCTTGTAGCTCTGATATTGAATGTAACTGCTTTAAATGTGTAGGCAACTAAGACCAAGATCAGGCTGCACAGAACATACAGTCTGATCCTTGATCTGCACTATCCACTTCTGTACCAGATACTCTAACCAAAACATTTTGAAATAGCAATATCTGCATCTGTAGTACTGACTGAGCATGTCCATGTTAATTTAATTAGCACAACAAGGGTTACTGTATACATGGATATATATACGCATGTCGTAAAATTTGCATGTTACCGATTACGGACATTTTGCACCTGGAAATGTTTGGGAATTCAAGACACTTGTAATTTGTTGGCATACTTGTGGTAAAATATGCAAACAGAAAATTTTGCAAATTTTTCAAATTTGCGAAATCACAAAAATTTCCACATTGCAAAATTTTCTACTTAAACAATATTTCTTTTATGCTTTTCAGTAGTTTATAGAAATCTAACAGTGAATTATAGCCTTATAATTCACAGATGAATGTTATAATTCACCAGTGAACGTTACAGATCTAGCTTTTATTTTTGATATAACACAGATATTTATAGAACATGAATGAATTTTTAGCGGGTGAACGTCACATTTTATGACACAGTCAACATCACTCATGACGTCTTTGTTACAGCTAGTCCAAATCCGACTAGATTGAATGGATCAGATACATAACACATATATTTTTCACGATGAGCAAAAATTAGATTGGAAAAGAAAAGTTAAAGTGAAGAGTATAAGAAACAATAAAATAAGTAAGTGTTTGTTTTGTGAAAAGCAAAGGTCATATTTTCACGAGTGGCTTTGCCACTGATAAAAATATAGCCTTCGCGTTTACACTCAATGAAAGAATTCGATCATACACTGAAACAGACAATAATCCTCTATCTCTTTACCACACAGTCCCTTGTTTTTACCCTTTACCACACAATTCCAAGTCTTAATGACCCTGAAATAGAAAGCTTTTGAAAACATTGTGGTAAAGAGTTAACGACCCTGAGAAAGAAGGCTTTAGAAACATAGCGGAAAAAAGGAGAAAATGCTGGTTACCAGCATTTTCTCCTTTTACCACAATGTTTTTTATCCTTCAAAAGGCAAATCCCATCATTAGAATCACATACAGTATATCATCTGCAGATGCTCTCAATTTGGACAAAATCTTGTCATTTGATTAAAAGCCTTTGCCACATGATAAAATTTCAGAGTCATCGAAACTGAAGGCATCTGTAGATGACACAGTAATTGTTATTAACATGATTCGATTTGTCTCTGAAAAGTAAGAAAACATAGTGGGAAAAGGAGAAAATGCTGGTTACAAGTATTTCCTCCTTTTGCCGCAATATTTTGAGAAGCTTTCCATCTCGGGGCCGTTTAAAATTTGGAACTATGTAGTGTAGGGTTAACCGAGCATGCTGAGGATTGAAGCCAGATATTCCAAGTTTATTTGTACTTACTTCTCATCTCTCGATGTGTTTACGGATACATTGTCTGTGTCGGTGATTTCTGATATCCGGGATCCAACATCTTCGACGCTAATCTTCTTTCCAACAATGATTGTTGGAATGGGTCGATAGCCATGTGACTTTACATTTGTACCCATTCTGTGTGCGTTCAACGGTCATTGGTGGTTTTCTGATTGGTACATACAGGTTGTTTTAAAAATCATGGGATATATCTGAAACAGAAGCGCATGTGATTAATGATGGTAACCAGCATTTTCTCCTTTTCCTACATGGTTTTTACCCTTTTAGCCTTTTACCACACAGTTCCTAGTTTTAAGGACCCTGATGAAAAGGCCTATTGAAATCATTGTGGAAAACGGAGAAAACGCTGGTTACAACCCATTTTTTTTTCCTTTTCCCACATTTTTTTCTACACTTTTGGAGACAAATAATCATCATCATTTCAACCAAATTTAAATTGTGGCCTAGAAATGCTTTTAGTTTGGACAAGTCTAAAATGTTTTGGTCTTTTAACCCTTTACCATACAATCCCGAGTTTTAACGACCCTGAGGAATAAGGCTTTTGAAAAAATTGTGGGAAAAGGAGAAAATGCTGGGAACCAGCATTTTCTCCTTTTCCCACAATGTTTTCCAACCTATCAAGAACAAATTTTGTCATTTAGGCCACCTTTTATTTGTCGTCTGCAAATGCTTTCAATTTGGGCCAGTCTAAGATTTTGTTGTTTGCTAAAGAGTTTATTGGTTTAGGACATATCTCATTATTTTAGCCATTTGTGGTCTGCAAATGCTTTTGATTTTGACTGGTCTAAAATTTTGTTACCGTATTTCTCGTAATAAAAGCTCCCGGAGCTATGCAAAACATAGATAGGGAGCCTTTATTTTGTACCCAATTTGCAAAGCAAAAAGTCTGTCCAGTTTTGTATTTCTTTGTGTTTTAGCGATTGTTAAGAGGAAATATTAATCAAATTAGAGGAAATATTCATCATATTCTTCAAATATTGTCATTTTAATCAACTAATGTACATTAGGTTATCATGATTTGAGGGTTTTTCTAGGGGGAGAGCTACTATTAGGGAGGGAGCTCTTATTAGGAGAAATACGGTATGTCGTAAAGTATTAACTATTTACCATACAACAATATTTAATTAAGACTTGTTCAAATTGAAAGAACTTGCAGAGGACAAAAAATAACTGTCACTCAAAGATTGAAATTGTTTTTGAAGGTTAGAAAACATTATGGGAAAAGGAAAAAATGCTGGTTACCAGGATTTTCACCTTTTCCCAGTATGTTTTCTACCCTATCAAAGACAGAAATCATGTTAGCAACATTCAATTTGTCTGCAAATGTTTTGAATTTGGACCAGTCCAAAAAAACTTTTTTCATTTGGTAAAGAGTTAGTTAATAAAGTTAATAGGCATTCTTACTCTGTAATAAAGACGCATATACTGCAGTTTCCAGACTTGGTATTTCTTTTTCAGTATATCTGGCAAGAAAGAGGACAGTGTGGATTCAGGATTAGACTGCACAGTCTGTGCAGTTTTATCTTGACCTGCATGGTCTGCAGAAGCTACTAAAATGCAGGACCAGGGCTTTAACCCTCTACCACACTACAAAATTTTAGACTTATCCAAACCAAAAGCATATACAGAAGCAAAATTAGATATGGCTGAAATTATGGAATTTGTCTTTGATATGGTAGAAAACATTGTGGGAAAAGGAGAAAATGCTGATTACAAGCATTTTCTCCTTTTCCCACAGTGTTTTCAAAAGGCCTCTTTTTCAGGATCGTGAAATCTTGAGACTGTATGGTAAAGGGTTGAGGGCTAGGATCTTATTGTCCAGAGTCCAGGCCAATTTATTTATCTATTCTCAGATGGGCCATATGTCTTCCTCATCCATCATGTGTTAAGTCACATTGTCCTGGGCCTGTAGTCACCAATACTTCAAAATATTGTTCTAATTGCATGTATGTCTTTCCATAGTAAATTTTGACAAGACATATTTCAGTGCCTAACTGTCTATTCTAGTTAGTATGATGCGCAATATCAGGATTCATGCTGATTCTTTTCAGATCCCACATAAATTCAGACCCAATGCATAACAGAAGCTGTTTTGCCAACTTCCTAAACGACTCAGTCCAAAATGGCCCACTTTGCCTAGTCTTTGACTACTTTTATTGCGATAAATTCTCGCAGAAGGAATTTCAAAATTGTCTTACTTTTATCGACTTTTGAAAGATTAATTTCTAGAGAAGGATATTCCTGAATTTTACTGTCTTTTGACATGCAAACAGGACTAGTCAGTAAGTCTACTGCAAATGTCTGTTATACATGTACATGTATGAGCTATGTTTTGTATCAGCT
The DNA here is from genome assembly GCA_946811185.2 of Hippopus hippopus. Lineage (NCBI taxonomy): Eukaryota > Metazoa > Mollusca > Bivalvia > Cardiida > Cardiidae > Hippopus > Hippopus hippopus. The sequence continues at coordinate 52,439,528 of OX328098.1, read as the reverse complement.
GGAAAATTGTCCCGCCTATTTTTTTGAAAGTCCCGCCTAATTTTGAGTTTCAGTTTCTAGAATATTCACTGGTATTGTTTTTGTTACAGTCATCTGTCTGTCCGTATGTCATGTTTTGTGTCAGATCCATATCTCTTTAACCCCTAAATGTACCATTTTAAGTTTAACTTTTTACCAAACGACAAAATTTTGAACTGGACCAAACTGAAAGCATTTTCAGATGGCAAATTAAATGCAGATCAAAAGATGATTTCTCTTTGAAAGGGTAGAAAATATTGAGGGAAAAGGATATAATGCTTGTTACCAGTATTTTCTCCTTTTCCAACATTGTTTCAAAAGCCCTTTTTTCAGGGCCATTTAAATTTGGGATTGTGTGGTAAAGGATTAAGAAAAATCACAGACATGCCCACAAAGTTGATGAGACCATGATTGTGCAGAGGGAAGGTTTCATGCACCAGTTGAGCTTTGCACTCGTAAGATTAAAAATAAAAATGGTTAACAATTTGGGCAGAAGGAATAGCAAAGAAAACTGAAATAACTTTGGACACACAGAATAAGTTGGGACAGACAGAAGAGAATCTTCTCCAGTAGATATTTATCAGCACCCAATAATCGATGAGAAAACGTTTACATCAATCTCATGCCCACTTGCTTTCAAAGCAGTAATCCTTCAACCAATTCCCATTAGAAAGAGGGCCTTTAAAAACATTGTGAGAAAAGGAGAAAATGCTGGTTACCAGCATTTTCTCCTTTCATCACAGCATTTTTTGTCCTTATAAAGACAATTCTGTTAGTTTTAGACTTGTTTGATTTGTCATTTGCATATGTATTCAAGAGGGTTAAGTTTAAAATTTAGTACAGTTTATCATTTTTTTTATCAAAGAGCGAATGTTTCACATTTCAATTAGCCCAGTGACAACCATTAGACAAATGGGATCAAATTATGCAATCAGTGAAGCATTTTAAGGCACGCTTATTCCGGGAACAAAAACAAAACTATCATTTTTCAAAGCTTGTGTACAGGATGACAGGAACACTTGCAGAAATGAAGTGGAAATTTTTAATCCTTAGAGCTTTGGGAACATCTGTGGTTGTTTCTATAAACAGTCAAGATCAAAATCAGATTGCAAAGATCTTGTTTTAAATCTTAAATCATATCAGCTATTTTTGTGAAATACGGCACATGTTGTCTGATAAAAACACCCAAACCTACGCTCTTGCAAGAGGGGTTAAAACTAAGGCATCTCTGTGATGCATTATACCAAGCAAGTCATCATTATAATTATGAATCCATGAAAATCCACTCTGTGTAACAACCACCTGAATTATGAGGTAGACTGGCCCTTTGAAAATTGACCAATTGTTGAAGGTTATGCGCAGTCCTCGCAGGCTGACCTGGGTCGATACTTTGTGCAGATGCATAAATCTACCCTTTCACAGAGCATGGCCCATCCAAAAGAATTTAGTATTATTGTTTTACTTTCCTGATTTAAAAAGACCATTTTCAACAAGGTTTATGAGGGAAAGGAGCCAGTGGCTTAGAAAGAATACTGTGCAAAGTAGGCTTCTGGTAAAAGAATATCAAGGAAAGCATGGATTCATTTGCAGATTCTGTTGGAATGTTGTGGTATACAACACTTGTCAGTTATATGGGATAATATCAATGATGATGTCATATTCACATGTTACTCAGAGTGTGAACTTTGTTGATTAACAAGTAGAAAACATTGTAGAAAAAGGAGAAAATGCTGGTTATAAGCATTTTCTCCTTTTCCTGCAATGTTTTCTACCTTTTTCCACAATATTTTCAAAAGCCTTAATTCACACGTTTGTTAAACTTAGGACTGTTTGGTAAAGGCTTAAACTTGGATTGTCCATAGACAATGCACTGCAGGCTAACCTAGATTCTTTTGAAGAATGGAGAAAAAGAGAAGTACATGTAATTCATCTAAATAATGCTGAGTAAATGAAATATATCCTGTATAAAATTAGGCTGTGTAAGTCCTAAAAAAAAATACATACCAGTTAATTACAGAAAATCCAACTAATGGTGCTAATAATGCATTATTCAACATGTAGACATTCCCTTGTCAATTCTGTCACAGTCACATCAGGCCTAATTAGTTAAATAAACCTTCAGCACAAATACAGTGTAACTCTGTATGAACAGCATAATTAAAGATTGATTATATGGTATTTAAGGCTATTTTCAACATTATTTCAGTTATATTGCGGTGGCCAGTGCACCATATGCATGCTTTCCTGGAGTTTCTTTTACCAGTACTCCTCACAATATTCTTTCCAAGCCACTGGCTGCTTTCCAACATAACCATCGTTGAAACAATAATCAGTGGTGAGAGAGGAATGAATCCTGTCACAATGACTATCATCACTCCTCGGAAAGAAATTGGCCAAGCCTGGGATCAAACCAGAGACCTCCTGTTCTCAAGTCCTGTACGCTACCGACTGAGCTACCGGGGTTCGGCAGTATAATTATACATTGCATAATGGAGTTTTTATGATTAATTCAACAGTGTTTAACCTTTTACCAAACAATCCCTGGTTTTTACGACCCTGGGAAAGAAGGGTTTAAAAACATCGCGGGAAAAGGAGAAAATGCTGGTAACCAGCATTTTCTCCCATTCCCACAATGTTCTCTACCTTATCAGAGACCTAAAGCTCATTTGTACCCATTCTGAAATTGTTGTCTTAGGATGCTCTCAGTATGGAAGAGTCTAAAATTTGTCGTTTGGGAAAGGGTTAACTCTTTTTCAAACAAAATTTTTAGGCTGGTCCAACTTGAAAGCATTTGCAGAGCACAAATTAAAGGTGGCTTAAAAGCCAAAATTTGTCCTCAATAGAGTAGAAAAATTTGTCCTCGACAGAGTTGAAAGCATTGTGGGAAAAGGAGAAAATGCTGGTTACCACAATGTCTTCAAAAGCCTTATTCCTCAGGGTTGTTAAAAGTCAGGATTGTGTGATGAAAGATTAATGCCAATTCCAACAACTACCTTCAGCCATATTACAGAGACAGCTCCTTATTAATAAATTATGTGTCCTGGGTTTCACTGGTATATCTACTTAGGCCTAGGGCTCTGAAGTGTCTTACACAAGTGCAATCCCAAGAAGAACTCAGAACCTCAAGTGAGGATCAAGCCAAGGGCCTTCAGTTTTCAAATCCTACAACCTCACCACTGAGCCACACAGGACCCCTTGTATTATTAGAAGAATTGCTCAGTGGATTTAAAGAAGGTTACCCCTTTGGAGGTTAAATAAATTAAGTGGATTTTCTGCCAATTCAAAAGCATTTAGTCATGAGCCTACAAGATGATCTAGTGCCTGTATAAACCTGTGTAGAAGGCTTTTGAAAAACTAAATACGAAAAAATGCTGGTTACCTCAGCTTATTCTTTCTATGCAGATTCTATCCTGTTATCAATTTCGTTGACATGTTAATGGGGTTTTTTTTGTCTTTCGAATAAACAACAGTCCAAACTGTGTCTCATTTCATCCAGAAAACAAACAGAGACTCATTGTTAATACAAAACCATCATGTTTTCCTGTTTAACACTATGAAGTATGGAAAGAAATACGAGGGATGTTCGATATGTAATGTGTATTGTACCACAGCGCGATAATGCTTTGCACGATTTCGTGGATGATGATATGCTTGAATAGCTCTATTCAATACCTTTCCAACGGTGTAAACACGAGCCTTCAGCTCCACATAGTTTTAAACTTATAGTCATTTCAATAGAGCTAGTCGTTGACCACTGTTGTAAAAATGGTTGGGAAATGGATTAAGAATATTAAAGAAATTAGAGCTTATATAAAAGTTCGCACAAAACTTGGTCATTCGGTAATGCAGATTTTTACTGAATTGGGGGAAGTTTATGGGTCTGATAAGGTATCTTATGAGACTGTTCGTAGTTGGAGAAAGAAATTTATGACTGGCACAGAGTCCGTCAAAGATGCAGCAAAATCTGGCCGACCTGTGACTGTAACAGGCAAGGCAAATGTCTCAAAAGTCAGGAAAATAATTGAAAGTGATGGCAGATACACGGTTCGTGATATTACCAACGCTGTTGGCATATCGCTATCGCGGGTGCATTTCATTTTGAAGCGTGTTTTGAAAGTACAAAAGATTTCTGCCAGATGGATACCGCATATATTGGCAGATGACCAAAAACGGGTTGAGTACAAACCGCTAAGCAATTGCTCAAAATGTTTCCCAAATTCAATCAAAGACAATTTGCAAACATTGTTACTGGTGACAAAACATGGGTTCACTATTTCGAACCAGTAAGAAAAATTGGAAATAAAATATGGATAATTAAACACGGTAGAAGGCCTGTAGTTGCCAAAAGAAGCATAAGCACAAAGAAGGTTCTTTATTGCATATTCTCCTCATGGTATAGCCGTACAAATTCCGGTGCCGAAGGGCAAAAGTGTTACAGGTTGGTATTACCGAGATGTTATACCAAAAAAGGTCAAGAAATATTATCTTAAACGACGCCCTGCGTCAGGATTTAGGCATGTTCGTCTACTTCATGATAATGCTCCATCACATACATCTGAGCTTGTGAAGCAATTTTTGAAGTCGGAGAAGGTTACCGTCTTGCCACACCCACCATACTCTCCAGATCTAGCCCCATGCAACTTTTTTCAAAACTTAAAAAGTTCTTATCTGGTCGTTGTTACAAGTCCCGACAAGCCCTTGGCTCAGCCATCAGCCAGTGCCTCAGAGGTCTACCTAAATCAGCGTACCGTGACACATTTCAGAAATGGATTCAGAGATTGAAATTATGTATTTCAAACCGCGGAGAATACTTTGAAGGGATGTAATGTTCATTTCACTATTTGAGTCGAATGCTTTTGAGATATTGTACAATACACATTACATATCGAACAACCCCCGTACGTGTACTTTGGATACTGATGGAGCCACAGAGGATTAGCACACTCACTGTATTGTAATTTCAAAGATCTGTCTGGTCACAATCAAAAACCATTAGACTGTACTAGTGTATGCCTAAAATTGGATTGCAGTAGAATACATGGTTTTCAAATACAAATTAAGAATGTCTAGGACAATTCCTAATGGTTCAGACTGTAATTACAGATATTATGCTTGCAGAAAACAGAGTTAACCTGTTTTGTGCTAAGATAATGAAATAGACCTATTCAGTGATGAAAATTGGCCAAGACTGCTATTTCAAGGATGTTTTGGCTAGAGTATGTAACAAAGTAGCTGATCGTGTATATCCAAGATCAGACTGCATGTTCTGTGCAGTCTGATCTTGGATCTACATTGTCTGCAAAACTAACTAAAGGACTGGTTTAAGGCTTTAAGGGTGAACTCTTTACCAATGAAGACCATTCTTCAGTTATTTCCCTTGATTCTTCTCCAGTACTAAATTGGTCCTGATAAGGGGATTACTTGGTTTTTATCCTTAATTTTCTTGCCCTGAACAGCTATGTTCTGGAGATATTTCAAGTAAATGTAGTTAGATTGTTTTGCAAATTGATATACATATATGTAGTTTTCGTTGATTAAGAACAGAATTTGATTTGAATTACACTGGGACCTTACGCATATATCATAAATCATTATTATATTTATCGCAACATCCCCAAGGGAAACAAGGATAAAAACAAAGGAATACAGGTAAAAGGACCAATCTGTTATTTGGTCTTTATCTGGCAAGGGAGACAATTTAATTTACAAGAATGGCCCCCATTGACAAAAATTTGGAATTGTCCAATTTCAAAGCATTTGCAGACAACATATGAAATATATCTCTCATGGCGGGATTTGTCTTTGAAAGGATCAAAAAGGTTGTGGAAAAAGGAGAAAATGCTGGTATCCAGCATTTTCTCCTTTTTCCACAATATTTTTCAATGCATTCCTCTTCAGGAATTGTTTGGTAAAGGGTAAACAGTTATTATTGATAGTTATTGATTGAATTTCCATGCCTCATTGATTTGTAACATTAATGGAACAACTACACAAATACAGACAGAAAGACATCCAAGAGATTAACCCAATACCATACAATCCCAAGTTTTTACGACCCTTGGGAAGAGGTCTTTTGAAAACATTGTGGGAAAAGGAGAAAATGCTGGTTACCAGCATTTTCTCCTTGTCTCACAATGTTTTCAAGCGATCAAAGACAGAAATCATCATTTGAGTTACATTTATTTTTTCGTCTGCTAATGCTTTCAGTTTAGTCAAATCCAAAATTTTGTCATGTGGTAAAAAATTAGAAAAGAGAAAAAGGAGCTGACCTTCAAATACGGGTATGTCCAGAAATATCAATAACCTGATGAGTTGTTGGAATACCTGACTATTATTGAAGACATTTCAGTGTCCATTATTTTACCCTTGAGCTACTCAAAGAATCAATTACCCCCGTATCCAGAGTATTGCTTTTGCAGACAATGTAGATCAAGTTCAGACTGCATAGAATGTGGCAAGTTCTCAGTTGCCATCAACCTGTTTTGCTCAGTTTCTCATCTGCACCATGACTACCATGGCAAAGTTTTTGACAAAAATCTACCACAGCAACCATGGTAATCACAGTTTGTCACATTAGCTTATCCCATTCACCTACTGTGCTATTTCTTGGCAATCTTGTTTTGTTCATGGTTGCCTGAAATGTGGTTGCCATGGCTGCCAGGAACACACTTTAACCCATTACCACACAATCCCTACTTTTGACGACCCTGAGAAAGAAGCCTTTGGAAAACATTGTGGGAAAAGGAGAAAATGCTGGTATCCAGCATTTTCTCCTTTTCCCACAATGTTTTCTACCCTTCACAAAACAAATTTCAAATTTTCAGTCACTTTTATTTTGACGTCTGCAAATGCTTTCGAATTGGACAAACCTAAAATTTTGTCGTTTGGTAATAAGTATAGTATAAAGGGTCTACTCTTTACTGAAATAACGTAATTTACACAAGTTTTAATTTAAAGCATTTTGCAAATGACAAAATGTGCTGCAAATGATACAAACTTGTGGAAACGACTGGAAAGGGTAAAAAAAAAAAACCCTTACAGAAACAGCAGAAAATGCTTGTTACCATTATTTACTTGATTTCCCATGTTTTCAAGGCTTCTTTCCCAAGGTCATTAAAATAATGTAGGTTCTTTTGTCAAATTGATTGGAGCTCAACTCTTTACCAAACAGCAAAACTTGGATTTGTCTAAAACTAAAGCATTGACAGACAACACATCACATATAGCTCAAATATTGGAAATTGTTTTTGACAGGATAGAAATGTGAGAAAAAAAGGAAATTCTGGTTACCTGCTTTCTTTTTTTTTTCATTCCCTACACAGATTGTGTTTCAAAATCTTTCTTCCAGTTAGACTTAAGGTCTTCAAAAGAGTATATTGTTTGATATGGGCTCTTGTAATTACAGTTCCAGCATGCTTTCACAAACCTGTTGTGTGAAGTCTGAACGCTGTTGCCTAGTCTTTTTGATTGACAGTTCTTTGCAAAAATATGCTGTTTGTGTATTACTGTATGCTGGGAATCAGTGTTCAATCTTCGCCAGAAAAAAAATTATAGACTTGCCCAAGTTCAAAGCATTTTGACAGATGATAAAAATAAATATGGCTAAAATGGTGGGATTGAAATTTTCCTCTTTTTCAGTGTAGCTGAATGTGCTGGCTTTTGGACCACCCTTTGGTACTGATGACAAATGAATAAATAGAAATTTGTGATTGGTCAAAAATGTAGACATGCATATTCTAAGGGCCCCTGCTATTTGCTGTCAAATTAATGTACACCGTCTATTTTTTTCAAAGGTACATGTGATTCTTGTTTCCTCTATGCTTACCTACATCCTTGTAACCCTTTATCATACAAGCCCTAGTTTTAATGACCATGATGAAGAAGCCTCTTGAAAACATTGTGGAAAAGAAAAAAAATAGCTGGTAACCAGCATTTCAGAGTCAATAGCCAAGTTGTATAATTTGAGCCACATTCAACTCTTTACCGAACAACCACATTTTAAACTTGATAAAATTAAAATCTTTTGCAGATGACGAATGAAATGTAGCTTGAATGTTGGAATTTGTCTTTGGAAGGGGAGAAATATTGTAGGAAAAGGGAAAAATGCTGGTAACCAATATTTTCTCTGTTCCAACAATGTTTTCAAAATCCTTATTTCTGTAGGATAGTTATAACATGGGATTGTTTGGTAAAGGGCTAATTTGTGGTATGAAAATGCTTTGAATTCAAAGGAGTCTAACATTCTGTTAATTGTCTAGAAAAGAGCTTAGAAAATATTTTATGAGACTCCAGAGGTCATTCTGAAAGTAAACATTAATGACTAAACTAAGCTTGTTTCATTAGTTCTACAGAGCTTATTTCTATAAGCTTTGTAGCTTTGTAATAACTCTTAACCCTTTACCACACGGCAAAATTTTAGACCTATCCAAATTGAAAGCATTTGCAGACGACAATTGACAATTTCAAAGTGTCTCAAATGGTGCAATTTTGCTTTGATAGGGTAGAAAACAATGTGGGAAAAGGAGAAAATGCTGGTTACCAGCATTTTCTCCTTTTCCCACAATGTTTTCAAAAGGCTTCTTCCTCAGGGTCGTTTAAAGTCATCATTGTGAGGTTAAGGGTTAACCCATAGAAAGCAGTGCTGAACTTGAATTTGTTTGGTTGGTTGTATGATTTTTACAGCTGTTTTCAACATTATTTTAGTTATATTGCAGAGGCCAGTACACCTATTCATGCTTTCCTGGAGTTTCTTTCATAAGTGCTATGCAAAATTTTCTTCCTAAGCCACTGGCTGCTTTCCTATTTAATCATCATGGAAACAATAGTCAGCCATGTGAGGGGGGTGAATCCTTTCGCAATGACTATCACCAATCCTTGGAAAGTAATTAGCCTACCTGGGGATTCGAATCTGTGACACCTTCTCAAGGCCTGTCTCTACTGACTGTGAAATAGGGTCTAGGCTAAACCTTAGTTGGCTTATGCAGATTGTGAAGGTCAAGATGAGACTGCACAGAACATGCAGTCTGATCTTGAATCTACACTGTATGCTTCTTTACCAGATATTCTGACAAAAAAAGCTTTGAAATTACATTATAACTGCATCTTAAGTACTGACTTACAACATCCAGCTTTTGAAAATATAGTGGGAAAAGGAGAAAATGCTGGTAACCAGGATTTTCTCCTTTTTCCACAATGTTTTCTACCCCACAAAAACAAATTCTATCATTTAAGCCACATTTAAATTGTCATCTGCAAATGCTTTCAATTTGGACTCTTCTAAAATTTTGTTGTTTGGTAAAAAGTTAACTGTTTATACTTGCAGAAACAAATTTGACATTGCTATCTTTGAAATGATTGAAAACATTGAAACGTGTGGGAAAAGAAGAAAATGCTGGTTACCAGTATTTTCTCACCGAGCCCCGGTAGCTCAGTCGGTAGCGTGCAGGACTTGAAAACACGGGGTCCAGGGTTCGATCCCTGGCTACGACCCCTGGCTTGGCCATTATTTCTTTCCGAGGATTGATGATAGTCAAAGCGACAGGATTCATTCCTCTCCCACCGCTGACCATTGTTTCGACGATGATTATGTGGGAAAGCAGCCAGTGGCTTGGAAAGAAAATTGTGCGTAGTACTGGTAAGAGAGACTCCAGGAAAGCATGGATAGGTGCACTGGCTGCCACGATATAACTTAAATAATGTTGAAAACGGCATTAAACACCATTCAATCAATCAATCAATCAACCAGTATTTTCTCCTTTTCCAAAAATGTTTTTTCAAAAGCCTTTTCTGTCAGGGTGGTTAAAACTCGAGATTGTGTAGTAAACGATTAAGGGGTGTATTGGGATTTTTTGCCATAAATCAAAATTTCTGATAAAACACTAATAAATATAATTAGTTGTACTTTTCAACCACATAAATGTGGAGGTTAAAATGGTCCTTGGACATGCAGAAAATTTAAAAGCAGCAAAGAGTTACAACTCATTGTCAACCTGCCCAGATTATGCAGATTACGCAGCTTACATCGATTGATACTTTCTCCAGATGCATAAATCCTTTACCACACAATCCTGAGTATCAAGACCCTGACAGAAAAAAAAAATGTTAAAAAACATTGTAGGAAAAGGAGAAAATGCTGGTAACCAGCATTTTCTCCTTTTCCCACAATGTTTTCTCCCATTGCAAAGACTAAAACCCTTTTTTTTTTAAGCCACAGTGAATTTGTTGCCTTCAGATGTTTTTTAGTTTGGACAAGACTAAAATTTTGTCGTTTGGTAAAGAGTTAACTCTTTACCAAACAACAAATTTTTGGACTGGACCAAATTCAAAACATCTGCAGACAACAGATTAAATCTTGGTAACATGATGATTTCTGACTTTGATAGGGAATACTGTGGGAAAAGGAGAAAATGGTGGTTACCAGCATTTCCTCCTTTTCCCACAATGTTTTCTATAGGCTTCTTTCTCAGGGTCGTTAAAATCGGGATTGTGTGGTAAAGAGTTAAACCCCCTTTTTACAGAACATCATTCAATTCAAATAACTTCAATATAGACAGCTTGCATTGATTGTCTAGTCGAAGTTTAAGATTGCCCAGAAAAGAGAGAAGAGATAAACCAAGAATGGGGATTGATTTGTTGGTATTTATTATTTACTAGAGAAGCGTCAAGCAACACTGATTATGCTCTGTCTGTTGAATTTGTCCGAGAAAATTGGCAGTTGTAGTTTCTACTGAATTCTGATTGTCTGAATATGTGTCGCATTATGGTAATTCATAGCTCTGTCTTCGTGTCTATATTTCAACCTTGCTTCTATTTGGGCTTGCTCTGAAAAACCTAAATTTTGTTAAAAATAAAATCCATGACATTGGTATCCTGATCACTGTTTCAGATTATTCTTCCTTGGCCACAATGTTCTAAAAGCTCTTTTCCCCAGAATTGTGAAAACATTCGATTGCCTTGTATCTGTTTATCAAACAATTCCCATTTTTTCAACCTAGGGGGTTGTGTGTGGCTTAGTGGTAAGATATGGGACTCGTGACCTGGATGTCTGAGGTCCAAGCCTCACTGGATCCACTGTGTTTATGGGAGTGTCCTTGGGCAAGACACTTCAGAGCCCTAGCATTGTACTGGTGAAACCCAGGAAATTCATGAAGATGTAAGCTGTCATCATGATATGACTGAAACAATTTTGAAAGGGGCAAAAAAAAAACATTCAATTATTCAATCAATTTAATGACCCAGCTAGGACAGTTTTGAAAACATTATGTTAAAAGGAGAATATGCATATGACCAGCATTTTCACTTTCTCCACAATGTTTTCTACCCTGTCAGAGAAGTGCTGCTCATTTGTACCAATTTTGTATTATTTTGTCTTCAGTGGTAAAAGAAATCTTAACTCATTACCAAATGACAAACTTTTAGACTTGTCCAATTCTAGAAAGCACTTGCAGACAACAAATGTGGGCCAATGGCTCTCTTGTTTCAATTATTTTGGTGTGGCACTTGATATCATACTTTAGCACCCAATCCCAGGTTTCAACAACCCTGATGAAGAAGACTTTTGAAAATACTGTAGGAAAAGGAGAAAATGCTTGTTTGCAGAACCGGAACATTGTATCTGAGAGGCCAATACTCTACCCCTAGACCACTGTCTCCCACACACATCATTGTACCCCGAACATCACAATCCCCAAAACACCACTTGCCACTTCCCCAACACATTCACACCACTGTCCCACACACACAACTGTTACCCACACTGCTGTCCCACACACTGCTGTCCCAAACATACCATTGTCCTGCAACAGCTGCCACACACACACTGCTATCCCACACACTGCTGTCTCCAACACACCACTGTCCCCAACATACTGCAGACCCACACATGCTATCCCACATACACCATTGTCCACCACACACCACTGTCCCACACACGCCACTGTCCCCCACACACTGTCACACCACTGTCCCACACACACCACTGTCTCCCACACACAACTGTCACCCACACTCTGCTGTCCCACACATACTGCTGTCCAACACACTGCTGTCCCAAACATGCCATTGTCCTACAAACAGCTGTCCCACACACACTGCTATCCCACACACTGCTGTCTCCCACTCACCACTGTCCCCAACATACTGCTGTCCCACACACTGCCATCCCACACACTGCTGGCCTACATTCAGCTTCTCCCACACACAGCTGTCTCCCACACACTACTGTCCCACACACTGCTGTCACACACACACCATTGTCCCCACATGCTACTGTCCCACACATATCACTGTCCCCACATGGCTGTCCCCCATACACCACTGTGTACAGTGTTTCCCCACGTCCATCTAGATTCTAAACTTTTGAGGTCAAACAATATAAAAATATGATATTATATTTTGGTTCCAAGTTCATAACTTAACAGGGTTTCTCTTGTTCATATTGAATTACAGGAGGAAAAAGTAATAGTCATTGATTACTGCTCAGATTCAACGCCAGTCTAAAAGCTTACATGGAATCAGTTGGGCCCTTGAGTGCAAGTAAACATACATAGTAACATTGTTTACTTGTTAAACTTGAAAGCACTGGATATGCTTGAACTCCTAAAGTGCTGGAATTGGCTAGACTTGCTTTGATATATAGTGTAGAATACTGTAGGTCAAGATTAGACTACACAGACCAAAACTACCTTGAAACTGCGCAGCACTATTTGTGCTAGTTTTTTCCTGATTGAATTTCATTATTTAAATGCTCTAGGGGTTAAGTTGCTTTTATGCTTTTTGAAGATCAAGATCAGACTGCAAAGGATGTGTATATAAACATTGATCTGCAGGTTCCAGTATTTTGCAAGATGTTCTGGCTATATGAGTGTTTAAAAAATGCAAAATTTTGATTGTTTTTCTTGATGTTAAAGAGCTTACAACTTGAGATAAGACACCTCCTTTAAGCCCCTGTCACACTATACGGCATTTCCACAGCATTGGCATGGCGTTGTTTAATTTCCCAGAGCGCCATGAGATCACAGGAAAAATCAGATATTTTTCGCGAAGATGGAGATGTCACAGCGTTCTCACCACGACCAAGGCATTGTTACGGAGCTCCTATGGCACGTTACTGTGTTCCTACGGAGTTCTTCTTGACGATTTTCTGCACTCCCCAGCGCTTCCGCTGCATGCTCAATGCTTTCACGGTGCTCATACTGCGTGCACTGGGCGTTTACAGCGTTCTCAAGGCGCTCACACTACACTGATGGCATATACACATTTATTCATCAATTTCTTCTTTGCTGTGGTCCCAAAAAGTCAATGGAGAATAAAACTATGCTTGTAAAAAGAAAGGGGGAAAAGCAGGACATTAACGCCAACCCTCTCAAACAGAAGCAAGTCAACCACTGTCACCTCATCAACCAGCACTAGCCCGGCTTGTTAACGTACATCAGCCATGGTGAAGTGAATGTTTATTTGCATACTTCGTCTACTATATGTTCGTTTTTGTCAGACAAAGACTGATGGACGCAGTAGAAGTGCCTTAGAAGTGCAATGATCACCGTTGCAGCTCAGAGGAGTCGTTTTAAGAGCACAGTAAAATAAACAACACCCCGTATAAGCGCCACTGACGCACTGTATAAGCACAGTAGAGACACAGTGTCATCTCAGAGTGCATGGTACAATATCCGTGCAAGCGCCACCAACAACCATAGCGTTCACACTGTGACCTCTGTGTGCGCCGGGAGAGCTCCCATGGCATTGTGGGAGATCTTACTGCACCACTAAGGCGACCTTCCGGTGATCCCACTGCGCTCTTCTCAGAACGCCGAGCGGCGGCATTTGTTTTGTGCATGCTCAAAGTGCCTCGGGTTCAAGGATTACAGAAACCTTCTGTGGGAATCAATGTTAAAGGGACCTACCTTGGCACACAGGGTTAAAGGGAACTCCCATGGCATACAGATAGTCATCTTTGGTGTGAACTATTATAGGAGTTCCACTTGGCTTCAAGGATCACAGAAACCTGCAGCGGCAACCAGGGTTGCAGGGACTTACCTTGGTGCACAGGGTAATAGGGAACTCCTATGCCATACAGGTAGTCATCTTTGGTGCCAAGTATTTTAGAAACTTCATTTGGCTTCAAGGATCAGAGGTCCAGACAGAGGGAGTGGTTTTGGTTTCAAACTTGAAAATATCAGTTGCATGTATTCGCCACTAAACCGTATGTTATGGGTACTCATTAGAATTGTCTCATCAAGACAATTCTAATGAATACCCACAACACATGGTTTGGAAGAGAAATAATGGATTTAGAGTACCATCACTCCCTCTTATCATGGAGCTCTGAGGATCACAGAAATCTGCTGTGGATGCCAGGGTTACAAGGACTTACCTTGGTGACCAGGGTTATAGGAGCCAATGTTGACAATTAGGGTAATGGCAACTTTCCTAGGCAAGGGGCCTATTCTTTGTGATCAGCTATTTTGGAACATGCCTTGGCAATCAGGATGGTAGCAACTAGGTGTATAGAGGCATGCCTTGGTGTCCTCAGATATTGGGACATCGCTTTATACCCAGGATCCTGCACCTTCCTTTTACAGGGACCATCAATAATACCAAGAACTAGACTGACCTCCTTTGGTACCCAGAATTACATTCTTGGAACAGCAGTTTAACTGGTTTTCAATTACACATAACATACGTTTCAGAAATTAGGAAAGAAATTTACCCTTTACTACACCATTCCAACTTTAAACAACCCTGACAAAGAAGGCATTTCAAAGCCCTGTGAGAAAAGGAGAAAATGCTGGTAACCTATCCTTTCAAAGACAAATCTCATCATTTTGGAAATATATAATTTGTCTTCTGCCACTGCTTTCACTTTACACAATTCTAGAATTTTGTCATTTGTTAAAGAGTTGATATATGTAAAACTACTTTTTGTATCTGGAGCCCTGATTTACCCATGGGTATTTGCATGGGACTGGTAAATGATCTGTAAATGAAATGAGATATGACTTATGAGAATGTTTGCTTGCAATTAAAAAATTGATCATGGTAAATTATGTAAACCTACAGGGCAAATAAAATACATCGCTTTTTGGGATTAAATTTATTGGATTCAAATTGTGCAGTCATAAATGAAATATGAATTTAGATGACAGAAGCAGATTTTAACCATTGTAACAAAAGCAAAATTTTAGATTTATTTACTTTTTATTGTTGTTTGAATGGATATATTAAGGTAACTTTACCTTTTACCAAACAGCAAAAATTTGGAGTGGTCCAAATTAAAAGCATTTGTAAATGACAATTTAAATGTGGCTGGAATTATGCTTTTTGGCAGTAGTAGAGTAGAAAACATTGTGAGAAAAGGAGAAAATGCTAATTACCAGCATTTTATCCATTTCCCAAGTTTTCAAAAGCCTTCTTTCACAGGGTTACTAAGACTGAGGATTAACCCTTAACCAAACAATTCCGAGTTTTAACAACCGTGAGGAAGAAGGGTTTTGAAAACAATGTGGGAAAAGGAGAAAATGCTGGTAACCAGCATTTTCTTCTTTTCCTATAATGTTTTCTATCCTTCCCAAAACGACTTTCAGTCTTTGAGTCACATTTATTTTGTCGCATGTAAATGCTCTGAATTTGGACTAAACCAAGATGTTTTATTTAGTAAAGAGTGAAAGAATGAGGTTCTCTGAGCCTTTTTTGTGATACAGTCTTTAGATTTTTCAGTGTTGGCAAAAATACATGTCAGCTCAAATCCTTGAAAATTCACAGAAATAGTTTTCACGAGGTTTGTTTACATTTACAAGGGCAATTCAAAAATAACGTAGACAAGCCATACTACCAAGCTGTTTAACGTGATATTTTCATGACTATCTAATATAGTGTAGCTAAACGTTTTTACAGCTTAGGTCTAAAATATCTCGGACATCGGTTCACTGGTTGTCTAGATACACCATATTATGCTACAGTACCATAGTGACCACGGCGCAGTACAATTACCTCGCCTGACATTATCAACATCATTTTGGAAGACTCACCCTACAGCTTTTCCAAATTCTCACCCATGGTTTCTATACAAAGTCTGTACCTGAGGATCCATTCCTGAAAAATGTTTTTGTACCAATTCTTTTCGATCCCAGCTAATATGATTTTGTTTTCATTCTTCAATTCCTCGGTTGTGTTCATCACATTGCTGATGCTACTGATAAGTTTCTTATCAATCTTTTGCTTTCTTCCCTGGCCTATATCATCCTCTACAGATGTTCTTCCTTCTGAAAATGTCAATGCCTTTGTCCAGCATCTTTCTCGTCTCAGCTGGTGTTTTTCTGAGTGCAGTACAGAACTTTATCATCAGACGTTGCTCCGTGGCTTTGGACACTGTCATGTTTTTTCTCCGAAACAAATCTGGTTGTTTTGGTCAATAAACAGTTTTCAAATAACCCTTGCAAATTTGACATTGAAATTCAACACAAACAATGATGTAAGATCATGTTAAATGTATGTGCAGTTTTACAATGTTTTGCCCCTGTATATTAGTAGATATGAGCTCAGTCATGCAATGTAAAAAATCGGATAACGAAATTCTGCAGGTTGCGCCGTGTGTCTAAACTTCCTTTGCTATAACAGCCATAGTTTTGAGTAAAATGTAAGGATATCATGACCATGTTAATTAATGAACTGGAATTAATTATAAATAAATCCCTTCAACGACCATGGAGAGAAGAGCTTTTGAAATTATTGTTGCAAAAAGAATAAACTGCTGGTAAACAGCATTGTTTCCTTTTCCCAGAATTATTTCTATCTTTTCAGTGAAGACCAAGATTGTAAAGCCTACCCATATTTGTAGGCTGATCTTGTGCTATTTTCCCTGCAGAGTAAGTTAATGTTCCCACACAGTGACTCTGATGAAAATTTACTGTTACGTTTTTTTATAAAGACCTATTTATTTTATATGATATATTGCAAGAAAAGTTCTTCCAGCTACTAACAATCACTCTTGAAGGTTGCCAAGTATTTATGCAGTAATGTCAATTATGTTCCAGAGGTTGACCCGACTATCACAAGGATTGAACCTGAAACCTCACATAGGGGAGGCCTGTGGTGTTAACCCTTAGGGTGACAAATAAACCCAACAGACTTTTTAAGTCTGGAAATAAGATCCAAATAATTGCAATTTCATGGTTGCTTTTATCTTAAGTGTTTTAGGAAAGCGGCCAGTGTATTTGCAGTCTGATCTTTGATCTACACTGTCTGCAAAGTCAATAATAGAGAAAGGTGCTTACAGTATCGGTAGTTTCATCTACTTACGTAGATGTCAAGACTATTTTAAGATATCTATGAAAATGTGTTTCTTTGTGTCTCAAGTACTACACTGAAAGTCTTCTTTTAGTTTAGTCGTCACAATCAAGGGGTAAAAAGGGAAAAAAAAAACTTGCCTAGATTAGAGGTATAGCAAGGAATGCACTGGGACAGGGTATAATGCAGTAAGCATCCATATATGAAAAGAAACATCATAATCTTTTCATTCATGAGACTAGGAATGTACCAAAGATAAAGTCCATAACCATGGCCAGGGAAGATGCATTCCAATATTTTCTTCGCCTGATGGACTTGATAAGGCATTCTTGTAAAAATTGGTGTTAAAAGCAAGGGCCTCAACGCTGATCTTACTGGCCACAGGCCTGTGGATAATAACAAAAAGAAACAACTTACCATTTAGGAAAATCCACAAGTTTGTTACACATAACAATATATCCTGCACCAAACTGTTGGAAATCCAATACATGTATTTATGGCGTTGTCAGACACCTAGGGAAACCTTCCTTATGTTTGATATAGATTTTGATTGTGCAGGGCAGATGTTCAGTGAGTTCACAACTTAGGTTCAGAATCTTTTTTTAACTCTTTCACTACTGAATAATTAACTCTTTACCACATGACCATGACGAAAGCATTTGCAGACGACAAATAAAATGCAGTCCAATTGATGACTTCTGTTTTTGTTCGGGCAGAAAACATTGTGGGAAAAGGAGAAAATGCTGGTTACCAGCATTTTCTCCTTTTTCCACAATGTTTTCAAAAACCTTCACCCATAGGGTCGTTAAAACTCGGCATTGTGTGGTGCTGAAATTTTTCAAAGGCTACATTTCCTCTGCAAGATCAAGAGACAGTTCCGTCATAATCTAGAATATAGCAGTGGACAGTGTAGATCAGAGATCAGACTGCACATTGTGTGTCTGATCTAGAATATAGCAGTGGACAGTGTAGATCAGAGATCAGACTGCACATTCTTTGCAGTCTGATCTTGAACTCCACTGTCAACAAAAATCTTCTGGTGTCGTCTATGGTATGGAAAGAGTTAAATCATCTGCTGGTGTCTTTATCCTACTGAGGCAAATGGCTTTTGAAAACATTTTGGGAAAAAGAAATAATTTACACTTGTATCCAGGATTTCCTCCTTTTTCAATCATGTTATCTGCGCTCTCAGAGACAAATCAAGTAATTTGAGCCTTGTTTTATTTGTCATCTGCAAAAATTGTCACTCTAAATAAGTCTTAAGAATATTGTGGTTGTTACTCTTTATCGAGTGACAAAATTTTAGACTTGGGTAAATTGGAAGTATTTCTAGATGACATTAAGTTAAATTTGACTCAAATGATAAGATTTGAACTTAAAAGGGTAGAAAACATAGTGCTAAAAGAAGAAATTTGCTACTTACCAAGGCTTTCAAAATCTGTCTTTCTCAGGGTATTCCTCATGAGAATGTTTAGTAAACATAAAACAAAAGTCAGTGACATTTATGTGAATTGCTTTATCTCTGAAAAACAGTACTTTTGGCACTAACATGTTTCTGTAGTTTGCTGTGCTCCAGTTAAAAAATCTGTTTTTTTTTCTTGGAACCAGTATGTTCTTGGCATATTTTTACCTGCCTCTTTCGGGTGACCTTGTCTTCTGCTGCAGTGATAAATGATAGATCTAGTGGGAAAAAAAAGGATTTTCCCTGGAAAAAATGTTTGGTAGATACCTGTGTTTTTCGGGTTACTGTAATTCATTTTAATTTTTTTCGCTCTGGAAGAAACGCAGTAAAGAAAAAACTAAGATGGGGGAAAATGAGGGTAATTTATTATGTAGGGGGATGGAAATAAAGGTATGGGGGATAGTGCCCCAAAGTTTATCTTTCTTCACACTGATGATGTATTTTCTGTCAATAGGTAAAATAATATTTCCAAGAAAAACAAGACAGAATGAGTCAAATTTAGCTGAAAAATTTGCATCTTTCAGGCAAAAAGGTTAACTTATTACTAAATCTGCTTATCAGATGCAGAGTGCTTGGTAACCAGCATTTTCTCCTTTTCCTACATGGTTTTCTACCCTATCACAAAAAAATTGCACATTTCCAGCCACAATGACATTGTCGTCTGCATATGCTTTTTAATTTGGACAGGCTAAAATTTTGTCGTCTAGGAAAACAGTTTTAGGAATGCATGACTAGGTGCACTTGCCATAGTCATGTGATTGAAATGTTGTTAAAAACAGTGTTTAAAAACTAAAAGAAAGTTGATACATACGGAATATTATACTGCAGTGACTTTCCTGGTGCTTGTATTTGATTCGAGCAGCGTGAGAAAATTTGGTATTGAGCAAGACTGAAGGTCGAGCAAGATGCCAAAATTTTCTTACGCAGCGAGAAGCAAATACAAGCACCAGGAAAGTCACTACAGCATAATATTCCTTTTATTATATACCTACACCCTTTCAATGACAAAATATTGCAAATTATTGACATTTTATTCGAAAACGGTAAACAAAATAAAACATGTAATGGTGTAGTAGCCAGTAACTTCATTTTTATGAATGGCGGATGAATATTACAGCGTAAAATTTTGACCAATGAACTTGCAAATGAATACTGCATATACCATGTGTGAGTTACGTAATCATGATGTCATCATACCATATTTGGAACAGTATTTCACAGTGTGTATATACAGATTTTTTTTCTATCCTGTGTGATATTTTATTCCACGTGCGACGCATGTATTTGAGCCGGAAAATTTTCAGGTATATAACAAAATAGAATGTTTAGATGAGGAACAACAATAATTGTATTAATCCCTTGATTTCTCAGAGGAACTTTAAGTATAAACAAATATGGCTCCAAGGCAGGCTCAGACTGATTCTTACACCATAAATGTCTAGGATTGAGCTTTTTTCCTGTTGGAGACTTTTCATCAAAGACAATGCTGTTACCCTTCAGCAAACAGTCCTGAGATTTAATGACCTTGAGAAAAAAAAGTTTTGAAAACATTCTGGAAAAGAAAAAAGAGAAAATGCTGGTAACCAGCATTTTCTCATTTTCTGAAAATGTTTCTGATCCAGTCAAAGACAAACCCTACTTTTGAGTCATACACATATATGTTAAATCTTTTGCCTGAAACTGCTTTCAATTTGGAAAAGTCTCAAATTTTGTGATCTTTTGATCCGGTAAAGAATTATTCTCTAGAATTTCTCAAAGGAATTTTAAATGTAAACAAATAAAGCTTCCAGGCAGGCTGAGATGATTCTTCTAACACCATAAATGTCCAGGGTTGAGAGTTTTCGTCAAAAACCATTACCAGATGAAAAAATTTTGGACTTTGTGTTTGATTTGTTGGTTGATTGATTGATTGATTGATCAATTGATCGGTGAGTTGGTTTGTTGGTCGATTGATCAGTCGGTTGATTGATCAACTGATCGATGGTTTGATTGATTGATTTGATTTGATTGATAGTATGTGTTTGGCACCGTTTTCAACATTATTTCACTCATATTGTGTCAGCAGGTGCACCTATTCATGTTTTCCCAGTACTTTGCACAATGTTCTGCCCAAGCCACTGATAACCAAATCCAAGCATTTTCAGATATCAAATCAAAACAGCTCAAATGATTACAGTTGTCATTGAAAATGTCAGACAACATTGTTGTAAAAGGATAAAATGCTGGCTACCACTATCTTCTCCTTTTCCAACAATGTTTTTTAGAGCCTTTTCCTCAGGGTCGTTAATTCACAGGATTGTCTGGCAAAGGGTTTAATGATACCAAGCAAGCTAAAACTGGCAGGTCATATGTTTTGTAAAAATGGCAACATCTTGCTCTGCATAGACAACATCACTGGTAGTTTAACTCTATATCAGATGACAAAATTTTAGCCTTGTCCATATTGAAAGCATTTGCAGACGACAATATTAGTGTGGCTCAAATGGTACAATTTTTCTTTGATAGGGGAGAAAACATTGTGGGAAAAGGAGAAAATGCTGGTTACCAGCATTTTCTTTTCCCACAATGTTTTCAAAAGGCTTCTTTCCCAGGGGTGTTAAAAGTCGGGATTGTGTGGTAAAGGGTTAAGCAGATTTATGATGTTAAATCCTTTACATTACAATGCCATGTTTTAAAAACTCTGAAGGAAGAGGCCTTTTGTAAACATTGTTTGAAAGGAAGAAAATGCTGGTTTCCAGCTTTTTCTTCTTTTCCTACAATGTCTTCTGCACTTCCAAAGACAAAGTTCATCATTTGATCCACATTTCTTTTGTAGTCTGTAAAACGCTCCCAAATTAGACAAGTCTAAAATTTTGTTGTGTGGTAAAGGGATAATCCCTTAATGACTGTGCGGAAGAGGCCTATAGAAAACATTGTAGGAAAAGAAGCATTTTCTTCTATTCCCAAAATGTTTTCTACCTCGTGAAAAGACAAGTGCCATCATTGTGTTCTACCTCATGAAAGACAAGTGCCATCATTTCCGCCACATTTAATTTTTTGTACGCAAATGCTCTCAAACAAGATAAGTCTCAAGCTATTTCATCTGTTTAACCCTTTACAACACAATCCAGTGTTTAAACAACTCTGACAACATTTGAAAGCATTTTGGGAAAAGGATAAAATGCTTGTAACCAGTATTTTCTCCTTTGCCACAATGTTTCGTACTCTTTCAAAGCCATATTCCACCAAAGGATGAAATTTGTTCTTGAAACAGTAGAAAACATTGTGGGAAAAGAAGAAAAGTTGGTTACCAGCATTTTCTCCTTTTTTGAAAGTCTTTGCAAAACCCTCTTCGTATAGCATGTTGAAATAGGGGACTTCCTATAAGGTGTTAAAATAAGGGATTGTTTGGTAAATGGTTAGCTTTTAATTAAGTAGGGAAAGATCTGTAATACAAGATTGAAATAATCAAATATCATGACATATGCAAAATTCAATCCAGGATAATTACAACGTTTATCATTGCTCCCTCATTGTCTAGGGCTATTTCAGCTCTCATTGGCTTGGAAAAAGCGTGGTATTTGGTATGTGTAAAATTGATTGAATGGTGCTTTATGCCACTTTCAACATTATTTCAGTCATATCATGGAAACATCTCACATACTCATGTATTTCCTGGGTTCCATCAGGACTAGGCTAGGGCTCTGAAGTGTGTTGTACAAGGAAACTCCCATGAAAAACCCACTTGATCCAGTGAGGCTCAAACCCTGGGCCTGACCAGGTCACAAGTCCTGCACTTTACAAGTTAGAACACAGGACCCCATTTTATGAAAGAAATACTAGAAATGCATGAATAGTTGCACAGGCCTCCATGGCTAGAAAGACTGTATTCCATCGCATCTGATGTAGACTCAGTGTTATCTCTATACCAGCTTATAAAGATTTGGACCAGTCCGTATTGAAAGCATACAATTTTACGGATAACCCTGTAACAACACAGTCCGGAGTTTTGACAGCCCTGTCAGAGACGGCTTTTGTCAACACTTTCTTGTACAGCACGAAATTATCCCTCTCAACTGGCTGCTGTACTGTTTAGATTGTCCCCAACTGAACACCTTTGGGATGCTTTGAGGAGGGCAAGGAGGCATCAGGATTCCCCACCCCCCTGCTACTCTTGACAAACTAATAACTGCTTTGTTGCAGGAGTAGAATAATATTCCTATAGAAAAGGATAGGTGAAATTATGAACTCCATGCATAGGAGAATCAGGGCCATGACAAATAGGCAAGGGGGACAGACAAGATATGCAGATGGTCAATTTCATTTTGTGATTTAGTGGGGTACCATCAAATATCCTTCAATTACTCATGACTTACTGGTCAAAATCCAATGAAATTTGGATATTTTGTTGGTAAAAGATCACATTTTAAACTGCCAGTAAACTATTGTATAGACCATTCAAATATGCATCAGTTATAGACCCAAAAGTTCACCCTGTGTTTCTTTTTTGACTGAGAATATTTTTTTATTCATCTCTGATTATAACTTCATCGAAAGATAGCAGATTTTCTCCCTCCATTCATTGCACTAGATTCATTCAAAAATTCTCAAAGGAAATAAAAGAAGCTGGAACATAGTTGAATTATTGATGACTTGAATTGTGAAACTGTCGATATAACACACTATGATTAGTGAGGCTTTTTCATCATCTGGGCAAATGAAGATATATAACAAAATCATTGGAATTTCATAGACAATAAATTTCTGCAGCATGATCTCTGAGTAACTGATAGCTGATTTGCATGACAGTAGAGTCATACTCATTTTTTGCTCTACTGTTTTGAAAAAAAAAATGGCATTGTCATAGCCTTGTTGTTATCTGCATCATCTGTATCTGTTTGAGTCTTGTCTTTTTTGCACTTTACGGGTTAAATTTTTACCAAATAATCATGTGATTTTAACTTTTTACCGAACAACAAAATTTTAGACTGGTCCAAATGGAAAGCATTTGCAGACGACAAATAAAATGTGGCTGATATGATGTAATTTGTTTTTAAAAGTGTAGAAAACCTTGTGGAACAAGGAGAAAATGCTGGTTACCAGCATTTTCTCCCATTCCCGCAAGGTTTTCAAAAGGCTATTTCCACAGGGTCGTTAAAACTAGGAGTTGTGTGGGAAAGAGGTAAGTTCCTGTAGAAGAAGGTGTTTGAAAAAATTGTTGGAAATAGTTTCCAGATTTGATATAAATTTGGAAAAAGAAATGATTTGTACATTTTTTACACCATGTAATTAATTCTTTTGAGTTTGAAAGGAACCCACTGATAAATTTGTCTTTTTATTTATTTCTGTTTTATTAGTAAATTAATGAGATTCAATTAAGACTCACTGGGTATTTACTTTTCAGGTGCCATTTTGCACTCCATGGCAACAAGAAAGATAACCCAAGCAGATGTAGGTTACAAAGGGACACAACTTAAAATGACTTTAATGCTGGAAGGTGGACAAAGAGTTGTTTTTAAACCAAAATGGTTAGTAAATCTTGCTGATGTGTTATATTCATCTTTCATTTGGAGCTATAATTTGGTCCTAATTAACTTTAAAGATACATCCTTACAGCTAGGAAAAAAAAACACTGTTAAAACTTGAAAGTGTGTAGAATGGCTCAGCTGTGTAAACATAGATAAATTACCAATGTATATAGGTGTAGGGGATAGAAAAACACAAGGGATTTGTCCTCATTTAAAATCGGAAACAACAACAGCGATTGCTTAAAAGGCCTCCAAAACAAGAAACATTTTTCTATCTCTGATAATCTGTGCAATCTTGCAGCCATCAGGGGAAACATTTGGCATAAAGATACAAGAATGATTACATTTTCATAAAATACGAGAGGTTGAATTTGGTTAAAAACTGGCTGAAAACTGCCAGGAAACAAGTATAGATGTGTCTTTATGTAATTAAAAGTTATCAGCTGCAATACATGTATTTGATTGTTAGTATTTGCAGATGAATAAAATTGGGCTAAAAAGATGGGATACGTCTTTAATCCTTTACCACACAATCCTGACTTTTAACGACCCTGAGAAAGAGACTTTTTGAAAACATAGTGGAAAAAATAGAAAATGCTGGTAAATAGCGTTCTCTCTTTTTCCCACAATGGCTTCTACCCTTCCCAAATCAAATTTCAGTTTTCAGTCATATTTATGTTGTTGCTTTCAAATGCTTTCAATTTGGACTAGAATAAAAATCTGTTGTTTGGTAGAGGGGTAACCCTGTACCAAACAACAAAATTTTACACTTGCCTAAATTGGAAACTTTCGCAGACAACAAAGTAATTGCGACTCAAAATAAAAATTCATCTTTGGAAGGGTTAAAAAACGTTGTGGGAAAAGGAGAAAATGCTGGTTACCAGCATTTTCTCCATTTCCCACAATGTTTTCAAAAGGCCTTTTATTTAGGTTGGTTAAAACTCGGGATTGTGTGATAAAAGGTGAAAGGCTAGAAGACATTGTATTACCCCCATTCCACTAGGCCGCGATCTACGGCGCTTTCACAGAGTGCCGTAGATCGCCATGCAGAGCGCCAAGAACGCTAACAGATCTTTAACGGATCACCAAGATCGCCAAGATCGCTATCAGTCTACTCCCTTGCACAAAGATCCGTGGCGATCTGTTTAGAACGCCGTCACATCGCTACTTAATCGCTTATATCGCTATCGAAACGCAACTTGAACGTAAACATCGTAACTGGAGTGCTATCGGATCGCTCAAGAGCGAAAATGTTTGCCAGTATGCTGGTCACAGCGATCCGATGTGATCCGATAGCGACCATTAGAGATGCAGTAGCACTCGGTCATCTGGTTGTTATCTGAGTGGGAGTGTCCTCATAATCACCAATCCAGCAGCGATCTGAGGCGATCTACGGCGCTCTGTATGAGCGCACAGAGCGACGTAGATCGCAGCCTAGTGGAATGGGGGTATAAGAAAGAGTAGAAAATGCTAGTAACCGGCATTTTCTCTGTTGCCCAGAATGTTTTCAAAAACCTTCTTCTGTTTCATTAACTCTCTACCAAACGAAAAAATATTATACCAGCCCATATTGAAAGGATTTGCAGACGACAAGTTAATTGTGGCTAAAATGGTGCTATTAATTTTGTCTGTTAATGGGTAGAAAATATTGCGGGAAAAGGAGAAAATGCTGTTTTCAAAATGCTTTTTCTTCAGGGTTGTCAAAACTTGGGATTGTGTGGCAAAGGGTTAAGACATGGGATTGTGTAATTAAGAGATAATGTTAAAGAGAATATTGAGGGCGAGGGTCCACCTGGTTAAAAACAATGTCTTATATTTAGCTTGGGTGTTTTGGAAGAAAAACGTGTACATGTAGTTACTGTCATAGCACTGGCATCGTCTGCATTATCATGCAGAAACTTTTACATTTTGTAATATCTCAGTTATGATCGAAGATATTTACTTCAAACTTGGACAACTTCGACTTGTTCTCCACACGTGAAAATATTACCGATGATGTTCACTTGATGAAATAAATTTCGATCTCTCACCTAAAAGTTAACCATCAAAAGGGAAACCCATACAAGAGGGGCAGGTAACCATCAAAATATTTTTGACACAGTTATGGCCCTTTTTCTGACTCAAAATTTTCATGATCAAAATATTCTTGACACAATTATGGCCCATATTCCACTTAGAATTTTGGCTGAAAATCAAACACTTGCAGCTGGCACCCATATGTGATGCTCTTGTTCCTCAATGTTCTCAAAAGTCTCTACCTCAGGGGGCATAACAAGACTTATTGGTATAGTGTGTGATAATGTGTGAGGAATATGATTTAGACTCTTTGCTGCAAACAACAAAATTTTAGACTTGTCCAAATTGAAAGCATCTGCAGATGACAAAATAAATTTGTCTCAAAAAGTGAAACTTGTCTTAAGAAGGGTAGAAAACATGGTGGGAAAAGGAGAAAATGCTGGTTACTGGCATTTTCTCCTTTACCCACCATGTTTTCAAAAGTACCTTTCATCAGTGTCATTAAAAGCCAGTATTTTGTGGTAAAGGTAAAGGGTTAACCCTTTGCCACACAATCCCACGTTCTAACAACCCTGAGGAAAAAGGCTTTTGAAAACATTGTGGAAAAAAGAGAAAATGCTGGTAACCAACATTTTCTCCATTTCCCACAATGTCTTGTACCCTTTCTCAGACAACTCTTCCCTTTTGAGCTACATTACCAAACGACAAAATTTTAGACTGGTCCAAATTCAAAGCATTTGCAGACGACAAAATTAATGTGACTCAAAAAGTGAAATTTGTTCTGGTAAGGGTGGAAAACATTGTGGGAAAAGGAGAAAATGCTGGTTACCAGCATTTTCTCCTTTTCCCACAATGTTTTCAAAAGGCTTCTTCCTGAGAGTCGTGAAAACCCGGGATTGTGTGGTAAAGAGTTAACCTGGCTTCAAACTTTTAGACTCATGCATATTTAACTCTTTACCAAGCAATCCTGATTTTTAAAGACCCTGAGGAAGTGGGCCCTTGAAGATATTGTGGGAATGGGAAAAAATGCTGTTATCTAGAATTTCCTCCTCTTTCCACAATGTTTTCTACCACTTTCAAGAACAAATCCTGTAATGTGGGCAAGGTTTAGTTTGTCAAGTCTAGAATTTTTTTGTTTAATAAAGAGTTAAAGTATTCACATACAAGATACTGAAAGTGGCTGAAATGATGGGATGTGGTCAATGAAAGGATAGAAAACAATGTTGGAAAAGGAGAAAATGCTGGTAACCAGCATTTTCTTCTTTTACCACAATGTTTTCAAAAGTTTGCATCTCAGGGCAGTTAAAACTCAGAACTTTCTGGTAAAGAAGGTGTTAGAGGATAATTGGTATTGTTGAAATAATTTAATTACTCTCAGTGCTTTGATTGATCACCAGGAAGGCCAATTTTATCTTCCTAGTAACGCACTTCTGTTGGCCAAAATCAATTTTCATTCAATATGTTTGAGCCATGCTCTGGCAAAAGGGGGTTTGATGCAATTCTGTGATGCAATATACCAATCAAGCTATCACATAATTATTGATCAATAATAGCCACTTTTTTTAACAACCAACTTCAATTTAATCATGAAGTAGACTGGTCCTTGGACATACAGAAGACTGACCAGTGGCAAAGGCACAGGCTGACCTGGGTCACTTCTTTTTTGCAGATGCATTAAGCCCCCTTTTCACAGAGCATGGCTCATAATTAAGTATTTTATATTAGCACATAACTACTGGCATTTAACTTTTTTGTTCACCATAATTATAGCAGACAATTTTAAAAAATATTGTGGCCAATTGTTGCCCGAGACAGGGAAGTGTAGTTTAACCCCTTCCCAAGTAATCTTGACTTTAAACGACCGTGAGAAGGAAGGCTTGTGAAAACATTTTGAGACAAGATGAAAATTGCTGGTAGCCAGCATTTTCTCGAAATGTTTTCTACCCTTGCTTGAGTCATTTCTAATTTTTCATCTGCAAATGTCTTCAGTTTGGATGAGTGTCAAACTTGGTCGTTTGGTAAAGAGTTGAACATACTTGTTTTTTACATTGATTGTGAAACAAGTTCCCTCAAGTTATATTAATCACTCCCAATAATTGCTACCTAGAAACCGTTACCATTTCTCGCGCCATGATATGAATAATTCCTAAGTTTGAACACGCTCATCATACAAACCTGGAACCTGATAAAAGAAAAATCCCTCATGACATGCAATGTCTCGCTTTGCCACACTTTTTCTTATGTATTCATGCACTGTATATTCATGTTAACCCTTTACTACAAAATCCTGACTTTAAATCCCGACCTGAAAGAGAAGGCTCTTAAAAATATGTGGAAAAAGGAAGAACTGCTAGTACCGGTAACCAGCATTTCCTCCATTTCCCACAATGTTTTCTACCCCATTTAGGACAAATTTTGTCATTTGAGGCAGCTTTAGATCGTTGTCTGTGAATGCTTTTAATTTGAACAAGTCTAAAATTTCATCATGTGGTACATAGTGAATGAATGATATGGACCAGTTTAACTCTTTACCACACAATCACGAGTTTTAACGACCTTGAAGTAAAAGCCTTTTAAAAACATTGTGGGAAAAGGAGAAAATGCTGGTAACCAGCATTTTCTCCTTTTCCCACAATGTTTTCTACCCTTCCCAAAACGAATTTCAATTTTTGAGTCAGCCATAATTTGTCATCTGCAAATGCTTTCAATTTGGACCAGTCTCAAATTTTGTCGTGTGGTAAAGAGCTAAAGTACTGTAAAATTTATCAGATGACAAACGTTCAGACTTGGCTTTATTGCAGGCTTTTGTACATCTGAACGTTACTCTTTTCTTAATAACATAATTTTAGACTGGTCTAAATTGAAAAAAAAAAATGGAAAGCATTCACATACAACAAATTAAATATTTCCCAAATGCTTAGATTTTACACTGATAGGATAGATGGTTACCAGCATTTTTCTCTTGTTCCCATAATGTTTTCAAAATCCTTCTTCTTTGAGGTTTGTTAAAAGTCTGGTTTGTTTAGTAAAGGCTTAAATATGACTCAAATGATGAGATTTGCCTTTGAAAGGACAGAAAGCATTGTAGGAAAAGGAGAAAATGCTAGTTTTTCAATCCTTTTAACACAGAATGATGATGAAGGATTTCTGTTTAAAATACAAGAAATAGTACAGAACATGCACTGGAAAACGAGATTAACCCTGTACCAAATAATCTCAATTTTTACGACTGTAAAGAAGATTCTTGAAAACATTATGGAAAGAGGAGAAAATACTGGTAACCAGTATTGTTTCCGTTTCCCACAATGTTTTAACCCTTCAAAATATTGTTTCAATTTTCAAGTCATATCAATTTTGTCCTCTGCAAATGTTTGCAATTTGGACAGATAGAAAATTTTGTCGTTTGGTAAAGAGTTAACTCTTTACCATATGCCAAGATTTCAGACTGGTCCAACTTGAAAGCACATGCAGACAACAAATTAAATGTTGCACAAATTATGAAATCTGTCTGTGAATGTGAAGAAAAACTTGCTGGAAAAGGAGAAAATGCTCATTCCAGCATTTTCTTCTTTTCCAGCAATGTTTTCAAAAGTCCTTTTCTCCAGTATTGTTAAAACTCAGGATTGTGTGGTAAAGGGTTAAACGCTATAAGGAGATGAAAAAAAATTGATTGACAAGGACTGCTTGACGTGAAGTGAGGGCGGGCACTCAAGATTTTAATTAAACACATTGCTTAATGCAGATCTATAACTCATTTTTTTCACTTGCAGTAGGCTGCTGTGAAATAATTAGAGTGTGAATAAAAGGAGAAATTGCAAGTAAATTTCGGTAAAGATATGAGTCTTGCATTTTGATTAATTGCATATTTACTTATTTGACTAGGATGATTTTCAAAGTCGCTCCTACAAATTTGTTTCAGGACAAAAGCAGAATACCCGCAGACTAGGGTTTTGAGTACTAATCAAGAGTTTCCTGATAGGACTGGCAGTATTGTTTTACCTGCATCTTGTGCCAACCAACATTGTTTAACCCTTTACCACACAATGAAATTTTAGACTTGTCCAAATTAAAAGCATCTGTAGGCCAATACCATATGTGACTTGAATGATGGGATTTGTCTATGATAGGGGACGAAACATTGTGGGAAAAGGTGAAAATGCTGGTTACCAGCATTTCCTACTTTCTCAATGTTTACAATAGGCCTCTTACTCAGGATCATTAAAACCCCGGATTGTGTTGTGAAGGGTTAACCTGTTACCACAGTCTTGAGTTTCAAAGACCCTAAAGAAGACAGCTTTTAAAAACATTGTGAGGAAAAAGAATGCTGGTAACCAGTATTTTCTCCTTTCCCCACCATGTTCTCTAACCTTTTAAAGACAAGTACTTAGCTATCATATGAGCTGAATTCAATTTGTTGTCTGCAAATGCTTTCAACATAGACAAGTTTATGGTCTGATAAAGAGTTATCTACTTACCAAACCATTCAGTGTTCTAACGACCATGAGGAAGAAGGCTTTATAAAACATCATGGAAAAGGGAGAAAATATATATTTATTTTCCTTTCAGGTTTTCAAGATCTCATATCATCACTGGAGAGCCATATGCTGGGGAGGATAGACACAATGGTGAGATTGCTGCTTTTCATCTGGGAAGGTAAAGTCAACCTTGTGATCACCATTAACCCTTTACCACACAATGACGACTTTCGACGACCCTGAAAAAGAAGCCTTTTGAAAACATTGTGGGAAAAGGAGAAAATGCTGGTAACCAGCATTTTCTTCTTTTCCCACAAAGTTTTTTACCTTATCAAAGAAAAATTGTAATTTGAGTTACTATGAAAATGTCCTCTGCAAATGGTTCCAATTTGGATGGGTCTAAAATTTTGCCGTGTGGTAAAGGGTTAAACTCTTTATCAAATGACAAAAATTTAGACTTTTCCAAATTGATTTTAGCATTTGCAGAGTCAAATGTGAGTGAAATGTGTTGTTTTTTTTTATCATAGGGTAGAAAACGTGGTAGGAGAAAACAAGGAGAAAATGCTGGTGACCAGCATTTTCTCCTTTTCCAGCCATGTTTTTAAAAGTCTTTTTTTTTTTCTTACCATCGTTAAACATGGGGATTGTGTGGAAAACAGTTAACCCTATACTGCACAATCACAAGGCCCAAAAAAAAAAAATATCCGTGTTTAGGGGTTCCCTACCCTACCTAGAAAATGCTGCCAACCCTAAACTTTTTACGCTACAGTTGAAAAAGAAAATATTTGACGGGTGTGATTTCAGTACTTGGTCCATGTAAAAAGTTTCTGGAAAAAAAAATCCATACCTACCCTACCTACAGCATGTTGGACCAAAACCCTAAACACAGATATTTTTTTGTCAGGCCTGAGTTTCAATGACACTGACCAAACACGCTATTGAAAGCATTTTGGGAAAAGGAGAAAATGCTAGTTGTGTAGGCTTCCTAAGGGTAAACAGTTACTAGTAACTTTTTACCGCATGACAAAAATATAGAATTATCCAAATTGAAAGCATTTGCAGACGACAATGTCTTATTGTCTGGTAATAAGCAAATATTAGCAATTCATCCTTTCACTGAAGTGCTTGCAAGGATGTCTGCTTTAATCCTTTATGGTATAGACATGTCCAAATTCAAAGCATTTGCAGACGACAAATTAGAAGTGGCCCAAATGACGAAATTTGTTATTGATACAGTAAAAACATTGTGGGAAAAGGAGAAAATGCCAGTTACCAGCATGTTCTCCTTTTCCCATGATGTATTCAAAAACCTTTTTTTCTCAGTGTCGATAAAAGTCAGGATTGTGTGGTAAGGGGTTAAGAAGGGAAAAAGCCGTCTACAGTGTGTGAAATCATTATTTCACCCTTTACACAATCCCGAGTTTTAACAACCCTCAGATAATAAGCCTTTTGATAACATTGTGGGAAAGCAATGTTTTCTACCCTATCGAGGACATACCTGTAATTTGTCATCTGCAAATGCTTTCAATTTGGTCAAGTGTAAAATTTTGTTGTTTGGTAAAGAATTAACCCTTTCCGTAACAACAAATTGTTGACTCTTCTATGCTTAAAGTAACTGCAAAAAACAAATCAGAAATTGGCACATATGAGTAGCAGTTCCTTGATGGGGTAGAAAACATTGTGGGAAAAGGAGAATATGCATGTCAAGACAAATTTCCTGTTTTGTGTAACATTTTGTATGTTGTCTACAGAAGCTTTCAGTTTGGAAAAGGCCAAAACTTTATGTCTCATAATGATTAAGAGCTAAGTTTATAGTGCTCTAAGGATTTATATCTTTCAGTTTTTAACCAACAGGATTCTTGAGTTCAGACGTACACCATTGGTTGTTGGGCGAGTGGTTGACATGGCAACTGAGATTGAACCTATAGCTGTGGACAGACTGAAAAATACCTTTTACAAACGAGGCAATAACTTCTGTTTTTATGGCAAATGTTATTATTGTAAGGTAGGGTCTCCTTTCTCTAAATAGAGGATCTTACATGAGTGTTTATGTTTTATCATTTTTAGCTTCACTGGCAAGAGACCAGCGAGCTTATGTCATGGCATTGTGTCCGCCGTCTATCTGTCCATTAAATCTTATTTCAAACACCTTTTTCTCTGAAGCTACTCATCCAGATTTGACCAAACTTTACAGAAAATGATCTTGTCATGTGAAAGAATTTGATTTATGTAAAAACTCTGATTGCCATTGCAACAAAACTGAAAAAAATTAAGAGTTTTCTAAAATCATCCTCTCCTTAACCATAAACAAGGGCTACCAAATAAATTTGGCTTTATCTAATCGATCTTTACAAAATGTCTTCAAACTATAGCCCTGGGATCAAAATTGACGGGGGGGGGGGGGGTCACAAGTTTATCATGGGCTCTTATATATTGAAAATTTGAAAAATCGTTGGTTCTGAACCATATGGTTTACGGCTACCAAATTTGGTATGTAGCTGCATCTAATGGATTTCTATTAAGATTCCTTAAATTATAGCCCTGGGGTCAAAATTGATCCTGCCAGGAGGATTACAAGTTTTACATGGTCTTATAATAGCTATAGCTTTAGAAATCTTCATGTTCCATAAGGCCTAGGGCTACCAAGTTTTGCATGTAACTGTGTCGAATGGGCTTCTACCAAGAAAGTTCAAATTATAGCCCTGGGGTCCAAAGTGGCCCCGTCTTGGCAGTCAAAAGTTTTACCTGGGCTTATAGAGTGAAAACTGTAAAAATCTTCTTGTTCCTGAGGGTGAACCACAGCTGTAATATTTTGTAAGTTTTATCACCTATAAGGCCTTTTCCAAAGTTTTTTCCAAATTAAAGCCCTGATGCCAAAACTAGCCCTCCCTATTGGTCATAAAATTATTAGGTGCTTATGGAGTAAACATTCTAGAATGCTTCTTGCTCCTAAACAGAAATCCTACGGCTACCAAATATGGCACACAGCTTCATCTTGTGGATTGCTTCTTACTTTATGCAAAATTTAGCTCTTGCATTGAAATTAGCATTGCCTCAGGGGTCTCTTTTTTACACTGCCTTTATGTTGAGGAAAATTTGAAAATCTTGTTTTTAGCCATAATTATGGCATAGACCAGTATTAATTAGCGTGTGGCTTTATTTTGTACACCTGCATCAGAATTCAAGTAATTATAGCTCTTTGGTCAAAAATGGCTTTGCCAAAGGGTCACAACTTCCACATGTGCTTTTAAAGAGAAAAATTTGTCTTCTTGTTGGAAACCGTTTAGCCTAAAACTGTAATGTTTGGTATGTATGGTTTGTACTTACCAGCCAGTGGAGAGATACAGGGCCATCATGGCCATCTTGTTATCAAATGAGTTGACTATAATTGCATGACACAAGCTTTGGCAAGTATCATAAACTTTTTAGTCAAGGAGTTTAATAAATGAGAATACATAAACACAAGTGTGAGATTCTATTTATCACATAAAACAAATGACAGATAAACAAGTATTCTGCATCATCACCTTTAGCCTCTATACTGTTCATGGGTCAATGTTTACATATGTAGTTCAGTTTGAAATGTGTACATACATAAGAAGATAGATCTGTGACATTTACATTGAAAGTAGAGTGAAAGACTTTAAGAGCGGCATAAATAAAAAACCATAAAACTTTCCATGTGTATACCCCTTAGCAACAACGACATCATTTTTCCGGCGAAATGGTGAAGTAATACAAAATTTGGCATGTGTTGTGGTTGGTTTTGGGGGTTCAACATGCTTATAATTACAAAATAACCAGAATCAGGACCCAAAAAATGATAGTATTCTAGTGCATTGTCGAAATTAAGTCATGGTTTTGACACTGTTGGAGGAGTTTGTGTATGAAAATACCTGATTATACAGCATTGGTCATTGGGCAAGTGGTTGACATAGCAATAGAGACTGAACTATTATCGAAATGCTCTATTTTCATTTAAGTTTCAGAATTATAGCTTTGTTTTTTAACCAGTTGTAAACTGTGAATTAAACTTAGAATTTGATTAAATATTTATGGCAACTGACTGTAGATCTAAAGTGTTCATCAGTGCACCAGACATTTGCTACAGGTTGAATGAAACTTATTCCTACGGAAAGCATTTGTGGACCCGCATATCAAATATTGGTTTAAATGTTTTTGTCATGAAACAGTAGAAAAGATCATAGGAAAAGGAGACAATGCATGTTACCAGCATTTTTTCCTGTTCCCACAATTATTTTAAAAATTTCTTTCTCAGAGTCATAAAAACACAGAATCATGAGGCAAATAGCTAAATATTGTCTACTACTTTTAGGGTGAGGAGACGGGTGTTTGTGGAGAAGGTACAAAACTCGAAGGAGCTTTGGTGTTGTGGCTACCAGAAATAATGAAACTGAAAAAGTTCAAACATCCTTGGAGGCGTACTTACAAAAATAATACTTTAGCTAAGTAGGTTTTGTTTACATACAAAAATAACACTTTAGTTCTGGTTTGTTTTCATACAAAAATAATACTTTATCTAAGTAGAGTTTGTTTACGTACAGAAATAATACTTTAGCTAAGTTGGTTTTGTTAACATTAAAAAAAAAATACTTCAGCACAGGTTTGTTTACTTACAAATATAATACTTGGGATCATGTTTATTTGAATGATTAAGCTAGACTTACCTTCGTAGAAGTAAGGCGAAGGTTGATCATAATTTCATCCGACACAAAACTCCCTTAGGGCTCACACAGATTATGGTGCAGCGTCAGCAATCCACGTCGTCATATTTTAGAATACTTAGGGCGCAGTAGTTGCATAATTTTGTAAGGAATCGTTGGAAGGGTAGTTGAGGGTGGGCGTGTTAGCCCTAAGGGAGTTTTGTGTCGGATGAAATTATGATCAACCTTTGCCTTACTTCTACGAAGGCAAGTCTAGCTTAATCATTCAATTTCATCCAACACATAAACTCCTTTATGGGCCCCACAGATTCTTTAGAATTGATTACCTGGTACTTACAAAATGGGTTAGTAAAGCATAGAGAGAGGTGCTGGCTTTCATTGACAGCAATTTTTGAATTCTGTTATTCAAAAAGGAATTTGCGTGTCATATCCACACTGCTGTGAAGTGTAGCATTAAGCAGGCGTGTGAGCATTACTCCGGTCAGCCGATAATATGACCTCTCTCAACAGAAATGATGTTCTAGCTGAGTAGGCTTTGTTTACATATAAATACAGTATAACACTTTAGTTCAGCTTTGTTAATTTACAAAAATAATGTGGTACTTTACATCAGGTTTGTTTTCTAACAAAACAAATACTGTTGCTCAGGTTTGTCTACATACAAAAATTATGCTTTTGATAAGATTTGTTTACGTACAAAAGTAATACTTTAGATCAGGATTGTTTACTTTAAAAAATGATACTTTAGTCAAGTAGGTTTGTTTACTTGCAAAATTTGCTAAATGGGTTTGTTTAGTAACAAACATGATACTTTAGATAAGAAGGTTTTGTTTGCTTTTTGTTCATTTGTGTATAAGATAGGGTTTCATGCATGCGTGGGACTGTCAACTGTGATAGTACTGGGATTTTACGGATTGAAAATCCATTTCTAAAGCCAGTGTGCAATGGAGAACCTACAAGTAGATTTTATGACTCTATATCACATGTATATTATAAATACAATCTTTTTGTCTTCATTCAGAGTGCTTTGTCTTTCAGAAGAATGCCATACATTAACCCCTTACCAGACAAAAAAATTCTAAACCTTTCCATTTTTAAAGGATTTGGAGACTATAAAATGATGTTGCTCAAATGATTATATTTGTCTTTGAAAGGCTAGAAAACACTATTGGAAAAGACAAAAAAGCTGGTAACCAGCGGCCTTTTTCTTGACAATGGTGAAAACACAAATTCATCTAGTAAAGTGTAAACTTAGTATGTTAAGATGTAATTGCAGGTGGGAAAAAGACGACAAATACTGCCAGAATACCATACTTTCTGCAGAACTCTTCAACTCTGGACCAAGGCTCATGGACATTGTTGATGCATGTGTACTGGACTACCTCATTGGAAATGCTGACAGACATTTGTACGAAACCTTAACTGATGATAAAATTGCAATGATGCTGTTGTTAGACAATGGCAAAAGGTGACTGATTGTATGTTGATTGTATGGTCTTTAATGCTGTTTTCACCATTATTTCTGTTATATCACAGCGACTTGTGCATCTATATATGCTCTCCCGCAGTTTCTTATACCACTACTTCACACATTATTCTTACCAAGCCACTGACTGTGAACCTACAATGAGAAAAGGTAAGATTGTGCCACTTTGAAAATGCTTAACTCTTTACCAGACAACAAAAATAAGACATTTTCCAAATTGAAAGCATTTGGCTCAACTGATGGAATTTCTCTTTGATAGAGTAGAAAACATTTGTGGGAAAAGGAGAAAATACTGGTTACCAGCATTTTCTCCTTTTCCCACTGTGTTTTCAAAAGGCTTCTGTCTCAGCTGCAGCAGAGTGTTGAAACAAAATCTAGAATTAGACTTAAAATCAATTTTTTTTTTTTATTTTTCCATACCTCCATGAAAACAAAAAAATACACTTCATTCCTTAACTAAATGATGAAATTTTATACTCTTCCAAATTCAAAAGTTTACAGACAACAACTTAGATTCGGTTGAAATGATTGACCACAATGTTGTTAAAAGCCTTCTATCTTAGGGTCATTAAAACTCGAGAGAATTTGGTAAAAGGTTAAATGTGGAAAGGATTAGTGACTACAGCTTGAATTCCTATACCTTTAACAACCCTATAAACTTTACATGAAACATGCATGAAGTAATGATGACATTACTATTAACCCTTTACCAGACGGCGAAATGTCAGCCTCGTCCAAATTTAAAGCATTTGCAGATGACAATTTCAATGAGGCTCCAATGGTGCAACTTTTCTTTGATAGCGTAGAAAACATTGTGGGAAAAGCAGAAAATGCTGGTTACCAGCATTTTCTCTTTTTCCCACAATTTTTCCAAAAGGTTTCATTCCCTGGATCATTAAAAGTCTGCATTGTGTTGTAAAGGGTCAACTGTTAAAATTTGAATATGGGTAAAGAGATTTAAAGAAAGTTTTTCATAAAAGTATACATGCACCTGTAAAGGGGTAGATAATTTTCATTTTTTCAGTGTAACAAAGTATTGTTTTAATTTTTTTTTTTTTTTCAGTTTTGGAAATCCGCATTTAGATGTAAGAAGTATTTTAGCACCCCTGTATCAATGTTGTAGGTGAGTAAATCACTATTTTCTTCCTTTCTCCCACAGTGCTTTCTTTCTTTTCAAAGATGAATTCAATCTTTTCAGGTACATTTCAGAATGATTTGCCTTCTAGTAACCCTTTTCCACACAATCCCAAATTTTAATGACCCTGACTTTGAAAGAAAGTTGTGAGAAAGGTGTGAGAAAGCAGGGAAACACATGCATAGGTGCACTTACCACCGCAATATGACCTAAGCTGTTAAAATGGCATTAAACTCTATTACAAACAATCAAATTAACAACCCTGAGAAAGAAAGCTCTTGGAAATATTGTAGGAAAAGAAGAAAATGCTGACTCACTATTTTTGAAATGCTGTCATTTCAAGGTGTTTGAAAAGTCAGAAACTGTTGGGGTAATGGATTTAGGGGGAGATTGAAGGAGGAAATGCTGTTAACCAGCATTTTATCCTTTTTCTCAGACTGTTTTCTATCCATTTACAGACAAATTTCATAATTTGAGGCTTATTTGATTTGTCTGCTGAAAGTATTCTCAGTGCAGACAAGTCTAAAATTTTGTCATCTGGTAAAGGTTTGACTGTTTACCAGAAGACAAAATTTTGAGACCAGTCCAAACTGAAAGCATTTGCAGACGACAAAATATGTGTGACTGAAAAAGTCAAATTTGTTTTGGGAAGGGTAGAAAACATAGTGGGAAAAGGAGAAAATGCTGGTTACCAGCATTTTCTCCTTTTCCCACGATGTTTTCTACCTATGAACAATGAGTCTCATAATATAAGACGATTTTTATTTATCATCTTCGAACCTTTCAGTATGATTAAGTTAAAAAAATTGTTGCCTGTTAAGAGAGTTATGGCCCTTTTAATTTTTTCCCTGATCCATCAAAAAGTTAGGAAGTATTTATAAGCCTTACACAGTTCTAGTGGTTTCTGTTTTTTTTTTTCATTTCAGAATAAGAGAGTTAACCTGGTCACGACTGCTCGTACTACAAGATGGTGTTTTAAGTTCAGTATTGGGTGCCGTCTTAGCACAGGATCCGGTAGCCCCAATTTTAACAGACCTTCATTTAAGTGCATTAGATCGTAGATTAAAACATATATTAACTACTATAAAAGCTTGTATTGCCAAATATGGTATTAATACTGTGATGGTGAAAGACAGATGACCACAGCTGATCATAGATCATTGTCATTATTTTACTGATCACTTCCTTAGCTCTTTACCATACAGCAAAATTTTAGACTGGTCCAAATTGAAAGTATTTGCAGACAACAAATTAACAGATGACAAGTTGCTTAGATGGTGGGATTTGTCCTTGGAAGGGCAGAAAACATTGTAGGAAAAGGAGAAAATGCTGGTTACCAGCATTTCCTCCTTTTTGCAGAATGTTTTCAAAATCCTGTCTGTCAAGGTCATTAAAACTCATCATTGTGTGGTAAATGGTTAAACAATTTTCAGCAGACGACATGGAAAAAGTCCTTGGAAGATGTGAATAATCTCTACCCATTATCACTCAAAGAAATTCTAGACTCACCCAAATTAAGAGCATTTACATGTGGCAAGTTGATTGAGGTTCAAATGGTAAAATTTTCTGTTTAAGGGAAGAAAACATAGTGCAACAATGGGGAAATGCTGGTTATTAGCATTTTCTCTTTTTCCCACGATGTTTTTAAATACATTCTAACTAAGGGTTATTAAAATTCGGGAGTATGTGGTTAAGGGCTGATGGTTGAAAAATTGACCAATTACCATACAATGCTGAGTTACAACAAACCTGGGGAATGAGCCATTTGAAAACATTTATGGGAAAAGGAGAAAACGCTGGTTACCAGCATTTTCTTCTTTTCCCACAAAGTTTTATATCTTCACAATTCCATCATTAGAGCCAATTTTGACATCTATCAACGCTTTCAATATGTACATGTCTATTTTGTTATTTAGTAAGGTATTTAATTCTTTACCAAACGCCAAAATTTTAGACTTGTCCAAATTGAAAGCATTTGCAGACGATAAAATAAATGTCCCTCAAGGTTTAAAATTGGTTTTTCAAAGGGTAGTAAAAATTGTGGGAAAAGGAAAAAATGCTGGTAACCAGCATTTTCTCCTTTTCCCACAATGTTTGCAAAAGGCTACTCCCTCAGAGTTCCCAAAAGTTGTGATTCTGTGGTAAAGGGTTAACTCAGGATGCATGTATAATGTTACGAGACAAGCGTAACGAGAAAGAAAACCAGCAACAAGCCTTTAACAATTAACAATATTTATTAATGAATAAAGACAAAAGAGTACAATAAGGGTTAAGTTTGAATGAAATTTTGACAATTTTTAATCTTAGAACAAGAAAGAGAATAAGTCCCTGAAAATTAAGAATTATGTTTAGACTACAAAAAGTATGGAATTTCTGGTTCCTAAAACCTAAATTAACAATAGTTTTAACTTGCAAATAGATATGAGCAACAGATCTATATCACAAGTTAAATCCAACACTTTTCACTAATTCTGTATCCTCAAAGCCACAAGTCTAACTTCAAAATCCAAATCTCACCAAGTAAGTCACTCCTATTTATATCAGCTTGGAAAATTCTAGATTAGTCTTTTCTAGAAAGATAACAACATGGATTGGTAAACAACTTGTTTACTAACAACCTGTTTCTAAAAATAACCACAATGAAAAAACCAATGAATGTTCTTTATATTTCTTGAATACTCTGTATATAGAGTGAAAGTGATAATGAAAACAGGTTACATGTATATCATATTTATATAACAATAAATATTTTGGTAAACAGAGAAATGGCTGATTACAGAAAATTTCTATTTTTATCACAATATGAATTACCCGATAAAGTGCCAAATAAACTCAGTGGACATTTTCAGTCTAGAATAAAACCCAGATAATTGCAATTTTGTCGTTGTTGTTCGTCTGCAGTATTTCAACAAAGCCGACGGTATAGATCAAAGATCAGACTGCTAGCTTTGTGCAGTCATATCAGCTATAGTCGTGAAAGGCACTTTAACCCTTTACCAAATGAGGAAATTTGAGACAAGTCCAAGTTTAAGCATTTGCAGATGAAAAAGTAGATTTGACTCAAAAGTTGAAAGTTGTATTGGAA
The DNA here is from genome assembly GCA_946811185.2 of Hippopus hippopus. NCBI lineage: Eukaryota > Metazoa > Mollusca > Bivalvia > Cardiida > Cardiidae > Hippopus > Hippopus hippopus. The sequence continues at coordinate 52,398,376 of OX328098.1, read as the reverse complement.
AGGATAGAAAACCTTGTAGGAAAAGGAGAAAATCCTGGTTACCAGCATTTTCTCCTTTTCCCACAATGTTTTCAAAAAGCTGCTGTCTCAGAGTCGTTAAAAGTCATGGTAAAGGGTTAAGGGTTCCCATTTATCTGAAGCCATTTGTAGGCAATGATGTGTTCAACCAGCTTTTTATACCACTAGTGTTCACAACTGTTGTCTATGCATATTCAGAATCATTTTTATGTTGATCCCCCCCCCCTTTAACCCTTTACCAAACCACAGGCCTTTGAAGCTCCATTGATCTACCACAGAACCCTAAAATTTTCCTTGGTCGATCATTGAACACTTGTAAAACATATTGGTGCATGGCCTGTATATATGACGGAATACTGAAATTTCATTAACTCTGTTACTATTAATAGCACTGTCGCCACTGCCTGTATGTTGTATACTATATAGAGGCAGTCTCACCAAAGTGCTATTTTTAGTAATGGTATCTGTTAATGAAAATCAGTATCCCGTGATAGAGGAATGGGGTTTCACTTGCCTATAACCGAACAAACTAGTGTTTTTATGTCTCCCCCCATCAGGGAGACATATTGTTCTTCTCCGTGTGTCCATCTGTCTGTCACAAATCGTGTCCGCTCTATAACTCGAAAACCTTTTAAGATATTTTGATAAAACTTCACACATTTGTAAAGCACCATGAGATGAAGTGTCATGCACAAGAACCATAACTCTGGCTTGTTAAATTTTTGAGTTATTTCCCTTTGATTATTTTCCTTACTCATTTTACGTACGATTTCGTGTCCACAATAGAAATCTGGGAGAAAATGTTATTAACTTTGTCATGGATTATTAATCCTTCTGACACCAAAAACGGGGGAGACATCTGTTTTGTTTTTTTTTTGTAGAAAAACAAGTTCTAGTATTGGGTCTATATCTCTATTGAATTTGCTTGGCCAGTTTCAGTTATTTGATAAGCAATAGATCTGGAAACATTTTTTATTACATCCACTGGCGGAAGGCCAGCAAGCTTATGTCATGGCCCTGTGTCTGTTATGGGTCCATGCGTGTGTTAACTTTTATTTCAAACATCTCTGAAACTATCCATCCAATTTTTACCAAACCTCACAGAAATGATTCTGAAATGGTCCTCTCCAGAATTTTTTGAAAGAATTTGATTCCTGTAAAAACTGGTTGCCATGGTAACAAAACTGAAAAATATTGAAAATCTTCTTGTCTGAAACCGTAAGGCCTAGGGCTACCAAATTTAGCATGTAGCTTCATCTAATGGACCTCTAATAAATTTCTTCAAAGTATAGCCCTTGGGCCAAAATTTGCCCTGCTGGAGGGGTTTACAAGTTTTACATAGGCTTATATAGAGGTCTTCTGGTTCTAAACCATATGGCCAAGGGCTTTTAAATTTGGCATGTAGCTTCATCTATTACACTTCTACCTAGATTCTTCAAATTATAACCCTAGGGCCAAAATTGGTCAGTTGTGGGGACCACAAGTTTTACACCGGCTTATATAGTGAAAACTTTAAAAATCTTCTGGTTGTAAACCATATGGCCTAGGACTACCAAGTTTTGTATGTAGCTTCACCTAATGGACCTTTATTAAGATTCTTCAAATCATAGCCCTGGGGCCGAAATTGGCTCTGTCCGGGCCTTACATGTTTTACATGGAATTATATTTTGAACTCGTAAAAAAATCTTATTGTTCCCTACCATAAGGCCTCCAGCTACCAGATTGAGCACGTAGCTTCATCTAGGGAATTAGTTCAAAATTAAGCCCTTGAATTGAAATAAGCCCCACCTCTCATGTTTTACAGGGGTTTTATATTGAGGAAACTTTGAAATCATCTTGTTTGCAACCATACAACCTACACCTGTATTATTTGGTATGTGGCTGTATCTTGTGGACCCCTACCAGGATTCAAGTAATTTTAGCTGTATGGCCACACCCTGGGGTCACAACTATCACATGGGCTTTTATAGAGAAATTAAGATTTGTAAGTCTTCTTGTTTGAAACCATTTGGCCTAGAATTGTAATAGTTGATGTCTATGGTTTGTACATATTAGCCAGTGGAGAGATAAAGGGCTTTCATGATAACCAGCATTTTCTGCTTTTCCCAGGATTTTTTCTACCCTTTCAAAGACAAATTCCATCATTTGATCCACACCTGGTTTGTTTTCTACAAATGTTTTTGAATTGGACAATGCTAAAATTTGTTCGTATCATAAAGGGTTAACACATGTGAAATTGCAATACTATCGAAAGCAGCATAGAAAAATCTTATTCTGATTGGATAAATCCAGTCATAGGAAGATTCTATATTACCAATTGTCTTCTGAAAAAATTTTGTAGTAGACTGCCTTGACTCCATCCTTTCTAAATAAGGATCAACAATAAAATGTAAGGGTTGTACATCAATACTTTTAAAAACTTTCTGGCAAAAGGAGAATAAGCTCATAATGTGCAATTTCTTCACTAACTACCATGTTTTCAAAAGTGATCTTTTATAAGAAAACAAAAGTTTGTTTGCAGAAAGTAGCATGCACATGTAAATACTATATGAAATATTCATGACATATATTTATTGTATCAAATTATTAATTTCTAGCAGTTTGTCTTTTTCTCAAATGTTTTGAAATTGCCATGGAAGCAAAGCTGTTTCCCTGGTAATTAAATTGTCAGTGAACAACTTTTTGAAAACATTTTGACAAAAGCTTATACATGTATTTAGTATTTGTATTTGAGCAAATCTTTTCAAGGTAAAAAAGTAAGCAATTTTTGAGAGTGATAAAAATAAGTTTAGCAGAATTTTCTTCACATAGGTGTGAAATAAATACATTTAAACCAAAACTATCTTTTAATGCTAACAGCTTTACGCATCTAAAGAGTATTAACAAATTTTTACTAGCTTGGCTGTTTTTGAAGAAAACATTGAGGATTATATTGTCATGGCCCTGTCATCTTTTGTGTCATCGTAGTCATTGGGAAAACTTGGACATTTTCAAATGTCTCTGTTATTGCTGAAGATGTGGACTTCAAACTTAGGCTTGTTGTTCACTTTGAACCATTATCAAACTATCCCATGTTTGAACATCCCATAGAAAAGAGGCATTTGAAAACATTGTTGGAAAAGGAAAAAAAATGCTGGCAACCTGCATTTTCTCCTTTTCCCACAATGTTCTCTATTCTTACAAAGATAAATCATATCATTTGAGCATCATGCAATTTGTTGACTGCAAATACTTTCACTTTGGACAAGCTTCAGATTTTGTCATCTGGTACAGTTAAGATATTGATGCCAAACTTGGGCTTGTTGTGCACATTTAAAAGAAGGCACTTGTGACCTGGTGTTTGTAGGTTCAATACCTAGGTGAGGTAACCTTTCTATCCGCCAATTTTTCTGCTCTCACCTCTGATGCATGTGAGAAAAGTAGCCAGTGGCTCGGAAAGAAAGTTGTGCCAGTTCTCATGTGGGAAAGCCAGGAGAGGCATGCGTAGGTGCACTGACCGCTGTGATATGATCTAAGCTATTAAAACAGCATTAAACTCTAATACAAACACTCAAGCAAAAGGAGAATCCATTCTAAAAAAACAGGTAACTCAAAATACATTTGACAGAGTTATGCCCCTTTTTTCAACCTAAGTTCACTTAACTCTGTACCACATAACCATGAGTTTTAACGACCCTTAGGAAAAAGCCTATTGAAAACAATGTGGGAAAAGGAGAAAATGCTGGTAACCAGCATTTTCTCCTTTTCCCATATTGTTTTCTACCTTTCCACAAACAAATTTCAATTTTTGAGTCACATCCATTTTGTCGTCTGCAAATGCTTTCAATTTGGACAGGTCTAAAATTTGTCGTTTGGTAAAGAGTTAAAAAGCAACAGAAGCAGGGTGTTGATACTCACATGCGGTCCTCTGGTTGTTATTTCTGAAGCACAATACATGTAATTGAACCTATGTGTTATCGATGTATTATATTTTTATGCAATAAAGATCATTTTATTTTAGCTGACTAATTAGTTATGATTTTGCATCTCTCAAAGCATTTTGTTATTTCTTATAATTCTCGGACCCTTTTCGGTAACCAGCATTTTCTCCTTTTTCCACAATGTTTTCCTGCCCATGATCACTTAAACCAGAGATCGTGTGGTAAAGGGATAAGGGTTAGCGAATAAATATGTATGTACTGATCATTCATCCTGTATAGTCTGGTCTAAATATACACTGTCTGGAAAAGCAAAGTATCTTTGTATGTACAATGTACACAGGTCTACTTCACTACTGACAAAACGCTCATTTTCCTAAATTCAACGAGTGTAAAGACCGATGCCTACCTATACTAGCATATTCACCTTTCTTGTGGATGTATGAAAGAAAAGATCGTTTGCTAAAGGATAAAGAGAAGACCTTTATGAGTTACCACAGGAGTTTGCACTGTGCTATAAATAGAATATTCAATTGCCGTATACATTACAAGCCCATATTGCGCCACATTGCGCGACCTGAATCGCATTATATCTTGGGATTTCAATGAAAGATGTGAAAATTTCAGTAAATTATGAAATTTAGATGATAGAGAAGCAAAATCGGAAAAAAAAAAAAACATTTCAGCAAACGGAGAACTTGCTCATTTTCATCATTTCCTCCCGTTATTACAAATTATTTAAGCCTTCTATAGATAGATTAGTAGGCTAGATCTAATTACAAAGGCATCGAACGGCTCGCAACAATGGCTTGATTGATTGTATAGTTTTAAACGCGTTTTCAATCTTGTTTCACTTTTCTAGAGGCAACAGGTACACCTATCAATTTAAGTTTTTTGCACCTGCGCTTCGCCGCGCCATTTCAAAGCCACAGTAATAGACAAAGAAGTAAAATAAATGTGGGGCTTTCTTCATTCTTCAGCAAAATACAAAAAAAAACAATTCGTGTCTAAATTGAAAGCAGATGAAGGCGATATTTCGAATAGCCTACAGCTCATCTCAAAGGATTTTTCTTAAATTTGATAGGGTAAAAAGCATTGAGGCAAAAGGAGAAATTGCTAGTTAAAAGCATTTTCTCCTTTGCCAACGATGTTCTTTTCCACAGGCTTTTTTTTTTTTTTCTTCAATAACGGGATGGTTTGGTAAATACTTAACACATCAGTCGACATTTTTCAGAAGTCGCAAGATAAAGGTTACTACTTACAAGCTGATAAAGAGAAAATAGCTGATAACTGACCGACATTCAATTTAATACGTGTTTACAGCATGCAGACGGTATTTTCAATAGTCCGCTAGATCTTTTGAAAAGACTGTGACAAAAGGCAAAACTCCTTATATTAATGCAGAAAAGAAAAGGGAACACCAAGCGAATATTGTTGTAAACAACAACGTGCAATATTGTGCAATGATTCAGCTCGTCTGTCATAAACTTGCCTTTTTTTAAAACATGAAATTTTCTAGTCTAACACCAGAACTGAACACAGGCTTTATTACGAGGGGATTAAACACAACTCAAATATAGCTGAATAAAACGTCGTTTAAGCCACTTTTCAGCTTCGAGCGAAGAAAAATGGAGGCAGTTGGAAAACAATGAATTAACGGGGCAGCGAACGTTTTGAGTATATTGCGCTCTTGTTGCTATTTTTAGATGTGACATATATTGCATGACTGATATAGCGTTATAAATATGAAATGGTCGAGATACTTTTATCATTTCTCGAGATGTAACGAAAGATTATGGTTATACTGTCCAAAGAGTAGATTTATTTCAAATTCAATAAACGATTTTGAGACTAAAGCGATCATATGAGGGGAAGAGGTAGAGCGCGTGGCGGGGCCGGTCGCGGTCGAGGGAGAGGTGGACGCAGGGGAGGTAAGTACTGTCAGCTTTCAAACAGTTGTGCAATACTTCTCTTTCTTTTTCCTCTCTGAATTCGAGCTGACTTCAAGAGTTTCTGATAAGACCTCAAAAAGTTCTCTCTTTTTTTTATTTGAGACATTTTAATTTTTTTCAACCCACTCAAAATTGAAAGCAGACGACAAATTAAATGCGTGTCAAATGAAGGGATTTATTCTTAAAAGGGTGGCAAAGAATTTGGAAAAAAAGGAGAAATGCAGGTTCCCCCGGGTATTTCCAAAAGCATATTTCTCCAGAGTTTTAAATCGTGATATTTTGGTAAATAAGAACCCAGGTGTTGCGATTTTTTTGGTCCAGAATGTCTTAGCAAGCCGACAGTGTATATCAAAGATCAGACTGCACGTGGTGTCCGTGGTTGTGAGGTAGAGCGTCGGCCTCGTAACCAAAATGTCCCGAGTTCGATACCCGGGAGCGGGTGTCAACTTTGGGATTTTTCATTGGCCCACACATTCGGCGCGAGTACTGATGTAGTTCCCAGGAAGCAGAATCGAGAGAGATTAGTATAAGTTGTAAGAACTTGTTTCTCAGTCGATGTAAAACAAATATGTTTAAACTAAACTATACTGCACTTTTTGTGCAGTCTGATCGTGATCTACGCTGTCTGCAAAAGCAACTGTAATACACTGTAAGGGTTGAATAGACACTCAAAGTACTGTCTGTTTGATTGACCTGAGTATTGCAACCTTACTGTTATGACAAAAACCTGTTAAACGGTGTGGTCTGGATCCAAGATTAGACTACATAGAATATGCAGCCTGATCCATACGATCTTACGTTTCCTTTAAAACTTTACCAAATTACAAAATTTTGCACTTGACCAAATTGTAAGCATTTGCAGAGGACAAATTAAATGTTGCTTTGATTGTGAATTCTGTAATTGATAGGGTAGAAAATAATGTAGGAAAAAAAGAAAATGCTATCCAGCATTTTCTCCTTTTCCCATAATGTTTTCAAAAAGGATTCCTCAGGGTCCTGAAAATTCAGGATTGTGTGGTAAAGAGTTAGTAGTGTGTAAACTCTACCAGACAAATTAGTTTCAGACTTTGTTGAAATGTGAAAATTTTCGTAGATGACTAATTAAATGGGGATTTTCTTTAAAAGCATAGAAAACATTTCAAAGCAAGGTCATATCATTTGATCTACACACATCTTCAAATGCTTTGAGTTTGGAATATTCTACAGTTGTGCCATCTTGTTAACTCTTTCAGCGCCAAATAAATAAACTCTACCTCTTTCGACAGCTCTAAATACGATCCATTGAAACTTACAAAGATTTTGATTGTATAGGCTTGACTACACAAGCAGATGGTATAGATCAAAGATCAGACTGCATGTTCTGTGCAGTCTGATCTTGATCTATGTCATCTGCAAAAGCCACTGTTTTCGCCTATGGCTCGAGGGTTAATAGAGAATTAATATTACAAATGATTACTCTGGGCATATAGACTACATGTATGTGAAATAAAAACTTCTGTAACCACAATTTCTCCATTTGCAACAAGACTAATTCTATACCCTATGACAAAATTTCCTACTTGTCCAAATTCAAAATATTTGCCAGTGGTAAAACAGATGTGACCCCAAAATTGAAATTTGTCCTTGACTGGGTAGAAAACATGATGGGAAAAGGAGAAAATGCTGGTTACCAGCATTTTCTCCTTTTCCCATAATGTTTTCAAAGGTCTTTTTCTCTAGGGGTGGTTAAAACTCAAGATTGCGTGGTAAAAATTTAGCATAGTCTCTTGGAAGTAACAAGATATACTTGAGAGGTGTTTTGAGAAGATGGGGTTTAATGCATCTCTGCATTATACCAAACATGTCATCGTATAATTATGGATCCACAAAATTCATTTTGTCCAACAGTCAACTGAATTATGAGGTAGAATGATCCTTTAACATGCAGAAAATTTACAAATATCAAATAATTTCAACCCAAGTTAGCCTGTGCAGACTACACAGGCTGACATGAGTTGATACTATTTGCACATGCATGAAACCCCATTTTTTACAGAGCATGATTCACTTTCTTTACAGGTGCGAGGTCAGGGAATAGACAAGTACGGGAAAATACTGATGATATCACAAGCAACAGAGAGCTTGATGTCAATAAGAATGTGACCGACTATTTTCTCGGTAATGCCAGTGTAGACCAGCATTATGAAGCCCAAGCGAGGAACAAAGATCGGTATACTGCAGGAATGGTGGTGTTGAAAAAGAATGGTGTAGAGGTGGCACAAAGTACGTACTTGCAGGAAATATATTTGAGCCATGCTCTGTAAAAAGGGAGCTTAATGCATCTGTGAAAGTATCGACCCAGGTCAGCCTGGGCAGTCTGCGCAGGCTGACCTGGGCCAAAACTTTTCACTATTGGTCAATTTTCTGTAAACTCAAGGACCAGTGTACGTCGTGATTAAGTCAGTTGTTAAAAAATGTGGCTTATTTGGATCAATGGTAATGTGATCGCTTGCTTGGTATCATGCATCACGAAGATGCATTTAGCCCCCTTTTGCCAGAGCATGGTCATTTCTTTTTAACTCTTTATCAAAGGACAGAATTTTAGACCGGTTTCAAATTCAAAGTATTTGCATGTCATCAAACTAAAAGTGAAATTTGGATCATTACCTAAATGTAAATGCCAGTGTCTTATGTTTCTGTTTTACCATCTATACCATTGAACCGGGGGTCCTGCATGGCCCAGTGTAGGACTGGTAACCTGGAGGTGCTAGGTTTGAGCCTTACAAGAAGCACTGGATTTTACGTTGGTACCTCAGAGCTTAAGCTACGTACAGGTGAAAAAAAAGGACATACATGAATATGCAAGCTGTCACTATAATATTTCTGAAATAAAGTCTTTAATAATTCTTGAATGGCATTAAACACCATTCAGTCAATCGATCAATTGAACCATCTTTCAGATGCCAGAATAAGAGCACTTGCAGCAGCCTGGGCAAGGCAAGATCATGGCTTTGCTGAAACACTTCTGCGGGACAGAGACTATTTCGGAGTTAACGAGGTCCTAAAAGCACTTTCATTGTTAGATTCTGGGCGTCAGATAAGGGTTTTAGAGAAGAAATTAAAGCGTCTGCAAGTTGGATCCGGGAAAGTTAATCCAAAGACTCTTGGTAAACTGAAGTCAGATATAGATAACCTCACAAAGAACAAACCATCGGTAAGTTTAACTAGGGTTTGATACAACTCTTTATCTAGCAATCCTGTTTTTCTATGACCATACAGTACAATTCTCATGTTTTTTTTCCAAAAGTCAACAGGAGGTGACGGACCAATTTGTCCACAGTACATTTTACTACAAAGGTGATCTGTGAGATTTTGTCATCCTGATTTTTTAAAACCATACAAAATAAAGAAGAAAGCTTTTTAAACCAGTTGAGTAAAACGGAGAAAATGCTTGTAAATGGCAGTTACTCCTTTTTCCACAATGCTTTCAAGAACAAATACAAGAATAATCATTTAAGCCATGTTTTATTATTGTCTGCAGATACTTTTGAAAAGAACGGGCCTAAGTCCTTGTAGTCTGTTTATAAGTAAAAATCATGAGATCATCAGTGAAGTAAATTAAATCAAATGGCAAGAATATTAACCCTTTATCACACAATCCTGAGCTTTAGCAACCCTGAGGAAGACAGCTTTTGCAAACATTGTGGAAAATGGAGAAAATACTGGTAACCAGCATTTTCTCCTTTTCCCACTATGTTTTCTATCCTTCATAAATAAATTTTTGGGTCACATTTATTTCGTCACCTGCTAGAGCTAATGCTTTCAATCTGGACATATCTAGAATTTTGTTGTTTTGTAAAGGGTAATTTGTATGAGCCCCTGCAGTGTTAGTTTTCATGAAGAACGCTAGTATTTTTTCTGAATCAAAGTACTGGCACTCAAATGATTGGTTCACTTATGGCTAAAAATCAGCCAGATAACTTAATGTTATTTTTAATATCATATGCAGCATGGATCAGCAAGTGGTGCTGTGTGTAAATATGTGAAGAGATGGGCGCGACAGTTTACTAAAGATGAGCTGGAGTTCTACGCTCTGCACTTTCCCAAAGAACCCTGGCAAAAGTTAGCTGATATCTGCCATTTACATCCAACAGAGGTAACTGATTTATGTAAAGTTCTCTACAAAATGGCTTGCAACACGCGAAAAGGGGCATTCGGACATTTGCGGAATGCGCAGGCTGATCCGGGACGACACTTTACGCAAATGTCCGAATGCCTCTTTTCACGTGTTGCTGGCCAAATACGAGTCTGTGAAAGGGGGATTTAATGCATCTGCAAATATTATTGACCCATGTCAGCCAGCGCAGCCTGCATAGGCTATTTGCAAATTTTCTGCATATCAAAGGACCATTCTACCTCCAGACTTGGCCAATTGTTAGACTACACAGATTTTATGGATCCATAATTATGTGAGGGCTAGCTTAGTATAATGCATTACAGATTTTACTAAACCCCTTTGCTAGAGCATGGCTCATATATAGATCTATAATGGCAGACATTTGGACAGAAGAAGGTGAAGGGATGGTGGGTGGGGGAGAGGGAGAGTTCTACTTTCTACACTTTCCAACAGAACAAAAGTAGGCAGATATGTGCCATTTACATCCAACATACTGGTATATGTAGGTGAATCATTGAGGTTCACTTCTTTTGATGATACTAAGAGAGAGAGAGAGTGAGTTTCACTTCTTTTGATGATACTGAGAGAGAGAGAGAGAGAGAGAGAGAGAGAGAGAGAGAGAGAGAGAGAGAGAGAGAGAGAGAGAGAGAGAGAGAGAGAGGGAGGGAGGGAGAGAGAGAGGGAGGGAGGGAGAGAGCTTATATAGCACTATCTAGATAGAGTAGTAGAAAACATGTCAGCTGTTTCTCTTTTAAAGGATTTCCCTGAGCTACCCTGGTTTTTGCCTTTCTGTTTTGGAGGTAGCGCGCCGGAAGGATCTATGGTCGAAAAATGTCGAGAACTAACAGCAGAGAATATAAATGACCTTCTTGTAGAATATCCAATTCCATATGCCCATTTAAAGAGCCATATAAATTCTTTAACTGAAGAATCAAAGGCAAGAGTTGCAGCAAATGAGCATAAATTGGACACAGTACTTTGGTAAGTTTTTAATTTTCATATCACTATATCCCTTTAACTCTATACACATAATGACGACTTTTACCAATTTCGAGAAAGATGACTTTGGAAAATATTGTGGCAAAAAGAGAAAATGCTGGTAACCAGCATTTTCTCCTTTTCCCACAATGTTTTTTTACCCTATCAAAGGCAGCGTCCACAATTTCAGCCACATTTGATTTGGCCTCTGTACATGCTTTTGGTATGGACACGTCTAAAATTTTGTCTTATGGAAAAGGGTTAACTCTTTAACAAACAACACAATTTTGGACTATACCAAATTGAAAGCATTGCAGACAAAAAAAAATTGTAACTCAAATGATGATGTCTGTCTTTGATAGGGTAGAAAATATTGCGGAAAAAGTAGAAAATGCTGTTTACCAGCATTTCTTCCTTTTCCCACAATGTTTTCAAAAGCTCTCTTATGAAGGATCGTTAAAACTGGGGATTGTGTAGTTAAGGGCTTACTCTTTACCAAACGATTAAATTCTAGACTTAGCAAATTGAATCATTGGCATGTTTTGCATATTTTGTGCAGTCTGATCTTGATCTACTCCGGCTGCAAAGGCAACTTTGTGAAAGGTGCTTTAACCCTTTACCACACAATCCCGAGTTTTCACGAGCCTTTGAAAGAAGCCTTTTGAAAACATTGTGGGAAAAGGAGAAAATGCTGGTAACCATCATTTTCTCCTTTTCCCACAATGTTTTCTTCCCTTCCTTAAACAATTTCAATTTTTTAGTCACATTTATTTTGTTGTCTGCAAATGCTCTCAATATGGAGCAGTCTAAAATTTTGTCGTTCTGTAAAGAGTTAAGAGTTAATTAATATTTTGATCTGCCCATTTAGGTGGTATGAAGACCTCAGATGTAGTGAAGTGGACAAGGTCATTTCGGAACGTGTGCAAGCAGGAAGTGAGGTCACACTGTCTAATGGAAAGCTTCTGGAGCGCCTATTAACCATGAAAATGTATCGTGAAAACATTCCATTGTCATTGTCCTACCCATTTGAGTACCAGTCCACGGAGCCAGATGAAACCAAGGCGCCCTTTTACAAGGATCTAGTATCATTGGCACAGACAAAAATCAATGATATAAGGTTTGCTTATAACTTTTTGGATAGTTTTATAGAGTAATAATAATATCTTAGCTTTTTCAATGCAATCAAAGCTATTCTAGCGGTCACTTCTATTAGGCAGCCACTTGTATAAAACTACAGTTCTCTTAACTCTTCTAAAGAGCACTACATTTTGGACTTGCCTATATTGAAAGTGTTTGTAGACGACCAATAATGTGTGGCCCAGGATTTGCTTTTGAATGGGTAGAAAACAGTGTGGGAAAAGGAGAAAAGTTTGGTTACCAGCTTTTTTTCAAAAGCTCTAACCTATGTTAGCTGCCATTTGTATTATACGGACACTTGTATTAAACAGCTATTATCTTTACTCTTAGCAGACGACAAAATTTTAGACTTGCCCATTTTGAAAGTAGTTGAAGACAACTTATTGAATGTTGGTGAAATGATGAATTTTGCCTGTGCCTTTGTAGAAAACATCGTAGAAAAAACAGATATAGCTAGTTATCAGCATTCTTTCCTTTTACCACAATGGTTTCAAAAGCCTTCTTCCCTGATACCCTGGATTATAGGGAAGAGTTTCTAATGTGAGTTTCGTATACATGTATGTTTCTCCCTCTGTCAAACAGCAGAGCCCCTGTAGCTCAGTCGGTAGCATGCAGGACTTGAGAACAGGGGTCGTGGGTTCGATCCCTGGATTGGCCAATTTCTTTCTGAGGATTGATGATAGTCATTGCAACAGGATTCGTTCCTCTCCCACCACTGATCATCGTCTCAATGATGGTTATGTGGGAAAACAGCCAGTAGCTTGGAAAGAAAATTGTGCGGAGTACTGGTAAAAGAGACTCCAGGAAAGCATGGATAGGTGCACTGGCCACCACGATATAACTGAAATAATGTTGAAAATGGCGTTAAACACCATACAATCAATCAATCAATCAACCCTCTGTCAAACAACCACTTGCCTTTAAAGTTCAGCATTGACTGGTCCCTTGGCTACATAATGATAATACATATCTCTTTAACAGACAACAAATGTTACATGTTTCCATATTGAAAGCATTGCAAATAACTTATCATAACAGAAATTATGAAAGTTTTCTTAGAAAGGGTAGAAAACATTGTGGGAAAAGGAGAAAATGTTACATTGTATGTTAATATATTTAAAAGACACACCAGAATTCAAGCCTGTAATTATTTTTGCAGCTTATCCCTGGAGGCCCCGATTGTTGTACTTGGTGACGCATCCTACTCCATGGATGTTGCCATAAGAACCAGTACCATCATTGCAGGATTGCTGACTGCCATGACGTCAGCAAAACTTGTCTTCTTTGATGATGAATACCGACCTGCACCTTACTTACCAAAAACAATCGAAGAGGTACGGTTTCATTTTTTGATTAATTTTCATCTTGTATCCTCATATTTTGGTAAAAACAAAAGAAGTTTTTTCTTTCTAAGAAAGTAAAACTATATTTCTGTATGCTCAACGCCATTTTAACTCTTTACCACACAACAAAATTTTAGGCTAGTCCAAACTGACAGTATTTGCAGACGACAATTTATATGTGCACCAAATGATTGGGTTTGTTCTTAAAAGGTTAGAAAACATTGTGTGATAAGGAGAAAATGCTGGTTATCAGTATTTTCTCCTTTTTCCATAATGTTTTCATAGTCTTATTTCCCAGGGTTGTTAAAACTCGGAATTGTGTGGTAAAGGGTTAAGCAGTATGTCAGCTGTATCACGGCGGCCAGTGTGCCTGTCCATGGGCTTGGAATTTATTTAACTCTTTATCACAAGACAAAATTTAAAATTTGTCCATTTTGAAAGCACTTAAAGGGGACAAATAAAATGTGTCTCAAATGATGGGAATTCTCTTTGAAAGAGAAAATATTGTAGGAAAAGGAGAAAATGCTGACTACTAGCATATTCTCATTTTTCCACAATGTTTTCAAAAGCCTTTATCTCTAGGTTGGCATAACCCAGGATTGTTTGGAAACAGCTAAACAGTATTTCACCCAACACTCTTTTGAAGTCACTGGCTGCTTTCTTATATAACTCTTGATAAAACAAAAAAAAATGAGACTAGTCCAAATTGACAGCATTTGAAGACGACATGAGACTCAAAATTTGAAATTTTGTTTTCGGGTAGAGTAATATAATTTCATTCCCTGCTCAATTACAGGTGTTACAGCTAGCCGTGGACACAAGGCTCGGTGGTGGGACCAGCCCAGTGAACAGCTTACTTCCATTTTACGAGAAGAAGGAAGTTGTGAAGACATTTATCATAGTGACGGACGAGGAGGAAAACGGTACATATGAACACATGTGGTGAGTTGGTTCTCTGTGACATTTCAAGGGTGTATGCAGGGCCAATATTCTCCTGCCATTCCTGATACTTTTTTTGTCCAATTGTGAAGAATTTTCTCAATTTCAGAGTAACATGATCCTTGAATGGCTAACCGAAAAATAGTTTAGCCAATCTGAAATTGTGTTACTTTCTAAATGTAGAGTAAGACTGAGAATACAAATCAGAATAATTGGTGAATACAGGCCCTGAATTTTAGAATCATTATGCAATCAAAATTTAAAATAATGTTCAACCCTTAAATAAACAAAAGCACTGCATGCTAATGCCAACCCTCAGTTGTGATTGCTTGATTTTCAGTGAAAATTCTGAGTCAAATAGGGGCATAACTATGTCAAAGATACTTTGACAGTTAGCTGCCCATGTTTTATACGTTTCCCTTTTGATAGTTAACAACTTGTCCTAGTTTGAAGTAAACATCTTTAGTACTAACAGAGATATTATAAAATGTCAAAGTTTTTGCATGATGACAGTCAGACGACGATGCCAGGGCTATGACAATACCTTGGCATTTTCACCGAAAACAGCCGACTTAATAAATGAGTATTCATAGTCAGAGAAAAGATGCAATTTCCAGGGGCATTTTTACCAGTATATTGCACTTCAAAGCAGACAGTGTGGATTATGGGTCAGACTACATATTGCCACAGTGTGACCTTGAACTATTGAAAGGGGCAGTGACATTATTCCATACATGGTGCTGGGATATTAGAACTAGTGATTGGTAGCATTTATGAGAAAAAATAAAGCTAGGCATACTAGATTAACCCTCTACCATACAATTCTGTGTTCAAATGATCCTGAGAAGCAAGACTTTTGAAAACATTGTAAGAAAAGGAGAAAATGCTTAAAATGTTTTCTACCCTTTGAAAGAACAATGTTATCAAGTGAGCTATATATATAATTTGCCATCTGCGGAGGCTTTTAGTTTTGACTAGTCTAACATTTATAATTTTGAATCTTTCTGTTTCAGGTTTGACGATTTATTTCAAAAGTATTACGATGAGATTTACCCTGCCAATTTAGTGTTTGTGTCCTTCTTAGCTAATCAGCATAGCCAAGGTGAAATGGTTAGCAAGTTAAAAAATAGGTCATTCATTCCATTACAATTTAAATTAAATGGCTCCAGGCCTGATCTTACAAAACTGGATAAGCTATTTGGAATGTTAAATGCGGAATCATCTACATTCGAGGACGACTTAACTGAAATCGAGAGAAGGGTCAAAGAAGATGGATTACAGAGAGTGTTTGAATCATTACATTTGTGACCCTGGAACTCTGGTTTTTTGTGGAGTACACTTTGTGACTTGCAGTGTTCATTTTTTGTGGAGTACACTTTGCGACCTAGCAGTGTTCGTCTTTTTTCACAGAGTACACGTGTGACCCTGAAGTGTTCATTTCTTTCAGAGTAGGCTACAAAGTGCCATGATTATAATATCTAACTTACAGACAACAAAATTTCAGATTCATCTGAATTGAGAGCATTTGTAGACAACAAACATAATTTTATTCAAATGATGTTTTTCTGTGAATAAAAAACATTGTAAGAAAAAGCAAAAATGCTGGAAAAATACCAGTATTTTCTCCTTTTTCCATGATGTTCTCAAAAGCTTCCTGTCTCAGTGTCAAGCGATGTAAACACCGTTGAAAAAGGAGAAAATGATGGTAACCAAGGGGCTTTTTCCTTTCCCACGAGGATTTGGGGAAGGGGGGGGTGTGTGTAAGGTAAAGAATGAAATTGCATATTCTCTGCATCATGTGTCAAACATATTCATGCAAACATCTTTGGAAGATTTTATATGTGTCCATACTAGGAAATGTGTGGAGTAGGTCAGAAACCTTAAAGAGGCAATTTTTGTTTTTTTGGTTTTTTCTTGTTGCAAATGAAATTTTCTATGTTAAACACAGGTAAATACAACATAAGATGCCTTTGTTTACTTTTCTGAATACAAGTGGAAAGACTCGTACATACAGTAAATACAAATACTTCTTGGTAAATTGTTCTGAATAGCCTCTCTAAAGGGGAGGGGGGAGAAATGATTAACTCTTTACCGAAGTAAAACATTTTAGAATTGTTCAAATGAAAAGTATTTACAGAAGATAGTTTTAATGTAGATCAAATGATGGGATTTGTTTTTGAAAGCATACAAAACTTTGTATGAAAAGGAGAACATGGTGGTGATCAGTATTTTCTCCTTTCCACACAACTTTTGTCTCAGGAGGCACTTGGGATTGTTTGGTACAGGTTTAACCCTTAGGCTGCTAAGCAGGAGTCACTGACCTTTTGTGGAAAGTGTAGATCAAGATTAGACTGCACAGAACATGCAGTATGATCTTGGATCTACACTGTTGTCATGGAGAAATTTTTCTCCAGAAAAAAAAAAAGTTTGGATCTACACTGTCTGCTACTTTGTAACATGTTCTGGCCATAACAATGATGGAAAAGCAGTATTTTGGATGTTTTTCCTAACTGAAATGGTTCATTATATCAATTCAGTGCTCTGAGGGTTAAAATAATGAAACAACATGATATCTGCAAACATGATACAAAACATGAGAATTTTAAAAAGATGTGAAAATGATGTGAAAAATACGAGGGATGTCCCAAAACTCCGTGACAAATTGAATAAAAGGGCCATTTTTAGCGTCAGGATATTCTTTTTCGCATATTTCATCTACGAAGATCTTATTTCACTTTATATTAAGTCTCCAATAAAACATTAGCTTTATTCTTAATTTAAATGTATATAATTGATAAGCAGGTGTCCTTTTTCAGTGCACATCTATTTATCTTTATATGTTTCTGTGTGAACTCAAATCATGCACAAATATTTTCAATATTTGATGTACTTTCTGCTAAATATCACGGAGACGTCTTTTTGTGATACATGAACATCATCACAGGAAATTTGTGGTATTCAGGCTACAATTTTCTTATTTGTAAAGATTTTTGTGTGATTATTCAAACATATGTCTTGATTATATGCATTAAAAACATATATGAAAATTGAATTTGTAGCATTTCATATTCTTTTGTTAATGAAATTGTTATGGAGTTTTGGAACAACCCTCGTACAATGTATTCCGAAGACCCTCTGTTAAACTTTTTGAAAAATTGTTTGCCAAGTAATCGTTTTAAACAATTTAAACAATAGAAAGGGAACATTGAAAGAAAATAATGCTGCTGCTGCTGCTGCTAATAATAATAATAATAATAAAAGCAACATGAACAACAACAACAAAAACAAATGAGCCATATTCTGGCAAAAGGGGGTTTAATGCACCTCCATGATCCATCATGCTAAGCAAGACATCACATAATTATGGATACATAAAATTATTTTGTCTAAAGCTGACCAATTCCTGAGGGAGAAGTGTCCTTGGACATGCAGAAAATTGACCAATAGCAAAAGGTTTTGACCCAGGTGAGCCTGCGCATACTGTGCAGGCTGACATGGGTCAATACTTTTGGCTGATGCTTAAGCCCATTTTCAAAGAGCATGGCTCAAAATGTATATGAAAATATGTTAACGACTTTAACTCATTTTACAAATATGCAACAGTTGTCGTACATGTAAGTAATTCATAAATCACATTTTTGATGAGTCGATCCAAAATAAAATAAGACGGCAGACGACAAATTAGTTTTAGCTCAAATGTGGAGATTTGTGTTTGAAAAAGTAGAAAGACGCTGTCAGAAATGGACGAATGCTGGTTGCCACTGTTTTCACCTTTTCCTATAATGCTTTCAAAGGCCGTTTTTTTTAAGTGATTAACTAAAGGACAGTTTGGCAAATGGGTAAAACTCTTCTTAAAATGAGAAGAATCCCTTTTATTTTTTCACTAAAACTTGCTCCTACCCGTAAATCTTAGGGCTACCAAATTTGGATCACTTCTAGATTTGTTCAAAATTTAGCCCTTGGATAAAAAATTAGCCCTGCCTCAAGGGTCTTATGTTTTAAAGTGACTTTACACTGAAGAAAATTTGAGGATCATTTTGTTTATAACCATACTGCTTAGACCTGTATTATCTGGCATGTAGCTTTATCTTGTGGACCTCTATCAGGATTCAAGTCAGTTAATTTGGCATTTTCGTCTTTTCTCTGTCACACTTTTTTTTCTTTGTTTTCTTTCTAAAAGGCCATGATTTTAATCATTACAAAACAGCCTTATGTCATGGCAAACTAAATAAAACCAATTTCTGAATAGGAAGAAGGACTTGGATGGTCAAGAAATAACGATTATTGCTAGAAAATGGCAAAAAATTGCCTGTGGCAAAGTGGGTTGAGAAAAATTGACCATTTTGCATAGGATAAATTCTACATGTAACCCTAAATTTGTCAATTTTTTATTGCTAAAGATGATATTTGAAGTTGGAGAATACTTACCCATATGTTAATTTCAATATCCAACCACAGACAACTTTTTAATCATTGTTGCAAATATTCAAGTCAAGAACATTAACACATTTTCATCACATACAAACATACGAGAAAGTACATGAAAACAAATATATTTAAAACAAAAAAAAAATCATAATTAATGTAGATTTGAACAATTGTAACCAAAACATGCTTTGGCGTTAGCATGAAATGATAATTGCATAATAATCATAATATTCAAAAGTGGGACGTTCAGAATTGTCAAGTGTGTGAAACATTTTGCATAGGAAAACATGCACAACTGTTTTTAAATGTCAAAACAAAAGGTTTCATTGCCATCTCTTTAAACCGTTTCTTTTTAAAATAACATCTGCATTTCATAGACTTAGTATGTTTGTTGTAGAAAATGAATAATGATAAATGCAGTCAAGAACATGGAAGTCAGGTAAGTGCACCAAATTGTGGAATTGACAGTTTTCTTGACTGAGTTTACAATTTGATGTGTCCATATGAATGCACTATGAGTAATGGTCCCAATTTAGGTTAAACGTTTACTGTTACACCTTTCCTATTGAGCAGAAACTTCATGAGGAAATGTTATGTCAAGTATGTTAACTACATCTTTAAACCATGCGGGAATAGGTTATAGATGTGTCACAGATGCTTTCTAGCATAAACACTAGTTTCATAGATGTTGCTAAATATTAAAGAGTTTCAGCGTTCACATAAGTTTTTTCAAGTTCTACATGTTCCAGTTTCTGTGTTCCATGGTCAGGTAAGTGAAAAGTGAAGTGTGACTTTCATTTTCGATCATTTTCTAGCATGAACTTCCTTATTTAATTGACTTTGAATGTATAGCTCTGTGGTCAAAAATGGTTTGCCCTGAGGTCACACCTTTCACTTAGGTTTTTGTAGAGGCAACTTGTTAGAATCCTCTTGGCGAAGAATTCTAATGTATGGTATGTATCATTTGTACTTGGTAGCCAGTGGAGTGATACTGGGCTATTATGGCCCTCTTGTTTGTTGTTGTTGCGAATTATCTTTTCTTTGATAAACATGTATTAATACTACAAAAGATGCTGTTGTTTGCTATTCAGTGGATTGATTGATTGGTTGATTGAATGGTGTTTTACGCTGCTTTCAACATTATTTCAGTCATATCACGGCAACAGCTTACATATTCATGGACTTCCTGGGTGTTAACCGAACTAGGCAAGGACTCTGAAGTATTTTGCCCAAGGACACTCCCACGAAAAACCCAGTGGATCCAGTGCAGCTCGAACCCAGAGTCTCCAGGTTACGAGTCCCACACTTTACCACAGAGCCACGCAGGACTCTGCTATTTAGTAAATATTTACATTCAGTAAATTATAACAAACAAATTTTTTTTCGTATATTTATATTCTTATTAGCTCCATTGGCCAAAGGCCAGCCAGCTTAAGTAATAGCCCTGTGTTGGTCGTGCACTGGTCTGCACGTCCGTTCAAACATCTTCTCTGAAACCACCCATCCACTTTTGACCAAACTTCACAAAAATGATCCTGCCATGGTCCTTTTCAGAATTTATTAACCCTTTACCAAACAACCCCTGGTTTTCACGACCCTGAGAAAGAGGCCTTCTGAAAACATTGTGGGAAAAGGAGAAAATGCTGGCAACCAGCATTTTCTCCTTTTCCCACAATGTTTTCTACCCTTCCCAAAACAAATTTCAGTTTTTGAGTTACCTCAATTTTGGCGTATGCAAATGCTTCCAGTTTGAACTAGTCTGAAATTATCTTGTTTGGTAAAGAGTTGAAAGAATTTGATTCCTGTGGACCCTACTGGGAAAACGCAAAGCCATGGGGTCAATATTGACCTCACTCACTCCAGGGGTCACAAATTACATGAACTTGTGTAGAAAAAACTTCACAGATTTGGAATGCAGCTTCACTGAGTGGACCTTTACCATTATTGTCCTAATAATAGCCCTGATTTCAATATGGCCCCGCCCGGAGAGATACAGAGTAGTACATGAAGTCGATAAGACTTATGCTTATGTACAATTCAAGGGAAAGAACTCCTGTTCATGCAACAGATAAATCTTACTTTGTTGCTGTTTACCTCCCTTTATAATCAGACTACATTAATACATGATTGATGTTTGGTATTCAAGTTTTGGGATAGAAAAGGTCATTTTTCAGTGAGAGTGATCTATTTTTTATGAAATTGATGTTAATTGTTATGCTTAGATGAGCTGAACATTTAATATGAAGTGAGGTTAGCATTTGTATCATTCAGTTTTTGTTCCAGAACTTTACCATTCATGCCATTGAAAAATGGGGGGAGGGTTTGCAACTAAAGTTTAGGAAAGCGTCTTGCCAAAGCACTTTTTGTTAGAGTACACTGTAGAGTACACTGAAATTAGGTATGAACGTTACTTGCTTAGACTTGGTTCATGTCTGTCAACGCCAATTAAGCACATTATTCTTTATTTAGAAGACAGTGGAGCGATACAGGGCCATCATGGCCCTCTTGTTTGGTAAAGGGATAAGTAATTTCTTAACCCTTCACCAAACAAATCCAGGTTTTATCGACCCCGAGGAAGAAGCCTTTTCAAAACACTGTAGAAAATGGTGGTAACAAGCCTTTTAGTCATTTCCTACATTAATTTCCACCCTTTCTTAGAAAAATTCAAACATTCGAGCCATTTTTGATATGTAGCGTGCAAATGGTTGATTTTGGACGAGTCTAAACTTTTGTCGTTCGGTAAACAATTAAAATAATTGGGCAGTGCCCTGTGAAAGGGGGGCATAATGCATCTGCGAGAAGTATCAACCCAGGTCAGCCTGCGCAGTCCTCGCAGGCTGACCTGGCCGAAACTTTTTTGCTGTTGGTCAGTTTTCTGTATGTACAAGGACTAGTCGACCTACATGTACCTAATGATTCAGTCGGTTGTGAAAAAAGTGGCTATCATGGAACCCTAATCATGTGATGCTTGCTTAGTATCATGTATCACGGAGATGCATTAAGCCCCCTTTTGCCAGAGCATTGCTCAGTTAATAAGCATGATAAACGGATTTCGAATACGTCAAAATTACAACATCCAGAAGGCAGAGAACCTTTCTTAGGTATACAAAACCCGGTACATCAATGACGAAATGGTGAAGCGAGTATGGTATGTAATGGGCCTATTTAGTTTTATACCGTGAATCAAAATTTCTTGAAAATAAAAAACGAAAAATACAACTTTATGTATTTTTCTTTCCAATCGTATAACTTGAGGCATTCAATAAAATGTGCGATTTGGGGCGTCCAAATAGCGGAATGCTGGTTTGGCAGTTGGTAACATCGTCGTTTTCTATTACGTCATCATACTGATTTGAATATCAATCCTCGCATTAGCTTCCGCTAGGTGGCATTTTTCAAATACATTCTTCTTCAACATTATCTTCCTCTGGATGGGATTCTACAAATACACATCTATCTGATTTGGACATTCTGGGTATAGGACCGGACTACTTTTCAAAACGACAACCGTTACTTTGAATTTCAAAATAAACGTTTACTCGATAAAACGCTACCTGGTGCAATTCATTGAGCTATGATCAGCTAGCATGTAACCTATCCACATGCCATTTACTAAAACAGTCCCCTACAGGTATTTCCTCTAAGATCAAAGTAAGGTGGACATTCTAATAATAGATGAATCGTTACAACTCTACATTTCAATATTTCGTCCAAAAAGTTTCTATTAAGCCACTAAGTCTTTGTCTGAATACTTCGCAAGTTATTTAAAAGTGTCGGGTACATTCTTAGCGAGTTTCTGTAGAAGAATCTGTTCCATATATATTCCTTTGAATGGAACACGTTAGTAGATTTTTTAAATACCGTCGGTATTCCCGGATGAATATACAATAAAAAACTGGATTGATAACGCTGTTGAGAAACGCTACGCCAATTGCAAATCTGTACGCAACTGAAAGCTCATATGCGATGATTTTTTCTTGAAACTTAATCAAGTTGACGATAAAATACGGCAAGAAACATATTAATAGTGCCACAGAAGCAGAGAACATCATCCAGGTTATATTGCGCTCGACCGAAGCAGTGTCACGATTAGAATGAGCACCTTTTTCTTTATCTTTGACTGAGACTGATTTGGATATTATCTTAGAGCCATGGCTTGGACTTTCTGGAGTAGTGTTTGGGTTCTCCTGTAGATTAAAGGGATTGGTTTTATAACCTTTCATACACTTTCTTTGGTTGTAAAGTTTGTAAACAATTGCAGTATACGTACATACCAGTAGGAGTACAAAAATTGACACAAACACGAGGTCGACGACGTGAGAAGCCGTTACTATCCATTGTAAATTCTCACTTCTCACGTTCATACACATACGTGCCTCGATTGTGACATCAGAAATCGTGATGTTCACAGCTAAGCTATCATACGTTATAAAGTCACGTGACGAATAGAGAACAGAAAAAAGTGCTAACCCCAGTAATATTTTTCGTGCTGTGGTGCATTTAAAGTGTTTGTCCTTTGGCCGGTACAATTTGATAAACCTGTCAACTGCTATTGCACATACAATCAAAACAGATAGGGAGATTCCTCCATGGATAAGAAAGTATGCAGCCTTGCATATAAAACTAATTTCAGATTTTAAAATATCAGACGACACTTCATATATGTAGACACAAATATACACAGAGACGAACAAGTCAACGAAAGTCAAGGCTGTGATAAACGTGTCAGTTGACGTTTTCTTCTGTTTACGTACATAGAAGGCTGCCGCGGTAGCATTTCCGGGTATACCAATCAGTACCATAAGGACAAGGAATACTATGATAGGTATATATGAAACCACCAAGTCCTGTTCGACTTTCTGCAAAAGGTTTTCGGTTTCTGTTTCATTGAACATCTTTGGGTAGCTGTGATTTACCTGGAAGATGGAAACAATCACTTTAAAGGCACTGCAACTGCAATATTCTGATATCTAAAAGTTTTCCTTAAGATTTCCTCTTCCCTTCCGTTTTGACACAAGGAAGTATGATTTATAACTATAACTATGTAGCTTATTATCAGACTCGGATTGGGATGGAATGTACCGGAATCCTAACGGTATATCAGTTTTATGCTGGTAAGAGACCACCTTACTTCAAGCAGTTTCGGTGGTTTATCGGGAAATCATGGTGGAATATAAGGTTTGATGATTCGTGATTGCGATTAGTGAAATTTACCGTAGATGTTGCTGCAACTCTTTCTGAGACTTCTATCAGAAAAGTTAGAAAACATTGCTCGAAGAAGAGAAAATACTGGTTACCGGCATTTTATTCTTTTTCCACAATGTTTTCAAAAGCCTTCTCCGTCAGGTTCGTTAAAATTCGGGACTGTGTAGTAAAGGGTTTTCATTCCTCCAAATCATCGCTAAATACAGCTCCGCAAATCCGCTTTTCAGGACTTTGAGTCCTTTGATTTTTCTCGATGACTGCGGTTGAGTGATATAGAACTGCGTGTACATGTATAAGCGCTAAATAAAGAGCTTGACAAGAAAAAAATATTGATGCAGAGCATCATGGTCGCCGAGTAAGACCTATACAATTTACAGCCCTGATAAAAATTGCCGAAAACCACCCTTTTATCAGCGAAGACGTCAAATTGAGTTTAAAATGATACTGAGATATGTACAGAATTTCTTCAGCCTTTGTTTCATTGATGAATAAAGTCATGTGATCACTGGATGTCCTGTGTGACTGCTAAGAGCGACTCACTGTCCCTTTGCAGACAGTGTAGATTAAGATCAGACTGCACAGAACGTGCAATCTGATCTTGGATCTACACTGTCTGAAATGGAGATATTTTTCTCCAAAAAATAAGTTTGAAATAGCATTATTTTGGTGTTTAACTATCGGCTTGAAAGTTTCCTATCACTTATTTTGCAGGATAAGGGTTAAGACAGGAAATCAAATTACTTGCTGCACTTACGTATACTACTCAAAGTTTGCTAAGCACCAAGATTTCCTAGCACCATTGCAGAGTCTGTATTCTATATTTTTATCGTGTTGATATTGGAAATCATTCAGAGGTGTATTGAGAAGGTTTCAAGTACACACGTTGCCTTGTATGACTGGCGAATTCCTCAAGTCTTGCAAATGCAGAAACCCTCTATTTTCCATAGTGTTTTGAGACACTGCATACATGCACCAAACTTGTGTACACTCTTTATTCTTCACTTTCTTTTGAAAGGCTGAAGGTTTTTGACGATAATATGGCAAATGCGAAATGTCAGAAGACATTTATCAGATTCAGACATGTGGCGGGCGGTAAGAATGTTGGAACAAGGGGCTCTTCATCGTGAGGTTGGTGAGGCACTTGGTGTGCACCATAGTGTTATCACCAGAGCCTGGGCGAGGTACCAGGTGTATGGTACACCTATCAGGCGACATGGTGGTAGCAGAAGAGGGCCTACATCTGCAGCTGATGATCGATATTCGGTCTTCCAGGCTCGGAGAAACGGCTTTGCGACTGCAACTCAGTTGCGTTCTGACCTTCAAAATGCTTCTGGGGTCAGAGTTTCGACTCAACCGTATGCACACGGTTGCACGAAAGTGGCCCCCGATTGAAAAGACCATGTATTCGTTTCCCCCATCTCCAAACCACTGTCACCATCAGTTTGCTTGGGCGATGGACCATGTTGGTTGGAGAAGAATGGACTGGCGACCTGTCCTCTTTACAGATGAGTCCCGATACTGCTTGGACTACACGGATATGCGTGTTCGAGTGAGGAGAAGGCCAGGGCAGCAAACATTGCTGAGCATGGTCGGCAAGGGGGCGACTCTATCATGGTACGCGGCGGGATAAGACGGCACACTGACTGCCCAGCGGTATCGAGATGAAATTCTCGACATACAGGTAAGGTTATATACTGGTGCTGTTGGCGATTGGTTCATTTTAATGAACGATAATGCTCGTCCTCATACGGCCCATTTTGTCCAAAATTACTGGCAAAGGAAGGGTATCTAGCGTATGGATTGGCCATCCCCTTCCCCCGACTTAAATCCAATTGAACACATGTGGAATGAGTTACAGATCCGCATTTCAGCCCGTTAGGTCCAGCCAAAAAACATTCAGCAACTTGGTGCATTCCTTGTCGAAGAATGGAATTCCATTCCACAAATAATAATCCAAAACCTAATTAGGGGCATGCAAAGACGATGCCAAGCTGTTATTGATTGCAACCTGTCACATACTCGTTATTTGGCTCATACCAAATTCATCGCTAGCTTTTTTTGCAATTTTTTTTTTTTTTTTTTTTTTTTTTTTTTTTTAACTCCTTTTGAAAAAAAAAAAAAAAAAAAAAAAAAATCAAAAGAGTGCATAACAAGTGTAAAGCACAAGGTACATGTTCAACAAGAAAAAATACTAAAAATTTAACTACAACCTAAGATGTGTGCAACAATATTCTTGGTGCTTAGCAAACTTTGAGTAGTGTAACATGTACCATCCGACTGACTTGTACACTTGAATTGGGTTTACTAATAATATGAAAAAGGCAAAGCCTCAATACGAGCGACGTGAATGATTTGTGGAACAAATATCTATTTATTCGAATGACGAGCTAGATTCTCGATCTTGAAATCAAAGGGTTTTGGGTTCGAATTCTGTCTTTGCCAAAACTAATTTTGAGCTTTGTCAAAAGTAGAAAGCATTTTTCTTTCGTAGATTTATGCATGTGAAAAAGGGCGAACTGTCCCTAATTTCCTGAACAAAATAAAGACAGTTCCTTGACAATTTCGTAAAGTTATGTCCAGAAAAAATATCTTGAAATGATTATTGATCAACATGTAAAGACCATCTTATGGGAACATTTCCTCACTGCATGTAGATCTAGATCTATATTAGAGAGACTTTGATTGTTACGAGGAATCCGTCAGTAGGTTGGGAAGAATACTAGTATTGAGCAGAGTACTGGTAAAAGGAACTTCAGGAATGCATGGTAGGTGCACTTGCCGCCGCAATGAATATACACACAAAAGGAATCGTCAGTGCACAGGTCTACCCACTTTTTACCTGGAGTTTCTTTACAATCAGAGTGCTTAGATCGCTAAAATCAGATTATAGACTATGTGGCTTTCCTTTTTCATCCCATCTGCTTTCCTAACATCCGTCGTTGAAACAGTGATCAGTGCAGAGACAGGAATGAATTCTGTCGCAATGACTAGATCTAGATCTAGGTCTATCATCAATCCTAGGAAAGAAATTTGCCATAGATATCCAACTTACGGCAAAAATACGCCAAACTTTTTGATTTATTAAAAAGCTTTCGTAACATTAAATAGATCTAAATAATATTTGAGCCATGTTGCGGTAAAAGAGGGTTTAATGCATCTCTGTGATGTATGATACCAAGCAAGTCATCACATAATTATACATCCATATTGTATGATAACTGACTGAATCAAAAGGCATGCAAACTGGTCCTTTGACATGTAGAACGTTGAAAAATAGATCTAGCACAGAGTTTTGACCCAGGTTAGCTTGCGCGGACTGCACAGGCCGACCTGGGTCGATAGTTTTTTGCCAATGCATTAAGCCCCCTTTTTACAGATCATAAATCCGGCTTTCTCTGTAAATGGTATTTTGAAAAAGCCAAAAAACTA
The DNA here is from genome assembly GCA_946811185.2 of Hippopus hippopus. NCBI lineage: Eukaryota > Metazoa > Mollusca > Bivalvia > Cardiida > Cardiidae > Hippopus > Hippopus hippopus. Next base: position 52,370,874 of record OX328098.1, on the reverse strand, counting down.
GTTTAGTCATGATTTCTTCGACACAATGTTTTCCGCGAAAAACGGCTCGTGCATGACGTATGATTAATGACGTCATTATTTTCTAGCCTAGATCATTACGTATGTTATATACAAATAGACGCTTAACACGCTGAAAGTAAGTAAGAAATTAGATAATCTGTACTCATTAAACTGAAAATGATTTTTAAGTAATCATCCGATCGGTAGATCATTTTTGTCATTTTTGACCAATCGGGTACTTGTGAGAAAGATTGTCATACGTGTGACGCTCACTCGTCACAACTCGGCCGATTCCGTACCTACATCTAACCTCGTCCGTATAACGGTCGTTTCCATTTGAACTGCGAATCACGTGATCTTATACATTGGCGCGCCACTGTCAGTCGTTTAGCAACGACATAAACAACCTCGATGGAGTTATTCACATCTGTTTATCTGTCGGTGAAAACTTTAATCGGAATTGATAAATAATGAATGTACGAACTGTTTGCCAACTCAACTGAAACATAGTTAGAAAGATTTCGATAGAAAATTGAAACTCAAGTTTTCTTTTTTTAAGAGAAGCCTTACAATTTTCAGAACGGTAAACCGGCGTATTTCCGGATATGTATCGATCTGATGCATATTAATCCACCAGATACAGCCGACACTCGTCACAACTCGGCCGATTCCGTACCTACATCTAACCTCGTCCGTATAACGGTCGCTTCCATTTGAACTGCGAATCACGTGATCTTATACATGGCGCGCCACTGTCAGTCGTTTAGCAACGACATAAACAACCTCGATGAAGTTATTCACATCTGTTTATCTGTCGGTGAAAACTTCAGTCGGAACTGATCAACCACGTTAAATAATGAATGTACGAACTGTTTGCTAGCTCAACTGAAATATAGTTAGAAAGATTTCGATAGGAAATTGAAACTCAAGTTTTCTTTTTTAAGAGGAGCCTTACAATTTTCAGAACGGTAAACCGGCGTATTTCCGGGTATGTACCGATCTGGTGCATATCAATCCACCAGATACAGCCGAGGGATTTGATGGCTCCCATCACCCGAGGTATGCCGAATGATACAGCCGAGGGACATGATGGCTCCCATCACCCGAGGTATGCCGAATGGTGTGACGCTGTGCGACTAACCGGAAGACACTCAATTTTTAAGTCATCCCTATTTAGATTTAGACTAAAACCCAGAACGAAGTCGGAATTTCATTTTTGAAAATCTAGAACGGTGTTACCGCAAAACGAGCTTCGCTCGTTACGGGCTTTGCCCGTAACTCGCTGTCGCTCGTTATTATTTTGAAAGATTATTAAAATCAGATCGTTCAGGACTACTAGATTTTGACTAGTTCTAGTTATTTTTACCTGAACTTGTGTGGAGTTTTGATTTTAATATTTTGACCTTTAAATTAGATAATTGGCCTGCAATACGCGAAAAGGGGCCTTTGGACATTTGCGTAAAGTGTCATCCCGGATCAGCCTGCGCAGTTAGCGCAGTCTAATCCGAGGCGTTACTTTCCGTTCTTATGTAATTTTCTGTTTTGTGCAAGTCTACTGTAAAACAAAATCGAATGTAGTCGTACAGTGTCGTCTCGGATCGTGTTGCAGGACAATTATGATAAACAACTGCCACGCAGAAACACACTGATCTCTGCATGATTAAAGTAACAATAAAGCCCAAAAGTAAACAAAGCGGGTGTTTAAATGCACTTGAATTTATATCATACCGTTTAAAATACTGGAAATTACTGTGAAGATGACAATCTGTCATTGTACGGTCGGTCCAAGTGTTAGTTGCGGAAAGAGAAATTAATTTCAAAACTAGGTTAAAACCTGCAAGGTAGCTGTGTCTTTTGTTTACTTTTTTGCCTGATTTTAATTTTTTTTTGCCAGCGATTAACACATGGCCCGACCACACAATAACAGACTGTCATCTCCACAATATTTTTCATACTTTTACATGGTATGATTTAAATTTAAATGTTTTATGACACCTGCTTTGATATTTTGGCCTTTACTGGGCCTTTAACGAACGAATAAAAATACGGTGTCGCCGGTCAAAAAAATATTACAGTGTTGTTGCTAAAGCCTTGCAATCAACTGACCTCTTTACTAAACGACAACTCAAACTATATAAGTATACAAATACATATACTGGTCCCTTCACCCTTAGACTTCTAAGCGCCATTCACAGACCTTTTGCGGACAGTGAAGATCAAAATCAGACTGCACGTTCTGTGCAGTCTGATCTTGATCTTCACTGTCCGATATCTCCCCCCCCCCCAAAAAAAAAAAGAAGAAAAAAAAAAAAACTTTGAAATAGCAAAATTTGGGGTCTTACCATCGGCTTAAATATGCTAACCAACCTGGAGATATAACTTATTGTAAACATATGTTAAAAGGAGAAAAACGACTAACCAGTATTTTCCTCTTTTATCACAAAGTTTCTACCTTTTATAGGGTTGTTTGTTTGTATTGGAGTTAAACGTCATTTTAACAGCTTAGATCATATTACGTCGGTCAGTGCACCTACGCATGTGTTTCCTGGCTTTCTCACACGAGCACTGACACAGCTTTCTTTCCAAGTGACTGACGACTTTTCTCACATACATCAGAGCTAAGAGGCGAAAAAAAGCCGGAAAAGAAAGTTTGCCTCAACCTTTAATAAGTCAAATTAGACACCAAATTTATTTAAGCAATTGCAAGCAACAAAGTGAATGTGTCTCAAATGGTGGGATTTGACATCGAAAGGGTAGAAAACATTGCGGAAAAAGCGGAAATTCGTTACCAACATTTTCTTCTTTTCTCACAACGTCGTTATGACTTTGGCTTGTGTGGCAAAGGCTAAAATCTAATTGGTGCGTACATTATCACACTACATATGTTTAGAAGAATATCATACTCAGAAAAGAAATATTATATTACAGAAAAAATTATGAGAAAATGATGACCAAAAACGTTGTGCAATACAACATTAAAACATTGAGAGCCAAGTTCTGTGAAAACGGGGCTTAATGCATCTGCAGAAAGTATCGACCCATGTCAGCCTGCGCAGTCCGCGCAGGCTGACATAGGTCGAAAGTTTTTGCTATGTGTAAATTTTCTGCATGCCAAAGGATCATTCTATCTCCAGATCTAGTCGATTGTTAGAGTAAATGTATTTTATGGATCGACAATTATGTGATGACTTGTTAGGTATAATATATCACGGAGATGCACTAAGCCCCTTTTCGCCAGAGTACGGCTCAATTATTAATACTTTCGATCATACCTGTATAGTAAATGAACTATATTCTTCAAATATAATCCTTCGCAAGATTTATGGTCCACAAGCTTAACCTGTGAAATGTGCCGAGATATGAAAAGCTGCTTTGCTTCCGTAATCTAACTGTGGTCTGACTATTTATCGAAGTTTTATTCGGGAAGTTGATAAAAATTTTCCAAGTAAAACAACTTAAGTGGGCTGCTAGGTCTGCACGGTAGAAAACTTCCTGAGAAATGTCACTGTGTAATTTTTTTTTAGAACAATTCTAGATGGTATTATGGGAGATCACTTTTTCGTTACTGCATAGCTTCATTCCGTATAAAATCAATACCTAACTACTGGGTTGGTAAGAGTTCTCTTTAGCTCAGTGGTTAAGGTGTTGGTCTTTTAATCCTCAATAAACGAGGATCTTTTCCGCACGGGTTCGAATCCCTCCTGGTGCAGTTTGTATTTCAGCTATGCATTTGTTGCGAACTTTCAGGTTTGTAAGAATGGAAAAAAAAAAACCCACAATGCATTCTACTTGAAGTGCAGCTCTTGAAAACACAATGCCGAGAAAGTTAAGTTGGTGCTTGTCTTGAATCACTCTTCTTAGAATTTGATGACAAACCACTTCAGCCCATAAGCCTTTCTTGTAAAGATGAACACAAATAAAGAAATAAACAAATAAATAAACGAATAAATAAATAATACGTTGATGGCAACCATTTTTCCTGTAAACTACTAGTTATTGCCAAACGACAAAATTTTAGACCTGTCCAATTTGGAAACTATTTGCAGAAGACAGATAAAATGTGATTTTCATTAAAAGGGTAGAAAACAAAGTGAAAAGAGGAAAAAATGCTGCTTACCCGCATTGTTTCCTCTTTCTGTTATATTTTCGAAACGCGTCTTCCCCAAGCTGCTTATAACTGTATATTGTTTGGTAAAAGGTTAAAAGATCCTGTATAATTTCCCGTCTGTCTGTCTGTCTGTCCGCCCCTCCGTCTGTCTGTCCGGCATTATTCCTGTCCATTCGTTTATTTATACATAGGTATTTTATTTCGCAAACTCCTCCCACATAGTACTTAGCCTAGTATCCCGTCAGTTACGTACAGGGCCCCTATTCACCAACCGTTATTAAGAATATTCTTAGTCTTATTCTTCAAGATTTTCTTCATTTGAAAGTAACACAACTTCTGATTAGCTAAACCAAATAGTTTAGCCAATCAGAAGTTGATTTACTTTCAAATTCTAGTTATAGAACTCCTAGTTCTACAATAGTATGAGTCTGAACAACGGCGATTGGTCCATTGGCTTCAACATACCAAATACTCGCAGAAAGTAAATCACTCTCGAAAAACTCGTTTGAGTCTGAAGAGACTGCAAGCTTGGAATTTATTCTTAGTTGGTTACCATAAGTATAGTTGATAATTTGGACTAAATAAATGCCAAAGACGCAGCAAGATACAGACTTTCTAACGTGACAAAGAGTATTTTTGGTCTATCGCTACATATCGGGAACATCTGGCACATACATACTATTGTTTTGGTGTCCGTGTTTGTGAGGTAGAGCGTCGGCCTCGTAACCATAAGGTCCCGAGTTCGATACCCGGGTCCGGGTATCAACTTTAAGATTTCCCACTGGCCCACACATTCGGCGAGAGTACTGATGTAATTCCCAGGAAGTAGAATCGAGAGAGATTAGTATAAGTTGTAAGAACTTGTTTCTCAATCCATGTAAAAAAATAAATATGTTTAAACAAACTAAACTACCACTGCTGCCAGGAATCGGGGTAAGGTGCAATCCACCTAGCTACCATTCTATCCTTTCTTTGAAATAAAGGAATATCTAAAAGGGGGAAAAATGGTTAAGTTAAGGCTAAGTTGTCTATAAAGCGTAATAAGTATAGAAGCAGTGGCCACAGCAGTACGGTACGATGCGCGGCCTTCCGATGAAGTTGAACGACGAGCAGGTCAATGCTTGGATAGGTGACCAGGTCGTGATGTCCTATAAATATTTTAACTTTTGTCCGTTTTCAAAAAGATGAGTAGTATGAGCGCCTCTTTGGTTGTAAACAAAGATGACGTAATCGGCGGTAATCTTGACCTACTTTCGGTCATGGTGTGACTATTTATAGTAACTCATTTGCATATAAGGAGTTGTTGGTGTGTCATGGGTATTCGCGGCGGGTATGGGGAGTCCGCCATGTTGGATGACTTAATTTCTATTTTTAGATTAGCAGCCATTTTGGATGACCTATTTTCTTTTTTAGACGACCATTAATTTAAATGTGCTTTTTGGCACAATTTTTTTTTGGTGATAAATTTGGAGAGAAATAGCTTTAAAAATGAGTCATATAAGCGAGTACCCTAACAGTATACAGAGCTGACTTGTATACTCTATCTAGTAATGATCGCGGGCATTGAGGGTCAGGCCCTTTTACGAGACGGAGATTTTCCCACTTAGACTCATCTTTAACGCCACACCGAGTCAAAGAGCCGATTCCTAACCGTACTACGACCCTCGGCCAAGTCTATACGGTTAAGTCGGTCTAACGACACATCCATGCTCTTTGAAGTTTCTCACAAAGAATTACAAAAATTCGGTAGAAAAAAACGGTACCTTCGATGTTGTCTCTTCAACGTCCTGAACTCAAATGACAAAGGAGTATTTCCGATATGACTCGCGCGCATGCGTCGATTCACATACGTGTCTGAACACGTTTTATAAGCTATTGATAATGTCGCCACAATGTCTGGTTTTGTTTATTTTGTGACGGAAGTACGGACAATGGCCTATTCAACTGTCAAAGTTAATCCCCTATTGAGAAATAGCTTTAAAAATGAGTCGTTTAAGTAGGCACCCTTACGGTATACAGAGCTGACTTGTATACCCTATCTAGTTATTTTTGGCGGACACTGAAGGTCAGGTCCTTTTACCTAGATGGAGACATTCCCACTTAGACTCAACTTTAATGCTTCATCAAGTCAAAGAGCTGATTCCTACCCATACTTCGACCCTTGACCAAGTCTATACGGTTAAGTCGATCTAACGACACATCCATGCTCTTTGAAGTTTCTCATAATACAAAAATATAAAATTTACATAACTTTACATTTTTAATCGATATTCCCCCTTCAACGTCCTATGCTCAAATGGTCCAAGATTATTATCATCAGTTTTCACGCGTCTATTTTGAGATATTCATGTTCAGACATGTACAGGTGAGTGATCAATAGTCCTTTGTTAAAGTCGCCACACTGACTGGCTTTGTTTTTTTAGGATCAGAAGTACGGACAATGGCCTATTTAACTGTTAAAGTTAATCTCCTACCAAAGGACCAGATGGCTGAACAATAGTCTTTTGTTACACTCACTACAATGTCTGGTTTTGTTTATTTTATGACCGAAGTACTGACAATGGCCTATTGAGATATCAAAGTTAATCCCCTAACAAAGGACCAAGTGATTTGTATACCCCATTGAAGACATAGTCACGGACATTGAGGGTCAGGTCCTCGGTCCTCGATAGAAAAAAAGGTAATTATTCTTAATGATAAAAAGGCGAAAAATGAAAAGAAAATAGTCTACCTGTAAAAATATAAAAGTAGAAACGATGGAATGAGCAGAAAAGAATAGTCTATGGTAAAAAAGAAGAAGTAGAAAAGTCAAACATAGTCTACGGGTAAACATAATAAAAGTACAGAAGAAAAAGCAGAAAAATCAAAATGAAATTAGTGAAAAAATAAAATGGTACCGTTTTGTCCATGTTTTCTCTTCAAATCTCATGTTCCAGAAAATGAACTAGTTCATCAGCTTAAACACACTCTTTTACCAAGATATCATCTTCAAGGATATATTCTAACGAAACACTCACTTGACTAAAATGTTGGTCCCAATACCAGAAAATATATGGAAATCCACTGCATCCTTAACTTCAACAATCACATTTATTATTGGAGCTATCAAAAACTCCGAAAAGAAATTAATGATATCCATCAAAGTGAAAAATCAAGTTGCCCCGCTTTAAAGGTTGGTATTTAGATTTTTCACATCTCACCAAATTAAAAAATATATATATCACTGAAATTTATATGAAAAAACAATACAAATCATCAATAATTAAGAATCATAAAATTACAAAAAAAAAAAAAAAAAAATTGATGGTGTTCCCTTAAAAGGCTACGTAGCCTCTTAAGGTATTTTTAGATTTCGCGCCAGAAATCAAAAAAGCATTGTGGGAATGTCAAGTGACTGGCACGTGACTAATGACGCTTAAATTCCATAACATAACAAACATGTAATTATTTTCCATAATGTCTTCTTCGGACGCTATGTTTGAAGCTTCGTCTGTGTATTTCCGGTATGTAAATGAGCGAGTTGCTCATGTAAAAATAGACCGTGTTTCCCGTCGGTGTCGACCTGGGCCCTAGTAAATCTCTAATTTCTCTTGTTGTCGGATGGTTTTCGATTACTGGGGTTTTATGAATGAAAATTAAAAGGCTTTGGGAGTATAAGGATGTTTTTTGTATTCTTGTAAAATTTTCGTCCAAAAATCTGAAGGGCCACCTTTAAAGCAAAAGATTAAATGACTCTAACAAGATTGGACAAGACCCTCCCCTCCTTTTAATGTCCAGTACCCATTTATCATTGATTATGATGCAAAAGCGAAACAAAAAATCAAGTCGTTCCCCTTTAAAGCAAAAGATTAAATGACTCCAACAAGATTGGACAAGACCCTCCCACCCCTTTAAGGTCGAGTAAACATTTATATGTATATCATTG